>JAVIAB010000159.1:26367869-26402869 GCA_032433765.1 Megaustenia siamemsis | reverse complement strand
TTCCCTCCAGGGTTACTTTCAGTAGGCTGTGGTGTCTTTTAACATGGCCCAAAAATATCATTTGTCTTGTTTGAATTGTGTTTAGTAGTTTTCCTTCCATTTCTATGTTGTTTTAAGACTTCATCGTTTGTTTTCTTTTCCTTCCAGCCAATTCTACCTAAAGGTAAGGTAAAGAACGAGACTTGAACCGGCGTCTTAGCGCGCGAGTTTACACCCATATGTGCTCGGCCGCCTATCCAGAATTGTTCGGAGATTTCTGTATAGTGTCGCCTCAAGCATCGAAACTCAGATGCGAAGCGACATTCCTCACCTTCCCAGAAAGATACCCTGGTACCCATTTCTGCCAACGGCTGGGTCGACCATGGGGGTATTTTTTTCTACCTATTCTTCTATATATCCACATTTCAAAGGCTTCAATTTTCTGTTCTGTTTTCTTGTCTAATGTCCATGTTTCCGCACCATATAGGAATGTTGAGAAGATTTAACATTTTGCTATTCTTAGTTTTAGCCCTGGTGTTATTTGTTTCGTTGTTCGTATAGTGTTAGAGAGTTTCTTCCTAATTTTGGATTATATCTCTCTTTTTGCTTTGGCCTCTTACAGAAACGATTAGTTTAATAATGGCCGCAAACAACGATGGACAATTCTGATATTTTCAGAGGATCTAAAATTTTAAATATTTTATGAAAGTGTTAAAATTTTAACATGCAATTTCTTGTATTCACTTTGAATGTGGCAGAGACCAGGGCATTAATCTGGTTAGAGCCACAAGACTACACCCACGCCTGTATACAGAGTGATTCGATGAGCATGATAAGACAAGGGGGGGGGGGGGGGGGCGGGCTCTGTACGTATGCAATGGGTAGAGTCAATCTAACTATTGACCTTTCGAGCCGTAGCCGGCCCATAGGGCGTAGACTAAGATGCACCTTCTCCTATCTGAATTTTTTGTTCTAGCAGTTTTCTTTTAAAGATATTTATCAAATCTCGCCATCTGTCTCTGTTCTGTGCAAGCAGCTCTATCTCATTGAGGGAGCCGAATCCTGCTGCTCTTGCCTCTCTCATCAATGTTTTTCTCAGTGCCTCCCTGGGTCTTCCTCTTTTTCTCTTACCTGTTGTTTCCCACTTGAGGGCTTGCTTTGCTATTCGGTTATTATCTCTTCTCATCACGTGTCCAACATATGCCCATCATCTTTCTTTATTACTGAAGATATTAGTGGTTAATTGGCGATTTCTCTAATTTCCTTGTTTGTTTTGAATTCGTTCCACGCTATACCAAGTATTTTCCTCAGACATTTGTAGAGTCAATGCAAAAGTCAAAAATACGTAGGGTCCACTTGTTCAACATTCCTGCACATGCGGGAGTACGGAAAAATGGTTCGATCCTCATCAACGGCTTCCGGGTTCACCCAGCTTGAAATGGGTAACGGGTTTTTTTTTCTTTTTTTTTCTTTTAAAGTAAAGCAGCACGGGCGTAAAACCGGCCACATTACCCCAAAAAAATCATGTGCCTGTAAAATGTATGGTCACTAACACCATATTCCCTATAGGCCACTTGGCGTGACGGGGGCTCTTTACTTAAGCGAATCAATTCAGAGGAAGAGGTATGTTTACATCACTCGGAAAAAATGACAAATAATCAACAACAGAAAAAATATGGACCAAAGCAGGATCGAACCCGTACTCAGTGGCACAGCGCCTTGCCACGAAAAGCCAAACGCTAGGGAGCACTGCCACTCAGCTAACTAAAAAATTAGCTATCGTGGACAATGTCTTTTCGCGAAGGTGTTCTCATGACTATAGCATAAGGCTGCGATCACAGCTCGGATTCTGAATTGATTTGCTGATTATCCCCTCGGAAGTTTCCCTCTATAATAATATTATTTTTTATTATTTGCCTCCTCTTTACTTAACCTTTTTTTAATTGTTTAAACAACAAATGACTGAGGAGAAAGCTTCCTTTATTGTTGGAATGAATTTAAAACTTGAGCAGCGATTTATTTGATTTTCGTTCACCAGCTTTTACCTTTGACGAAGTCCCTAGAGACTAGGAACTGAATTTTGCGTGTTAATCCATTTTTCCCTGGCAGCCGTGTGCACAGGGGTCCCTCGCCGCACAGGCAGATAACTCCGTCTTCTGAGGTACTCATATTTTTTTTCCGTCCATGAGTAATTGACGTTTCAAGCCGGGCCTCGCTGCTGAGACCAGGGGTGGTTGTCGCTGAGACCAGGGGTGGTTGTCGCTGAGACCAGGGGTGGTTGTCGCTGAGACCAGGGGTGGTTGTCGCTGAGACCAGGGGTGGTTGTCGCTGAGACCAGGGGTGGTTGTCGCTGAGACCAGGGGTGGTTGTCGCTGAGACCAGGGGTGGTTGTCGCTGAGACCAGGAGTGGTTGTCGCTGAGACCAGGGGTGGTTGCCGCAGAGAGAAATCATAAATAAAAATCCCAACTGGTGCAGCTGGGACTTGAACCCACAACCTCTCTGTCTCGAGGCCGGCGTCTTGCGGCGAGACACAATGCGGGTCCTGTGCAAGGTTTGACAGCTGAAAGATCGTCGGACACAGAAGTCTAGAATTTCTGACATATGTGTCGTCTTTGGCTCGAAAGGACAATGGATAGATAGACGGACAAACGGAGCGTCAGAGAGGCAGACACATAGACAGGCATAGAGACAGACGGTCGGACAGACAGAAAGACAGACATGCAGACGGACAGACAGAGCGACGGACGGACAGACGGACTGGATGGACGGATTGACGGATGGATGGATGGATCGATAGATGGATAAATGGACAGATAGATAGATAGATAGATAGATAGATAGATAGATAGATAGATAGATAGATAGATAGATAGATAGATAGATAGATAGATAGATAGATAGATAGATAGATAGATAGATAGATAGATAGATAGATAGATAGATAGGTGGGTGGATGGATGGATGGATGGGTGGATGGATGGATGGATGGGTGGATGGATGGATGGATGGATGGATGGATGGATGGATGGGTGGATGGATGGGTGGACAGACAGACAGACAGACAGACAGACAGACAGACAGACAGACAGACAGACAGACAGACAGACAGACAGATAGATAGATAGATAGATAGATAGATAGATAGATAGATAGATAGATAGATAGATAGATAGATAGATAGATAGATAGATAGATAGATAGATAGATAGATAGATAGATAGATAGATAGATTAGATAGATAGATAGACATGTGGACGGGTGAGTGGGTGAATGGATGAAGGATAGATATATACATAGACTCCGGTGTACCGTTCAGCAACCATATTTAAATCGTTACTTCATCAGCACACCTAAAGTATCGAATAAAGCCTGCAGTGCACACGATAATTAACGCTAATGTTTGATTTAACACCTCATCCGTTGCCATTGGATACACATCTGCCCTCACCTGGGCAGCACGACGCAATATTCTCCTGTCTGGCAATCACCTAAAATCTCATTCCTAACTCTCCAAAATGAGTCAAATTCTGAATTAACGTAATCGATGCACATACAAGGCAGAACATATTAAGCCAGGGAATCGACACGTCCCTTACCCGAATACACGCATCGATGTCCGGTATTCAATGCAAGTATTCCCGGGGAATACACCCATGATCATCTAGTTCACAAATCCTGTTGATATCCCCTTGTGATTCACCCTATTTTGAAAATGAATAAAATAATTTCGGCCAAACTCGGAATTGAAGAAAGCAGGGCCCTCGCCCTATCCTCGTGATGAGGTTTCGCTTCGTTTTCTCATTGTTGCTCGTTCAATTATTTATATTATTTTATGAGCATTTTTTGTATCTCTTCTCTAACGTTAAATATTACGTATATTTTTGTTTCTTCTCTACATCATGACGAATATTTCTCTCTCTCTCTCTCTATCTATCTCTCTCTCTCACTCCATCATAACGAATATATTTTTTCTCTTCTCTCCATCATAACGAATATATTTTTTTCTCTTCTCTAAATCATAACAAATATATTTTTTTCTCTTCTCTCCATCATAACAAATATATTTTTTTCTCTTCTCTAAATCATAACAAATATATTTTTTTCTCTTCTCTAAATCATAACAAATATATTTTTTCTCTTCTCTCCATCATAACAAATATATTTTTTTCTCTTCTCTCCATCATAACAAATATATTTTTTTCTCTTCTCTCCATCATAACAAATATATTTTTTTCTCTTCTCTCCATCATAACAAATATATATTTTTCTCTTCTCTCCATCATAACGAATATATTTTTTCTCTTCTCTCCATCATAACGAATATATTTTTTCTCTTCTCTCCATCATAACGAATATATTTTTTCTCTTCTCTCCATCATAACAAATATATTTTTTCTCTTCTCTCCATCATAACAAATATATTTTTTCTCTTCTCTCCATCATAACAAATATATTTTTTCTCTTCTCTCCATCATATTGACATTTCAACACCACCCCCCTCCCACCACCCCCCCAAAAAAAATAGTTACAAGTCAATGCATTTTAATGTTCGTCAGTTCGTGAGGGACTTTGTAGCGAGGGACTATGTAGTGAGGGACTTTGTAGTGAGAGACTTTGTAGCGAGGGACTATGTACTGAGGGACTTTGTAGTTTGGGACTTTGTAGTGAGGGACTTTGTAGCGAGGGACTATGTAGTTAGGGACTTTGTAGTGAGGGACTTTGTGGTCAGTGACTTTGTAGCGAGGGACTATGTAGTGAGGGACTTTGTAGTGAGGGACTTTGTAGCGAGGGACTTTGTGGTCAGGGACTTTGTAGTGAGGGACTTTGTAGTGAGGGACTTTGTAATGAGGGACTTTGTAGCGAGGGACTTTGTGGTCAGGGGCTTTGTAGTGAGGGACTTTGTAGTGAGGGACTTTGTAATGAGGGACTTTGTAGTGAGGGACTTTGTAATGAGGGACTTTGTAGCGAGGGACTTTGTGGTCAGGGACTTTGTAGTGAGGGACTTTGTAGCGAGGGACTATGTAGTGAGGGACTTTGTGGTCAGGGACTTTGTAGTGAGGGACTTTGTAGTGAGGGACTTTTTAGTGAGGGACTTTGTAGCGAGGGACTATGTAGTGAGGGACTTTGTAGTGAGGGACTTTGTAGTGAGGGACTTTGTGGTCAGGGACTTTGTAGTGAGGGACTTTGTGGTCAGGGACTTTGTAGCGAGGGACTATGTAGTGAGGTACTAGGTAGTGAGGGACTTTGTTGTGAGGGACTTTGTAGTGAGGGACTTTGTAGCGAGGTACTATGTAGTGAGGGACTTTGTAGTGAGGGACTATGTAGCGAGGAACTATGTAGTGAGGGACTTTGTAGTGAGGGACTTTGTAGTGAAGGAATTTTGTAGTGAGGTACTTTGTAGTGAGGGACTTTGTAGTGAGGGACTTTGTAGTGAAGTAATTTTGTAGTGAAGTACTTTGCAGTGAGGGTCTTTGTAGTGAGGGACTTTGTAGTGAGGGACTTTGTAGTGAGAGACTTTGTAGTGAGGGACTTTGTAGTGATGGACTTTGTAGTGAGGGACTTTGTAGTGAGGGACTTTGTAGTGAGGGACTTTGTAGTGAGAGACTTTGTAGTCTGGGAATTTGTAGTGAAGGAATTTTGTAGCGAGGTACTTTGTAGTGAGAGACTTTGTAGTGAGGGACTTTGTAGTGAGGGACTTTGTAGTGAGGGAATTTGTAGTGAGGGACTTTGTAGTGAAGGAATTTGTAGTTAGGTACTTTGTAGTGAGGGACTTTGTAGTGAAGGAATTTTGTAGTGAGGTACTATGTAGTGAGAGACTATGTAGTGAGGGACTATGTAGTGAGGGACTTTGTAGTGAGGGAATTTGTAGTGAGGGACTTTGTAGTGAAGGAATTTGTAGTTAGGTACTTTGTAGTGAGGGACTTTGTAGTGAAGGAATTTTGTAGTGAGGTACTATGTAGGGAGAGACTATGTAGTGAGGGACTATGTAGTGAGGGACTTTGTAGTGAGGGACTTTGTAGTGAAGGAATTTTGTAGTGAGGGACTTTGTAGTGAAGGAATTTTGTAGTGAGGTACTTTGTAGTGAAGGAATTTTGTAGTGAGGTACTTTGTAGTGAGGGACTTTGTAGTGAAGGAATTTTGTAGTGAGGGACTTTGCAGTGAGGGACTTTGTAGTGAGGGACTTTGTAGTGAAGGAATTTTGTAGCGAGGGACTATGTAGTGAGGGACTTTGTAGTGAGGGACTTTGTAGTGAGGGACTTTGTAGTGAAGGAATTTTGTAGTGAGGGACTTTGTAGTGAGGGACTTTGTAGTGAGGGACTTTGTAGTGAAGGAATTTTGTAGTGAGGGACTATGTAGTGAGGGACTTTGTAGTGAGGGACTTTGTAGCGAGGGAATTTGTAGTGAAGGAATTTTGTAGCGAGGGGCTATGTAGTGAGGGACTTTGTAGTGAGGGACTTTGTAGTGAAGGAATTTTGTAGTGAGGTACTTTGTAGTGAGGGACTTTGTAGTGAGGGACTTTGTAGTGAGGGACTATGTAGTGAGGGACTTTGTAGTGAGGGAATTTGTAGTGAGGGACTTTGTAGTGAGGGACTTTGTAGTGAGAGACTTTGTAGTCTGGGACTTTGTAGTGAGGTACTTTGTAGTGAGGGACTTTGTAGTGCGGGACTTTGTAGTGAGGTACTTTGTTGTGAGGGACTTTGTAGTGAAGGAATTTTGTAGTGAGGTACTTTGTAGTCTGGGAATTTGTAGTGAAGGAATTTTGTAGTGAGGTAGTATGTAGTGAGTGACTATGTAGTGAGGGATTAGGTAGTGAGGGACTTTTTAGTGAAGGAATTTTGTAGCGAGGGACTATGTGGTGAAGGAATTTTGTAGTGAGGGACTATGTAGTGAGGGACTTTGTAGTGAAGAAATTTTGTAGTGAGGGAATTTGTAGTGAAGAAATTTTGTAGTGAGGGACTATGTAGTGAGGGACTTTGTAGTGAAGAAATTTTGTAGTGAGGGACTATGTAATGAGGGACTTTGTAGTGAGGGACTATGTAGTGAGGGACTTTGTAGTGAGGGACTATGTAGTGAGGGACTTTGTAGTGAGGGAATTTGTAGTGAAGAAATTTTGTAGTGAGGGACTATGTAGTGAGGGACTTTGTAGTGAAGGACTTTGTAGCGAGGGACTTTGTAGTGAGGGACTTTATAGTGAGGGACTTTGTAGTGAGGGACTTTGTGGTCAGGGACTTTGTAGCGAGGGACTATGTAGTGAGGGACTTTGTAGTGAGGGACTTTGTAGCGAGGGATTTTGTGGTCAGGGACTTTGTAGTGAGGGACTTTGTAGTGAGGGACTTTGTAGTGAGGGACTATGTAGTGAGGGAATTTGTAGTGAGGGACTTTATTGTGAGGGATTTTGTAGTGAAAGAATTTTGTAGTGAGGGACTTTGTAGTGAGGTACATTTTAATCTGGGAGTTTGTAGTGAAGGACTTTGTCGTCAGGGACTATGTAGTGAGGGACTTGTAGTGAAGGACTTTCTAGTGAGGGACTTTATATTGAGGGACATTCTAGTGAGGGACTTTATAGTGAGGGACTATGCAGTGAGGGGCTTTCTAGTGAGGGACTTTGTAATGCGGGTTGCCTTTAATTTACACGTGTTCTTGCCTTTAGTTTACACATGTTATAACCGTTAATTTACACGTGTTCTTGACTTAAATTTACACGTGTTTTTGCCTTTAATTTACACGTGTTATAACCGTTAATTTACACGTGTTATAACCTTAAATTTACACGTGTTCTTGCCTTTAATTTACATGTGTTATAACCTTTAATTTGCACGTATTATCACCTTTAATTTACATGTCTTATAACCTTTAATTTACACGCATGTGTCTTTCCACTGATGTACATGTGTCCTATCCATTGATTTACACGAACGTGTCTTTGTCTTATCCATTGATTTACACGAACATGTCTTTGTCTTTTCCATTGATTTACACGAACATGTCTTTGTCTTATCCATTGATTTACACGAACGTGTCTTTGTCCTATCCATTGATTTACACGAACGTGTCTTTGTCTTATCCATTGATTTACACGAACGTTTCATTGTCCTATCCATTGATTTACACAAACATGTCTTTGTCCTATCCATTGATTTACACGAACGTGTCTTTGTCTTTTCCATTGATTTACACAAACATGTCTTTGTCTTATCCATTGATTTACACGAACGTGTCTTTGTCTTATCCATTGATTTACACGAGCATATCTTTGTCTTATCCATTGATTTACACGAACACGTCTTTGTCCTATCCATTGATTTACACGAACGTGTCTTTGTCCTATCCATTGATTTACACGAACGTGTCTTTGTCTTATCCATTGATTTACACGAACGTTTCATTGTCCTATCCATTGATTTACACGAACATGTCTTTGTCCTATCCATTGATTTACACAAACATGTCTTTGTCCTATCCATTGATTTACACAAACATGTCTTTGTCCTATCCATTGATTTACACAAACATGTCTTTGTCCTATCCATTGATTTACACAAACATGTCTTTGTCCTATCCATTGATTTACACAAACATGTCTTTGTCCTATCCATTGATTTACACAAACATGTCTTTGTCCTATCCATTGATTTACACAAACATGTCTTTGTCCTATCCATTGATTTACACAAACATGTCTTTGTCCTATCCATTGATTTACACGAACATGTCTTTGTCCTATCCATTGATTTACACGAACGTGTCTTTGTCCTATCCATTGATTTACACAAACATGTCTTTGTGCTATCCATTGATTTACACGAACGTGTCTTGGTCCTATCCATTGATTTACACGAACGTGTCTTTGTCCTATCCATTGATTTACACGAACGTGTCTTTTTCACTGCTGTACATGTGTCCTAGATTGGATTATGAGAATAACTCAAAACAACAGAAATGGAATCCAGTGGTCACTGACCAAACAACTTGATGATTTAGACTTTACTGATGACATAGCTCTCCTATCACACAGCCATCAACAGATGCAGGATAAAATGAGCATACTTGATGAGAAATCACAACAGCTAGGACTGAAGATTAATAGAGATAAGACCAACATTATGAGAATTAATGCAGTTGACAATAACCAAATAAAATTAGGAGAAATACTTCTACTAGACGTACAATCTTACATATATCTGGGCAGTGATATAGATAAAGAGGGAGGAACAGAAAATGATACCAAAATAAGGATATCAAAAGCAAGAGGAGAATTTGTTGCACTGGGAAACATATGGAAGTCCAAAGAAATTAGGTTAAATACAAAAATAAAAATGTTCAACTCCAAAATTAAGTCAGTCCTATTATATGGCTGTGAAACATGGAGAACCACAAAATTGACAAGCATGAAGATACAGACTTTCATTAATGGATGCTTACACAGAATAAAAGGATGGAAATAGCACGACAAAATCACTAACATAGAATTATGAAAATGTACCAGTCAAATACCAGTGGATAAAGTGATACAGCGAAGAAGATACCGCTGGATAGGACACACACTACGGAAGCCAACTGAGAGTATTACACAACATGCCCTTTTTTGGAATCCCCAGGGGAAAAGACAAAGAGGAAGACCAAGAAATTATTGGAAAAGACAGACAGAAGCAGAGATGAAGATGATGGGGAAGACATGGAATGATCTTAATAGAATGGCAAGAAACAGAACGACTTGGAAAGTGTTTGTTGAAGACCTATCAGGGAGCTGAAAGGTAGAAGAAGACATGTGCCCCATCCATTGATTTACACGCACGTGTCTTTCCACTGCTGTACATGTGCCCTATCCATTGATTTACACGCACGTGTCTTTCCACTGCTGTACATGTGCCCTATCCATTGATTTACACGCACGTGTCTTTCCACTGCTGTACATGTGCCCTATCCATTGATGTACACGCACGTGTCTTTCCACCGCTGTACATATGCCCTATCCATTGATGTACACGCACGTGTCTTTCCACTGCTGTACATGTGCCCTATCCATTGATGTACACGCACGTGTCTTTCCACTGCTGTACATGTGCCCTATCCATTGATGTACACGCACGTGTCTTTCCACCGCTGTGCATGTGCCCTATCCATTGATGTACACGCACGTGTCTTTCCACTGTTGTACACGTGCCCTATCCATTGATGTACACGCACGTGTCTTTCCACTGTTGTACACGTGCCTTATCCATTGATGTACACATGTTCTCTTCGTCTGAACATCAAAACTCCTAGAGCCTGAATCATATCCCCCCATCTGTCTACTCCTGACTTTAATCAACAGTTAAAGAATTTAGTAGATTCCTCACTATTTTGAGCCATAAACTATTTTTACAGATGACTTCTTCAGCCATGGACACCAGCCATTTCTACAGCGGTTTTTATGATATTTACGCCATAGTTTAGAATTGTCCCTTCTATGTGCGCATGCGTAAAGACTTTTCTTCCAGTTGATTGGCTATAGCGCTATGTCATGCCACTTCCGGTTGCAAAAGCGAGAATGGCGAATTTTAATCTTGAACAAGAGCAATCACACTTTGTCAAAGAATCGGCCGAGCGCTCGCGTTTCTCTCGTTTATTGAAATAGATTGGACAACATTCAACACAATCATTACTTAACGGGCAACGCTCGTGTTGGATTGTGTGGATGTCAAATATTGAGAACACGGGCGAGGGCGGGTGTGACGAGTGTATGAAGGGAGAACAATAGGCTTGGTGGGGAGGGGGGGGGTGAGTAGGGTTAAATTATGAGAGGGCGGTTAAGTTTGCGAGGAGGCGTGGTGGTCGTGTTGGGGAGGAGTGCGGGAGTGGGGTGTATTTTATATCGGGGGGGGGGGGGTCATTTTCTAAGTAATAAATAAATAGGCACATATATGATATAGGAGTGGGGGGGGCGGGGGGGTCGTGTTGAATATTGGATGTTGTACGAGCAAAAAATAGCGGGTGGTGAGGGGTGTATGAATTTGATGGATGGACGAACGGAAGGACGGACGGACGGATAGATGGATGTAAAGAGGGAAGAGGAGAGTGGAGGACTCCTAAGTCGAATGTTGTGGAAATGAATACATGTATGGATGATGTATGGTTAGATGGATGGAAGGATAGGCAGGTGGATGGATGGATGGATGGATGGAAGGATAGGCAGGTGGATGGATGGATGGATGGATGGATGGATGGAAGGATAGGTAGGTGGATGGATGGATGGACGGATGGACGGACTGACGGACGGACGGACGGACGGACGGACGGATGGATGGATGGATACATGAGTCATGAACAGAGGGAAAAGCAGAATGATATACTGCTAAATGGCATGCTGTGGAAATGCATGGTTCTATGAATGAATGAATGATGTATGGTTCTATGAATGAATGAATGATGTACGGTTCTATGAATGAATGAATGATGTATGGTTCTATGGATGAATGAATGAATGATGTATGGTTCTATGGATGGATAAATGATGTATGGTTCTATTAATGAATGAATGAATGATGTATGGTTCTATGAATGAATGATGTATGGTTCTATGGATGGATGAATGATGTATGGTTCTATGGATGGATGAATGATGTATGGTTCTATGAATGAATGAATGATGTATGGTTCTATGGATGAATGAATGAATGATGTATGGTTCTATGGATGAATGAATGAATGATGTATGGTTCTATGGATGAATGAATGAATGATGTATGGTTCTATGGATGAATGAATGAATGATGTATGGTTCTATGGATGAATGAATGAATGATGTATGGTTCTATGGATGAATGAATGAATGATGTATGGTTCTATGAATGAATGAATGAATGATGTATGGTTCTATGGATGGATGAGTGATGTATAGTTCTATGGATGAATGAATGATGTATGGTTCTATGGATGGATGAATGATGTATGGTTCTATGGATGGATGAATGATGTATGATTCTACGGATGTATGAATGGTGTATGATTCTATGGATGGGTGAATGATGTTAGATTCTATTAATGTATGAATGATAAATAGTTGTATGGATGAATGTTGTCTGGTTCTTTGAATAGCTGAATGATGTATGTTTCTATGGATGGCTGAATGACGTATGTTTCTATGGATGGCTGAATGACGTATGTTTCTATGGATGGCTGAATGACGTATGTTTCTATGGATGGCTGAATGACGTATGTTTCTATGGATGGCTGAATGACATATGTTTCTATGGATGGCTGAATGACGTATGTTACTATGGATGGCTGATTGACGTATGTTTCTATGGATGGCTGAATGACGTATGTTACTATGGATGGCTGAATGACGTATGTTTCTATGGATGGCTGAATGACGTATGTTTCTATGGATGGCTGAATGACGTATGTTTCTATGGATGGCTGAATGACGTATGTTTCTATGGATGGCTGAATGACGTATGTTTCTATGGATGGCTGAATGACGTATGTTTCTATGGATGGCTGAATGACGTATGTTTCTATGGATGGCTGAAACATGATAAGAATGAGTAACAGAGTGATAGACTGCCTATATATAGGGAGAGTCAGGAGATGAATGAAAACATGTATAGATGGATGAATTGATGAATGGATAGGTGGATTGGTGGATTGGTGGATTGATGGATTGGTGGATTGGTAGATTGGTGGATAGGTGATTACTTGTGTATTTCGATGACTTGATAATTTGTTTTCTTTTATTCTTGGATTGATGGATTATTGCATGGATTGATTGAGTGATTGACTGAAGGAAGGAAGGATCAATATTGTTGTTGGAGGAGGTGGGGGATTATTTGATGAATGACGGAATGAGACAGTGGTGGGTGGCTTGATAGACAGATGGGTATGTTGATGGAGGTATAGAGTGGTAGATGGAGATATAAAAGAGGATGGGTGTAATGTGTGAGTGGATATGTGAAGGAATGGATGGATGAGTGGATGCATGGAATAGCGGGTGGATAGATGGATGAGTTGATGGATAGATGAGTGGATGAGCGGGTGGATGGATAGATGAGTGGAGGAGTGGAAGAGCGGGTGGATGAACGGATGAGTTGATGGATAGATGAGTAGATGAGTGGAAGAGCGGGTAGATGGACGGATGGATGGACAGATGGATGGACAGATGGATGGAAGAGTGCATGTATGGATGGATGAGTTGATGGATAGATGAGTGGATGAGTGGAAGAGCGGGTGGATGAACGGATGAGTTGATGGATAGATGAGTGGATGAGTGGAAGAGCGGGTAGATGGACGGATGGATGAGACGATGGATGGACAGATGGATGGACAGATGGATGGAAGAGTGCATGTATGGATGGATGAGTTGATGGATAGATGAGTGGATGAGTGGAAGAGCGGGTGGATGAACGGATGAGTTGATGGATAGATGAGTGGATGAGTGGATGAATGAATAGATGGATGGATGGATGAGAGGATGGATGGACAGATGGATGTAAGAGTGCATGTATGGATGGATGATGTTGTTGGATGAATGGAAGAGCGGTTGGATAAGCGGATGAGTTGATGGATAGATGAGTGGATGAGTGGAAGAGCGGGTGGATGGACGGATGAGTTGATGGATAGATGAGTGGAAGAGAGGATAGATGGACGGTTGGATGAAAGGATGGATGGACGGAAGAGTTGATGGACAAATGAGTGGATGAATGGATAGATGGATGAGTTGGTGGATGGACGTACAGGTAGTAACACAGACTATTACCAGTAAAAGTACCAATAGTCGCGACTAAATAAGGACGCAGATAGCACAACGTCTAAGTGATATCTTTCACTGTTATTGTATTTGAATGAGGATGGTGTTCATAATGAGGTTCATGATGAGGTTCATAATTGTGATCACCATGAAGTTCTCGATGAGGTTAACGACGAGGCTCACAATAAGGTTTAGGATGAGGTTCATATTGATGTTCAGGATATTTAGGATGAGGTTTATGGTGATATTTAGGATGAAGTTTATGGTGATATTTAGGATGAGGATTATGGTGATATTTAGGATGAGGTTTATGGTGATATTTAGGATGAGGTTTATGGTGATATTTAGGATGAAGTTTATGGTGATATTTAGGATGAGGTTTATGGCGATATTTAGGATGAGGTTTATAGTGATATTTAGGATGAAGTTTATGGTGATATTTAGGATGAGGTTTATAGTGATATTTAGGATGAAGTTTATGGTGATATTTAGGATGAGGTTTATGGTGATATTTAGGATGAAGTTTATGGTGATATTTAGGATGAAGTTTATAGTGATATTTAGGATGAAGTTTATGGTGATATTTAGGATGAAGTTTATGGTGATATTTAGGATGAAGTTTATGGTGATATTTAGGATGAGGTTTATGGTGATATTTAGGATGAAGTTTATGGTGATATTTAGGATGAGGTTTATAGTGATATTTAAGATGAGGTTTATAGTGATATTTAGGATGAAGTTTATGGTGATATTTAGGATGAGGTTTATGTTGATATTTAGGATGAGGTTTATGGTGATATTTAAGATGAGGTTTATGGTGATATTTAGGATGAGGTTTATGGTGATATTTAGGATGAGGTTTATGGTGATATTTAGGATGAGGTTTATGGTGATATTTAGGATGAAGTTTATGGTGATATTTAGGATGAGGTTTATGGTGATATTTAAGATGAGGTTTATAGTGATATTTAGGATGAAGTTTATGGTGATATTTAGGACGAGGTTTATGGTGATATTTAGGATGAGGGTTATGATGATATTTAGGATGAGGTTTATGATGATATTTAGGATGAGGTTTATAGTGATATTTAAGATGAGGTTTATAGTGATATTTAGGATGAGGTTTATGGTGATATTTAGGATGAGGTTTATGGTGATATTTAGGATGAGGGTTATGATGATATTTAGGATGAGTTTTATGATGATATTTAGGATGAGGTTTAAGGTGATATTTAGAATGAGGTTTATGTTGATATTTAGGATGAGGTTTATGGTGATATTTAGGATGAGGGTTATGATGATATTTAGGATGAGGTTTATGATGATATTTAGGATGATTTTTATGGTGATATTTAGAATATGAGGTTTGTGATGATATTTAGGATGAGGTTTATGATGATATTTAGGATGATGTTTAAGGTGATATTTAGGATGACGTTCATGGTGATATTTAGAATATGAGGTTTGTGATGATATTAGGATGAGGTTTATGATGATATTTAGGATGATGTTTAAGGTGATATTTAGGATGACGTTCATGGTGATATTTAGGATGAGGTTCATTTCGAAGTTCATTGGTGAAATTTAGGATGAGGTTCAAATCGAGGTTCATGAGCAACTTCACGATAAGGTTCCCATATCTTTCTCTGCTTATCTCTCCTTTTCTCCCTTTTCATAGTTACTTGCTGAAGGATCTTTCCTAGGCTAATGATCGAGATAAACGGCCAGCCATTTCAATTTGCTGAACTTTACAATAATCAACAGATTATCATATACTACTTCGATTGGTTATTGTCTTCAGCGACGATCAAGTGAATTATAATGATGTACATATAATGTGGAGACAATTAATTGAAAAGCAAGAGGAGCTTTCATTGCATTGGGAAACATATGGAAATCCAAAGAAATTAGGTTAAATGCAACAATAAAAATGTTCAACTCAAATGTTAAGGCGGTCCTATTATATGGCGGTGAAACGTGGAGAACAACAAAATTGACAATCACGAAGATACAGACTTTCATTAATGGATGTTTATGCAGGATAAAAGGATGGAAATGGCAGGACAAAATCACTAACATAGAATTATGGAAATGTACCAGTCAAACACCAGTGGATAAAGAGATACAGCGAAGACGATTGCGCTGGATAAGACACACACTACGTAAGCCAACTGAGAGTATTACACAACAGGCCCTTTTTTGGAATCCCCAGGGGAAAAAGACAAAGAGAATCCAAGGAATTCTTGGAGAAGACAGATAGAAGCAGAGATGAAGATGATTGGGAAGACATGGAATGATCTTAAAAGAATGGCAAAAAACAGAACGACTTGGAAAGTGTTTGTTGTAGACCTATGCTCCACTGGGAGCTAAAAAGGTAGAAGAATAAGAAAAGAAGAAGAAGAAGAGGAAGAAGAAGTAATTGAAAACCTAAAACAGAAATAGTCATTTCTGACCTATGGAAGCGAATCATGGAAAGTAAACAAATAAATGACAAGACGATTAGAGATTACAGAGATGGGATTTCTCAGAACAATGTTACACGTTCCCTGGGCAGCTAAAGAAACCAGCGAGGACATTCTCAAAGAGGTCAACACAAAAATGGAGCTACTAAGAAACACACAGAAAGAAACAATCAACATTTTTTCGGGCACATCATGAGAAGAGGAAGGTTGGAATACTTGGTTACAACTGGCAAAATACAGGGAATGAGAGATCGAGGGTGACAAAGGGAAAAGATTCTTGATAGTTTGATGTCATGGCATGGAAAACAGTGAACAACAGAACTGATACGATGCACGGTGGATAGGTGATTGTGTAAGGACATGATCGCCTACGCCAACTGGTACGGCACGCGATAATGATGAAAACAGCAAATATTTAAAAAAAAATAGAATTTCACCCTTAATATTTATGACACTTGTTGAAATATTTTGAAACTCGACCGTCGGCTCGGTTTATGAAATTCGCTAGCCCTGACTCGTGCTAACTTTCTGGTCATTCCAGAGGCAACGAAATGGCTCTGCTCTGGCAAACTGAAATGATTTGGCAATGATTCATTCCCCTTGATGGCGGTGGGAGAAAAAAGGTCATTACGTCCCCCTGAACATCACATTTCACATGGCCAGATAGTAAAGACAATCTACCAATGGGAGATAATTGTGATAAAGCCTGGCAAGTCTAAATTCCGACAATCCGCTGAGGACTTCTGACAGTTCTGATATTCCTATTAATATTCATGAGATTTGCTGTCGTACTTCCTGGAGTCAAGAGGGACGGACACTCGGCAGTTTGATAGCGTGTAGACCGAGGACGTAACGAGGGAAATGGATACCGTGGTGATGGAATTGGAAGGGGACGAGTTTGTGGAGGATAAATATGTGGGGAAAAAATACGTAAAGGGATTTTGAAAGATTCATTTTGTTTACTTAAAATTACGTAAATAATGGGTTTTTTTTTAATTTCATCATCATCATCAAGTACCGGGTCTGTTAACTTAGGTGTTAATGTCTCTCCACAACTTTCGATCACGACAGTTATTTATCATTTCTGTTGTTGACCTTCTGCCAACACATTCTCTTAAGCTGTCTGGTATATTTTCTCTTTGATTCCCTTTATCTCTTCATCCCTCAATTTTTCCAGTTGTTACAATATATT
This sequence comes from Megaustenia siamemsis, assembly GCA_032433765.1. NCBI lineage: Eukaryota > Metazoa > Mollusca > Gastropoda > Stylommatophora > Ariophantidae > Megaustenia > Megaustenia siamemsis. The sequence continues at coordinate 26,385,506 of JAVIAB010000159.1, read as the reverse complement.
CCAGCTGTTCTCTTCTCATTATATGGCCAAAAAATGATGATTGTTTCTTCCTAATATTGGAAATTACCTCTCTTTTTGCTTTGACCTCTCTCAGAACTTTTTCATTGCTCTTCTTCGTTTTCTATGGTATTCTCAGCATTCTTCTATAAACCACATTTCTGCAGCCTCAAATTTTTTTTATATCTATTGTCCTATTGTCCATGATTCACATCAATATGTTAAGATTGGCTCTACACAACATTTAAAAACTCATTTTCTTGTTTCTGTTGTCAAAAAATGAATTGCACATTATATTCCTTATTTTTTGGAGAGCTGCTTTTGCCTGAGCCATTAGAGGTCTGTAAACTTGATGGTCACTAACACCATATTCCCTATACGCCATTGGCATGACGGGGGTACTTTACTTTCTTTATTCTGCATCTCACCTCGGTTGTACATCTACCATCTGAGGTTAACATTGTTCTCAGATATTTAAATTCATTTAACTGTTTTAATTGTGTTCCACTTGTCTTTATTGTACATTGCGGTGATGTCTTTTCTTTGTTGCTGTGTTTTTGCGTTCATTTACTTTAATGTCTTACATTTCCTCTAACTCATTATCAATCAAAGAATGGGTTTAGTTTAGTTAAGTTTAGTTTAGTTTAGTTTAGTTTAGTTTAGTTTTAGTTAAGTTTAGTTTTAGTTAAGTTTAGTTTTAGTTAAGTTTAGTTTAGTTTAGTTTTAGTTAAGTTTAGTTAAGTTTAGTTTATTTAGTTTAGTTTAGTTTAGTTTAGTTTAGCTTAGCTTAGCTTAGCTTAGCTTAGTTTAGTTTAGTTTAGCTTAGCTTAGCTTAGCTTAGCTTAGTTTAGTTTAGTTTAGCTTAGTTTAGTTTAGTTTAGTATAGTTTAGTTTAGTTTAGTTTACTTTAGCTTATCTTAGCTTAGCTTAGCTTAGCTTAGCTTAGTTTAGTTTAGTTTAGCTTAGCTTAGCTTAGCTTAGCTTAGCTTAGTTTAGTTTAGTTTAGCTTAGTTTAGTTTAGTTTAGTTTAGTTTAGTTTAGTTTAGTTTAGTTTAGTTTAGTTTAGTTTAGTTTAGTTTAGTTTAGTTTAGTTTAGTTTAATCGACAGATCATGTAACGGACTTGTATTTCCTCAACAACACGTTCCGCAAATAAGACAGCACACTTGCCACACATTAGCGAAAGCACTGAAGATAGTTTCAATTTAGATGCACGAACTACGTAGTGAAGATTCTGACCCCCCCCCCCCCCCCAACCTAGTTAATAGGCCAAAACAGCATTTCAAAAAATGATAAAACGTTTTATGTAACAAATCTATGTCAATAGAAGTAAGAGAGTTCATCGGTGCTGTATAGAACCGATTCTGACCTATGGAAGCGAATCGTGGACAGTAGACAAACAAATGAGGAAGCGATTAGAGGCCATAGTTATGGGATTTTTTTCAGAAGAATGTTGATAGTTCCCTGGACAGCTAAAAAGATCAATGAGAAAATTCTCATAGAGGCCAACACAAAAAAGGAGCTCCTAAAAAACATCAGAAAGAAGCAATCAACATTTTTTTTCGGCCACATCATGAGAAGAGGAAAGTTGGAATACTTGGAATACTTGGTACAACTGGCAAAATAAACGGAAAGAGAGATCGCGGACGACAAATAGAGAAAATACTAGATAGCTTGGTGTCATGAGGGAGCCGCGATAGCTCAGTGGTTAGTGAACTGGACTACAAAGGACAAGTGGTAGGGTTCGATCCCAACCGACGGCTTCCAGGTTCACCCAGACTTAAATGGGTACCGGATTTTTTTCTGGGAAAGTGAAGCAGCACGGGCGTAATACCGACCACAATACCCCAAAAATCATGTGCTGAAGGTCTGTAAAATTGATGGTCACTAACACCATATTCCTATACGCCACCTGGCGTGACGGGGGTACTTTACTTTTTTACTTTTGGTGTCATGACATGGAAAACAGTCAACAACAGAACTGGTACGATACACTGTCGATAGAAGATTATGGAAGGACGTGATCGCCTACGTCAACCGGTATGATACATGATGATGATGATAATGAACCTAGTCGCCTCTTACGACTGGCTACAAAAACATAAAAAACACGTTTAATGGCTGGGAGGATCAAGAATCAAATAGATGTAGTACAACTACTGGTAATAACGGTGTTCTATATACCCTTCTCGCAATGATATACTTGTCTACTCTGTGTGCCATGTACGGGAACGTATTGTCAATTCCAAGCTCTTCCCTGCAATTTAGCGACCCACTCAATCCACTTTGTAAACGGAAAACGACTCTCCCGCGGACACTCAATATCGTCATGTCGATTGGGAACACGACAGGGCCGAAGATGCAGAAACACAAACTGTGTTTGTTGACCATTTTGATTTGTCCGATTGGGACTGCTGTTTCCGTTGTGTGCACGAACGGAAGGGTTCCCGGGAGAGGTTCTTAAGTTGTGTGACGCTGCTCTAAGGGCGAAGCGGATCTTTGAGAAGGGGGTTGCGAATCTTTGACAAGGGTGTTGCGAATCGTTGAGAAGGGTGTTGCGAAGCTTTGACAAGGGTGTTGCGAATCTTTGACAAGGGTGTTGCGAATCGTTGAGAAGGGTGTTGCGAAGCTTTGACAAGGGTGTTGCGAATCTTTGACAAGGGTGTTGCGAATCTTTGACAAGGGGGTTGCGAATCTTTGAGAAGAGTGTTGCGAATCTTTGAGAAGGGCGTCGCGAATCTTTGACAAGGGTGTTGTGAATCTTTGACAAAGGTGTTGTGAATCTTTGAGAAGGGCGTCGCGAATCTTTGACAAGGATGTTGCGAATCTTTGACAAGGGTGTTGCGAATCTTTGAGAAGGGCGTCGCGAATTTTTGACAAGGGTGTTGCGAATCTTTGACAAGGGTGTTGTGAATCTTTGAGAAGGGTGTTGTGAATCTTTGACAAAGGTGTTGCGAATCTTTGAAAAAGGGTGTTGCGAATCTTTGACAAAGGTGTTGTGAATCTTTGAGAAGGGTGTTGCGAATCTTTGAGAAGGGCGTCGCGAATTTTTGACAAGGGTGTTGTGAATCTTTGACAAGGGTGTTGTGAATCTTTGAGAAGGGTATTGCGAAGCTTTGACAAGGGTGTTGTGAATCTTTGACAAAGGTGTTGTGAATCTTTGAGAAGGGTGTTGCGAATCTTTGAGAAGGGCGTCGCGAATCTTTGACAAGGGTGTTGTGAATCTTTGACAAGGGTGTTGTGAATCTTTGAGAAGGGCGTCGCGAATCTTTGACAAGGATGTTGCGAATCGTTGAAAAGGGTGTTGTGAATCTTTGACAAGGGTGTTGTGAATCTTTGACAAGGGTGTTGCGAATCTTTGAAAAAGGGTGTTGCGAATCTTTGACAAGGGTGTTGCGAATCTTTGAGAAGGGTGTTGTGAATCTTTGATAAGGGTATTGCGAAGCTTTGACAAGGGTGTTGTGAATCTTTGACAAAGGTGTTGTGAATCTTTGAGAAGGGTGTTGTGAATCTTTGACAAGGGTGTTGCGAATCTTTGAGAAGGGTGTTGTGAATCTTTGACAAGGGTGTTGCGAATCTTTGAGAAGGGCGTCGCGAATCTTTGACAAGGGTGTTGTGAATCTTTGACAAGGGTGTTGTGAATCTTTCAGAAGGGCGTCGCGAATCTTTGACAAGGATGTTGCGAATCTTTGACAAGGGTGTTGTGAATCTTTGAGAAGGGTGATGTGAATCTTTGAGAAGGGAGAAGCTAATCTTTGACAAGGGTGTTGCGAATCTTTGACAAGGGTGTTGTGAATCTTTGAGAAGGGCGTCGCGAATCTTTGACAAGGGTGTTGCGAATCTTTGACAGATGCGTCGCCTATACTTTAACAAGGGTCGCGAATCTTTGCCAAAGGCGTCGCGTGTAGAAATTTGTGCGCCATCTCAGATGTTGTTGTTGCTAGGACCGCCCGTACACCGGGCGGCTTCCTAGGCACGGGCGTAATACCGACCACATTACCCCAAAAATCATGTGCCGAAGGTCTGTAAAATTGATGGTCACTAACACCATATTCCCTATACGCCACTTGGCGTGACGGGGGCTCTTTACTCTTGATAGTCAATGCATCGGAGGTCCACGACTGGGAGTCACAACCATTGCGGGTCCACCTCCCCTAGAATGTCAAGACGTTATAGGGCAGAAACACTTCATCAACGAAGGGTCTCTTCTGATGATAAGATTACCTCACGCTGCGTAGCTCTATGTGAACAAGTAACTATTGCACCCGGTGGTTTATATTTCCTGTTACATTCAATCACTTCTATATATCTAATTTATATATTTATGTATATATTTATGCTGGTCTATATGTTTATTCTACACATTTATTATATACATTTATCTTATATATTTATTCTATTTCCATATAAAAAACAGAACAGAAAATTGAAGCCTTTAAAATGTGGATTATAGAAGAATAGGTAGAAGTGGATGGAAAGAAAATAAAACAAAAGATGAAGTTTTAAAACAACTGAAAATAAAAAGAGAACTACTAAACACAATTAAGACAAGACAAATGAAATTTTTGGGGCATGTTAAAAGACACAACAGCCTACTAAAAGTAATATTGGAAGGGAAAATACAAGGTAAAAGAGGCAGAGGCAGACCAAGACTAACATGGATGAGTAACATCAAAAGATGGACAAGTCAATCTATGTCAGCCTACACCATCAAAGCAAGAAACAGAGTAGAATGGCGATCCATGGTAGCCAACCTTCGTTGCGGAGAAGGCACTCGATGATGATGATGATGATTCTATTTCCATATATTTATTCTATGTATTTATTATATTCCATATATTTATTGCACAAATGAATTTAAACATTTGGGAACTTTGTTAACATCAGACGGAAGATGTACAAAAGAGGTGAGATGCAGAATGGCTGAGGCAAAAGCAGCTTTCTAAAAAATGAGGAAGATACTATGCAATCCATTTTTGACAATGGAAACAAGTAAAAAAGAGTTCTTAAATGTTATGTAGAGTCAGTCTTAACATATGGATACGAATCATGGACAATAGGGCAACAGACAATAAAATCACTGGAGTCTGTAGAAATGTGATTTACAGAAGAATGTTGAGAATACCATGGACAGTTAAGAAGAGTAATGAAAAAGGCCACAGCAAAAAGATAGCTAATTTCTAATATTGGGAAGAAACAATCATCATTTTGTGGCCATGTAATGAGAAGAGAACAGCTGGAATATATTGTAACAACTGAGAAAATTAAGGGACGAAGAGATAGAAGGAAGCAAAGAGAAAATATACCAGACAGCTCAAGAGAATGGCTTGGCAGAAGGTCAGCAACAAAAATGATAAATAATTGTCGAGATCGAAAGTTGTGGAGAGACATGATCACCTACGCCAGGAGGCCCGGCACTTAATGACATCTTTATTGTTACTTAACTTCATTTATGTACCTAAAGTACTAACCTAATTATCATCATCATTACTAAAGCAGTAACCTAATCATCATTACTAAAGTACTAACCTAATTATCATCATCATTACTAAAGCAGTAACCTAATCATCATTACTAAAGTACTAACCTAATTATTATCATCATTACTAAAGCAGTAACCTAATCATCATTACTAAAGCAGTAACCTAATCATCATTACTAAAGTACTAACCTAATTATCATCATCATTATAAAAGCAGTAACCTAATCATCATTACTAAAGCAGTAACCTAATCATCATTACTAAAGTACTAACCTAATTATCATCATCATTACTAAAGCAGTAACCTAATCATCATTACTAAAGCAGTAACCTAATCATCATTACTAAAGTACTAACCTAATTATCATCATCATTACTAAAGCAGTAACCTAATCATCATTACTAAAGTGCTAACCTAATTATCATCATCATTACTAAAGCACTAACCTAATTATCATCATCATTACTAAAGCAGTAACCTAATCATCATTACTAAAGCAGTAACCTAATCATCATTACTAAAGTACTAACCTAATTATCATCATGATTACTAAAGCAGTAACCTAATCATCATTACTAAAGCAGTAACCTAATCATCATTACTAAAGCAGTAACCTAATCATCATTACTAAAGTACTAACCCAATTATCATCATCATTACTAAAGCAGTAACCTAATCATCATTACTAAAGTACTAACCTAATTATCATCATCATTACTAAAGCAGTAACCTAATCATCATTACTAAAGTACTAACCTAATTATCATCATCATTACTAAAGCAGTAACCTAATCATCATTACTAAAGCAGTAACCTAATCATCATTACTAAAGCAGTAACCTAATCATCATTACTAAAGTACTAACCTAATTATCATCATCATTACTAAAGCAGTAACCTAATCATCATTACTAAAGCAGTAACCTAATCATCATTACTAAAGTACTAACCTAATTATCATCATCATTACTAAAGCAGTAACCTAATCATCATTACTAAAGTACTAACCTAATTATCATCATCATTACTAAAGCAGTAACCTCATCAACTTCTTCTTTCTTCTTTTCTCTTTCTCACTGATACCTAAAAGGTGTCGTGGTTTATATCATTTGTCGTTCTTGAGCTGCTCGAACTGTCTGAATTAGTGATTTTCCTTTGTTGTTACATGTCTCTGTCACTGCATCTATCCATCATCTTCTGCGTCTTCCTGTTGGTCTTTCCCCACGCATTCTCGAGAAGAACGCCCTTGATGGTGATTGGTAAGGGTTCATTCTGACCAGGTGGCCAAACCTTTTAAGTTGTTGTTCTTGGCAGGGTATATAGAACAACAACAATTTAAATGATTTGGCCACCTGGTCAATATGAACCCTAACCAATCACTATCAAAGGGCGTTCTTCTCGAGAATGCATGGAAAAAGACCAAGATGAAGACCCAGAAGAAGATGGATAGATCAACCTCATCACCATCATTACTAAAGTAGTAAACTCGCCATTATTACTAAAGTAGTAAACTCATCATCATTACTAAAGTAGTAACCTAGCCATCATTACTAACGTAGTAAACTCATCATCATTAATAAAGTAGTAAACTCATCATCATTAATAAAGTAGTAAACTCACCATCATTACTAAAGTAGTAAAATCGTCATCATTACTAAAGTAGTAAACTCGCCATTATTACTAAAGTAGTAAACTCATCATCATTACCAAAGTAGTAACCTCATTATCATTACTAAAGTAGTAACCTCATTATCATTACTAAAGTAGCAACCTTCCCATAAATAAATACAAGACTCAGGTATTCCCCGACCTATACGATCGTAATTGCCATGAGGGCACCCCCCCCCCCCCAGTATACGATCACCAGGTAGTCACTGGTGTCCCAAGTTTGGGAACCTCTCGACTCGGAGACCCGTTTGAACCTCTCGACAATGGGCTCGGACAATAGATTTTTTTTTTCGGGGTTGGGGGGGGGGCCTGTTCTTGTATTGTCTGCTTGTTCATAATAATAATAATACACACACTCACACAAGAGTTGTGTAAGTGGGATGTAGACTGTATAAACACACTCTGAACAATGTTCACAACTGTATGACGCATCTCAGGTTTATAAATAGATCTCCTCTTTTCGTCTTCGTCATATTTGTCGCCGTCATCGTTTTCATCGCCTTCATTTTCTTATTCTTCTTCATCTTCTTAATTCTCTCGCTCTTCACTTCTCTTTTTTTCTTCTTCTTTATTATCTTCTTCTTCGTATTTATCTTCTTTGTCGTCTCCTTCTCCCTTGTCCTCTTCTTATTCGTCTTATTCTTATTCACTGTCTTCTTATTCGTCTTATTCTTATTCGTCTTATTCTTATTCACTGTATTCTTATTCGTCTTATTCTTATTCGTCTTATTCTTATTCGTCTTATTCTTATTCACTGTCTTCTTATTCGTCTTATTCTTATTCGTATTATTCGTCTTATTCTTATTCGTGTTATTCTTCTTATACGTCTTATTCTTATTCTTCTTCAACTTCCTCTTTGTCTTCTTCTATCTCTCCATCCCCTTCTTTTATTCCTTCTTCTATCTCTCCTTCCGGTTCGTTTATTTCTTCTACTATCTCTCCATCCCCTTCTTTTATGTCTTCTTCTATCTCTCAATCCTATTCTTTTATTCCTTCTTCTATCTCTCCTTCCGGTTCTTTTATTTCTTCTACTATCTCTCCATCCCCTCTATTATGTCTTCTTCTATCTCTCCAGCCTATTCTTTTATTTCTTCTTCTATCTCTCCTTCCGGTTCTTTTATTTCTCCTTCTATCTCTCCATTTCCTTCTTTTATGTCTTCTTCTATCTCTCCATCCCCTTCTATTATGTCTTCTTCTATCTCTCCATTTCCTTCTATTATGTCTTCTTCTATCTCTCCATCTCCTTCTATTATGTCTTCTTCTATCTCTCCATCCCCTTCTATTATGTCTTCTTCTATCTCTCCATTTCCTTCTATTATGTCTTCTTCTATCTCTCCATTTCCTTCTATTATGTCTTCTTCTATCTCTCCATCCCCTTCTTTATGTCTTCTTCTATCTCTCCATTTCCTTCTATTATGTCTTCTTCTATCTCTCCATCTCCTTCTTTTATGTCTTCTTCTATCTCTCCATCCCATTCTTTTATTTCTTCTTCTATCTCTCCTTCCGGTTCTTTTATTTCTTCTACTATCTCTCCATCCCCTTCTATTATGTCTTTTTCTATCTCTCCATCCCCTTCTTTTATTTCTTCTTCTATCTCTCCATCCCCTTCTATTATGTCTTCTTCTATCTCTCCATCTCCTTCTTTTATTTCTTCTTCTATTTCTCCATCCCCTTCTATTATGTCTTCTACTATCTCTCCATCTCCTTCTTTTATGTCTTTTTCTATCTCTCCATCCCCTTCTTTTATTTCTTCTTCTATCTCTCCATCCCCTTCTATTATGTCTTCTTCTATCTCTCCATCTCCTTCTTTTATTTCTTCTTCTATCTCTCCATCCCCTTCTATTATGTCTTCTACTATCTCTCCATCTCCTTCTTTTATGTCTTCTTCTATCTCTCCATCCCATTCTTTTATTTCTTCTTCTATCTCTCCTTCCGGTTCTTTTATTTCTTCTACTATCTCTCCATCCCCTTCTATTATGTCTTTTTCTATCTCTCCATCCCCTTCTTTTATTTCTTCTTCTATCTCTCCATCCCCTTCTATTATGTCTTCTTCTATCTCTCCATCTCCTTCTTTTATTTCTTCTTCTATCTCTCCATCCCTTCTTTTATGTCTTCTTCTATCTCTCCATTTCCTTCTATTATGTCTTCTTCTATCTCTCCATCTCCTTCTTTTATGTCTTCTTCTATCTCTCCATCCCCTTCTTTTATGTCTTCTTCTATCTCTCCATTTCCTTCTATTATGTCTTCTTCTATCTCTCCATCTCCTTCTATTATGTCTTCTTCTATCTCTCCATCTCCTTCTTTTATGTCTTCTTCTATCTCTCCATCCCCTTCTTTTATGTCTTCTTCTATCTCTCCATTTCCTTCTATTATGTCTTCTTCTATCTCTCCATCCCCTTCTATTATGTCTTCTTCTATCTCTCCATCCCCTTCTTTTATTTCTTCTTCTATCTCTCCTTCCGGTTCTTTTATTTCTTCTACTATCTCTCCATCTCCTTCTTTTATGTTTTCTTCTATCTCTCCATTTCCTTCTATTATGTCTTCTTATATCTCTCCATTTCTTTCTTTTATGTCTTCTTCTATCTCTCCATCTCTTTCTATTATGTCTTCTTTTATCTCTCCATTTCCTTCTTTTATGTCTTCTTCTATCTCTCCATCTCCTTCTATTATGTCTTCTTCTATCTCTCCATCTCCTTCTATTATGTCTTCTTCTATCTCTCCATCTGCTTCTTTTATGTCTTCTTCTATCTCTCCATCCCCTTCTATTATGTCTTCTTCTATCTCTCCATCCTCTTTTATTTCTTCCTCTATCTCTCCGTTTCCTTCTTTTATTTCTTCCTCTATCTCTCCATCTCCATCTTTTATTTCTTCTTCTATCTCTCCATCTCTTTCTATTATGTCTTCTTTTATCTCTCCATTTCCTTCTTTTATGTCTTCTTCTATCTCTTTATCTCCTTCTATTATGTCTTCTTCTATCTCTCCATTTCCTTCTATTATGTCTTCTTCTATCTCTCCATCTCCTTCTATTATGTCTTCTTCTATCTCTCCATCTCCTTCTTTTATGTCTTCTTCTATCTCTCCATCCCCTCTATTATGTCTTCTTCTATCTCTCCATCTCCTTCTTTTATGTCTTCTTCTATCTCTCCATCTCCTTCTATTATGTCTTCTTCTATCTCTCCTTTTCCTTCTTTTATGTCATCTTCTGTCTCTCCTTCCGGTTCTTTTATTTCTTCTTCTATCTCTCCATCCCCCTTCTTTTATGTCTTCTTCTATCTCTCCATCTTCTTCTTTTATATCTTCTTCTATCTCTCCATCATCTTTTATTTCTTCTTCTTCTATCTCTCCATCTCCTTCTTTTATTTATTCTTCTATCTCTCCATCCTCTTTTATTTCTTCCTCTATCTCTCCATCTCCTTCTTTTATTTATTCTTCTATCTCTCCATCCTCTTTTATTTCTTCCTCTATCTCTCCATCTCCTTTTATTTATTCTTCTATCTCTCCATCCTCTTTTATTTCTTCCTCTATCTCTGCATCTCCTTCTTTTATTTATTCTTCTATCTCTCCATCCTCTTTTATTTCTTCTTGGTCGTCGTCTCCTCCTTCTTCATCTCCCTTAACTTCATCTACTTCCTCTTTTATTTCATCACTGTTTTCTTCTTGTTTTGTGTCTTCTTTCTCTCCAATTATCACAACCCTCCTCTTTTCTTTTTTCTTTCTCATCGTTTTCTACATTTTCTTTTTCTTCCTTCATTAAAAAAAAATATTCCCCCCTCCTCCTCCTCATCTAGGTCTTCATCTTTTTCTTCAACTTTCTTTTATTTACTTCATTTCATTCTTTTTCTTCATTTTTCTTCTTTTTTCTCCTTCTCTGCTTCAAATCTTTTTTCTTAATCTTCTTTCTATTTTTGTTTTTCTCATTTCTTTCTCTTGATCGTTTTACTCGCGATTTCTCATAACTTCCTTCAAATGTAGAGAGAGGGTACATGAGAGGGTATATGTTCCACAAGGTGTGTCACTCCGCACATGTGAGGGGGAGAGGAGAAGGGAGTGTAGAGTGTGAACCAGATTTCCCTCCATCATTACAGGGGAGTGAAGCGTGAGGCGAACAGCCAGTTTTGTGTTGGAGGAGAGGTCGGAGTGGTTTTTAGGGAGGGAAACTGGAGTGACGAATGAAAGAATGAATCGACGAGGAGTATGAGCAACAGGAGAGAGAGAGAGAGAAGGAGAGAGAAACAGCAGAGAAAATATAAGAAAGAAATGTGGGTTTCCCTCCATGACTCAAACATATAGAGAGAACGCTATTTACGACTGTGTATTTCATCACCAAAGGCATATTTTTGGGGCTGAGGTGGTCAGTATCAGGTCAGGCCGCCCTGCTTTACCAACAAAAATTCGGTATCTATTAAGGGTGGGTGGATCTAGCAGCCGTAGATCGGGATCGAAACCACTCCTTAGTCCATAGTAGGAGTTCCCTACCATATCCGGGAGATCATCATCAAGTGCCGTGCCTGCTGGCGTAGGTGATCATGTCTCTCCACAACTTTCGATCTCGACAGTTATTTATCATTTCTGTTGTTAACCTTCTGCCAAGCCATTCTCTTGAGCAGTCTGGTATCTTTTCTCTTTGCTTCCCTCTATCTCTTCGTCCCTCAATTTTCCCAGTTGTTACAATATATTCCAGTTGTTCTCTTCTCATTACATGGCCAAAAAATGAAGATTGTTTCTTTCTAATATTGGAAATTATCTCTTTTTTTGCTTTGACCTCTTTAAGAATGTTTTCATTACTTTTCTTAACGGTGGTGTGGTGGTGATGTTGGTAGTGGTGTTTGTGGTGGTGGTGGTAGTAGTTGTAGTAGTAGCAGTAGTAACAGTAGTAGTAGTAGAGCACATTACCAGCAAGCTACCGTGCTCCTAGAACAAGAAAAAGACGAACAAGGAGGAGTAGGAGAAGAAGAAAGGGAAGAACGTAGAAGGGGAAGAAAAAAGGAAGGAACATAGAAAGGGAAGAAAAAAGGAAGGAACATAGAAGGGGAAGAAAAAAGGAAGGAACATAGAAGGGGAAGAAGAAATGGAAGGAACATAGAAGGGAAGAAAAAAGGAAGGAACATTGAAGGGGAAGAAGAAAAGGAAGGAACATAGAAGGGGAAGAAGAAAGGAAGGAACATAGAAGGGGAAGAAGAAAAGGAAGGACATAGAAGGGAAGAAGAAATTTAAGGAACATTGAAGGGGAAGAAGAAATGGAAGGAACATTGAAGGGGAAGAAAAAAGGAAGGAACATAGAAGGGGAAGAAGAAATGGAAGGAACATAGAAGGGGAAGAAAAAAGGAAGGAACATAGAAGGGGAAGAAGAAAAGGAAGGAACATAGAAGGGGAAGAAAAAAGGAAGGAACATAGAAGGGGAAGAAGAAAAGGAAGGAACATAGAAGGGAAGAAGAAAAGGAAGGAACATAGAAGGGGAAGAAGAAATTTAAGGAACATTGAAGGGGAAGAAAAAAAGGAAGGAACATAGAAGGGGAAGAGGAAATGGAAGGAACATAGAAGGGGAAGAAGAAATGGAAGGAACATAGAAGGGAAGAAGAATGGAAGGAACATAGAAGGGGAAGAAGAAATGGAAGGAACATAGAAGGGGAAGAAGAAATGGAAGGAACATAGAAGGGGAAGAAGAAATGGAAGGAACATAGAAGGGGAAGAAGAAATGGAAGGAACATAGAAGGGGAAGAAGAAATGGAAGGAACATAGAAGGGGAAAAAGAAATGGAAGGAACATAGAAGGGGGAGAAGAAATTTAAGGAACATTGAAAGGGAAGAAGAAATGAAGGAACATAGAAGGGGAAGAAGAAATGGAAGGAACATAGAAGGGGAAGAAGAAATTTAAGGAACATTGAAAGGGAAGAAGAAATGGAAGGAACATAGAAGGGGAAGAGGAAATGGAAGGAACATAGAAGGGGAAGAAGAAATGGAAGGAACATAGAAGGGGAAGAAGAAATGGAAGGAACATAGAAGGGGAGAAGAAATGGAAGGAACATAGAAGGGGAAGAAGAAATGGAAGGAACATAGAAGAGGAAGAAGAAATGGAAGGAACATTGAAAGGGGAGAAGAAAAGGAAGGAACATAGAAGGGGAAGAAGAAATGGAAGGAACATAGAAGGGGAAGAAGAAATGGAAGGAACATAGAAGGGGAAGAAGAAATGGAAGGAACATAGAAGGGGAAGAAGAAATTTAAGGAACATTGAAAGGGAAGAAGAAATGGAAGGAACATAGAAGGGGAAGAAGAAATGGAAGGAACATAGAAGGGGAAGAAGAAATTTAAGGAACATTGAAAGGGAAGAAGAAATGGAAGGAACATAGAAGGGGAAGAAGAAATGGAAGGAACATAGAAGGGGAAGAAGAAATGGAAGGAACATAGAAGGGAAGAAGAAATTTAAGGAACATTGAAAGGAAGAAGAAAAGGAAGGAACATAGAAGGGAAGAAGAAATGGAAGGAACATAGAAGGGGAAGAAGAAATGGAAGGAACATAGAAGGGGAAGAAGAAATGGAAGGAACATAGAAGGGGAAGAAGAAATTTAAGGAACATTGAAAGGAAGAAGAAATGAAGGAACATAGAAGGGGAAGAAGAAATGGAAGGAACATAGAAGGGGAAGAAGAAATTTAAGGAACATTGATAGGGAAGAAGAAATGGAAGGAACATAGAAGGGGAAGAAGAAAAGGAAGAAACATAGAAGGGGAAAGAAAAGTAAGGAATGTAGAAGGGGAAGAAGGAAAGGAAGAAACATAGAAGGGGAAGAAGAAACCTTGAAAAAAAATTAGTAGTGGTAGTAGTAGTAATAATTGTAGATGTAGTAATAGTAGTAGTGCAAGTTGTAGTAGTAGTAGTTGTGGTGGTAGTAGTAGTAGTGGTAGTGGTAGTAGTAGTAGCAGTAGTAGTAGTAGTAGTAGTTGTGGTGGTAGTAGTAGTGGTGGTAGTGGTAGTAGTAGTAGCAGTAGTAGTAGTAGTAGTAGTTGTGGTGGTAGTAGTAGTGGTGGTAGTGGTAGTAGTAGTAGCAGTAGTAGTAGTAGTAGTTGTGGTGGTAGTAGTAGTAGTGGTAGTGGTAGTAGTAGTAGCAGTAGTAGTAGTAGTAGTAGTTGTGGTGGTAGTAGTAGTAGTGGTAGTGGTAGTAGTAGTAGCAGTAGTAGTAGTAGTAGTAGTTCTAGTAGTTCTTATGGTTGTGGTTGTGGTAGTGCTAGTAGCATTAGTAGTAGTGGTGGTGCTAGTTGTAGTAGTAGAGGAAGTAATAGTAGTAGTAGTGGTAGTGGTGGTGGTAGTAGTAGTAGTAGCAGTAGTATTAGTAGTAGTAGTAGTTCTAGTAGTTCTGATGGCTGTGATGGTGTTAGTGCTAGTAGCATTGGTAGTGCTAGTTGTAGAAGTAGTAGAGGTAGTAGTGGTAGTGGTGGTAGTAGTAGTAGTGGTGGTAGTAGTAGTAGTAGCAGTAGTATTAGTAGTATTAGTAGTAGTAGTAGTTCTAGTAGTTCTGATGGTTGTGGTGGTGGTAGTGCTAGTAGCATTAATAGTAGTGGTTGTGCTAGTTGTAGTAGTAGTGGAAGTGCTAGTTTTAGTAGTAGTAGTGGTAGTGCTAGTTGTAGTAGTAGTGGTAGTGCTAGTTGTAGTAGTAGTGGTATTGCTAGTTGTAGTAGTAGTGGTAGTGCTAGTTGTAGTAGTAGTGGTAGTGCTAGTAGCAGTAGTAGTGTAAGTAATAGTAGCAGTAGTAGTTTAAGTAATAGTAGCAGTAGTAGTGTAAGTAATAGTAGCAGTAGTAGTGTAAGTAATAGTAGCAGTAGTAGTGTAAGTAATAGTAGCAGTAGTAGCTATAGTTGTTGTGGTGATCGTTCCGGTAGTGGCAGCATTATTAATAGAAGATGAGGAAGTAGAGGAAGAAGAAGGAGGAGGACTCAAAAAAAAAAAAAGAACCAAACAAATTTGGGAAGAAAGAAAAGAAGAATATTTCAGTTTCTCAGCTTCATTACCTAAACATAGCGCGGACACAGCAATCTTTAATATGTAGCTAAGTTGCTCCTCTTATCTTAGGAACTTCCCAGTGCCATTTGCCCAATGTTCCCTCTGTTGTTTTCTCAACAAAACAAATTTTCTAGTGGGGAAAAGTGTAGCAAGATGTGGACAAAACATCGAAATTTGTAAACTTGAATGAGAGGCAACATGATGATGTCGGTTTCATCTCTAACTTTTGACATGCGCACAGTTTGACTGATTAATTCCGTTTTTGATTTGTAGCATGCAAACTTTGAATCTATTATTTCCGCCCCTGAAGTGTAAGATACAAACTTTGAACCTATTATTTCCGCCCCTGAAGTGTAAGATACAAACTTTGAACCTACTATTTCCGCCCTGAAGTGTAAGATACAAACTTTGAACCTACTATTTCCGCCCCTGAAGTGTAAGATACAAACTTTGAACCTACTATTTCCGCCCCTGAAGTGTAAGATGCAAACTTTGAACCTATTATTTCCGCCCCTGAAGTGTAAGATGCAAACTTTGAACCTACTATTTCCGCCCCTGAAGTGTAAGATGCAAACTTTGAACCTACTATTTCCGCCCCTGAAGTGTAAGATACAAACTTTGAACCTACTATTTCCGCCCCTGAAGTGTAAAGATACAAACTTTGAACCTACTATTTCCGCCCCTGAAGTGTAAGATACAAACTTTGAACCTACTATTTCCGCCCCTGAAGTGTAAGATACAAACTTTGAACCTACTATTTCCGCCCCTGAAGTGTAAGATACAAACTTTGAACCTACTATTTCCGCCCTTGAAGTGTAAGATACAAACTTTGAACCTACCATTTCCGCCCCTGAAGTGTAAGATACAAACTTTGAACCTACTATTTCCGCCCTTGAAGTGTAAGATACAAACTTTGAACCTACTATTTCGGCCCCTGAAGTGTAAGATACAAACTTTGAACCTATTATTTCCGTCCCTGAAGTGTGAGATACAAACTTTGAACCTACTATTTCCGCCCTTGAAGTGTAAGATACAAACTTTGAACCTACTATTTCCGCCCCTGAAGTGTAAGATACTAAATTTGAACCTATTATTTCCGCCCCTGAAGTGTAAGATACAAACTTTGAACCGACTATTTCCGCCCCTGAAGTGTAAGATACAAACTTTGAACCGACTATTTCCGCCCCTGAAGTGTAAGATACAAACTTTGAACCTATTATTTCCGCCCCTGAAGTGTAAGATACAAACTTTGAACCTACTATTTCCGCCCCTGAAGTGTAGGATACAAACTTTGAACCTACTATTTCCGTCCCTGAAGTGTAAGATACTAAATTTGAACCTATTATTTCCGCCCCTGAAGTGTAAGATACAAACTTTGAACCTATTATTTCCGCCCCTGAAGTGTAAGATACAAACTTTGAACCTATTATTTCCGCCCCTGATGTGTAAGATACAAACTTTGAACCTACTATTTCCGCCCAGAAGTGTATGATACAAACTTTGAACCTACTATTTCCGCCCCTGAAGTGTAAGATACAAACTTTGAACCTACTATTTCCGCCCATGAAGTGTAAGTTACAAACTTTGAACCTACTATTTCCGCCTCTGAAGTGTAAGATACAAACTTTGAACCTACTATTTCCGCCCCTGAAGTGTAAGATACAAACTTTGAACCTACTATTTCCGCCCCTGAAGTGTAAGATACAAACTTTGAACCTATTATTTCCGCCCCTGAAGTGTAAGATGCAAACTTTGAACCTACTATTTCCGCCCCTGAAGTGTAAGATACAAACTTTGAACTACTATTTCCGCCCCTGAAGTGTGAGATACAAACTTTGAACCTACTATTTCCGCCCCTGAAGTGTAAGATACAAACTTTGAACCTACTATTTCCGCCCCTGAAGTGTAAGATACTAAATTTGAACCTATTATTTCCGACCCTGAAGTGTAAGATACAAACTTTGAACCTATTATTTCCGCCCCTGATGTGTAAGATACAAACTTTGAACCTATTATTTCCGCCCCAGAAGTGTAAGATACAAACTTTGAACCTACTATTTCCGCCCCTGAAGTGTAAGATACAAACTTTGAACCTACTATTTCCGCCCCTGAAGTGTAAGATACAAACTTTGAACCTACTATTTCCGCCACTGAAGTGTAAGATACAAACTTTGAACCTACTATTTCCGCCCCTGAAGTGTAAGATACAAACTTTGAACCTACTATTTCCGCCCCTGAAATGTAAGATACAAACTTTGAACCTACTATTTCAGCCCCTGAAGTGTAAGATACAAACTTTGAACCTACTATTTCCGCCCCTGAAGTGTAAGATACAAACTTTGAACCTACTATTTCCGCCCCTGTAGTGTAAGATGCAAACTTTGAACCTATTATTTCCGCCCCTGAAGTGAAAGATGCAAACTTTGAACCTACTATTTCCGCCCTGATGTGTAAGATACAAACTTTGAACCTACTATTTCCGCCCCTGAAGTGTAAGA
>JAVIAB010000159.1:26002869-26360369 GCA_032433765.1 Megaustenia siamemsis | reverse complement strand
CTTCGTCATTATATCTTCTTCATCATATCTTCTTCATTATATCTTCTCATCATATCTTCTTCATTATATCTTCTCATCATATCTTCTTCATTATATCTTCTTCATCATATCTTCTTCATCATATCTTCTTCATTATATCTTCTCATCATTATATCTTCTTCATCATATCTTCTTCATTATATCTTCTCATCATTATATCTTCTTCATCATATCTTCTTCATTATATCTTCTCATCATTATATCTTCTTCATCATATCTTCTTCATCATATCTTCTTCATTATATCTTCTCATCATTATATCTTCTTCATCATATCTTCTTCATTATATCTTCTCATCATTATATCTTCTTCATCAAATCTTCTTCATTATATCTTCTCATCATTGTATCTTCTTCATCATATCTTCTTCATCATATCATCTTCATCATATCTTCTTCATCTTCTTCTCTTCCGCCTCCACCAACGTTCCTCTTCCTGTCCTTCTTCCGTTATTTTTTCTTTTTTTTTCATATTATTTTACTTCTTCATCTTCCTTTTCTCCTTCTCCGTCATCATTATCTTCTTCTTCTCCTTCTTCTCTTTCTCCTCCCTCCTCCATCTTGTTCTTTTCTCCTCCTCCTTCCTCCATCTTATTCTTTTCTTCCTCCTCCTTCCTCCATCTTATTCTTTTCTTCCTCCTCCCTCCTCCATCTTATTCTTTTCTTCCTCCTCCTTCGTCCATCTTATTCTTTTCTTCCTCCTCCCTCCTCCATCTTATTCTTTTCTTCTCCTCCTTCTTCCATCTTATTCTTTTCTTCCTCCTCCTTCTTCCATCTTATTCTTTTCTTCCTCCTCCTTCCTCCATCTTATTCTTTTCTTCCTCCTCCTTCCTCCATCTTGTTCTTTTCTTCCTCCTCCTTCTCCACCTATTCTTTTCTTCCTCCTCCTTCCTCCATCTTATTCTTTTCTTCCTCCTCCTTCCTCCATCTTATTCTTTTCTTCCTCTTCCTTCCTCCATCTTATTCTTTTCTTCCTCCTCCTTCCTCCATCTTATTCTTTTCTTCCTCCTCCTTCCTCCACCTTATTCTTTTCTTCCTCCTCCCTCCTCCATCTTATTCTTTTCTTCCTCCTCCTTCCTCCATTTTGTTCTTTTCTTCCTCCTCCTTCCTCCATCTTATTCTTTTCTTCCTCCTCCTTCCTCCATCTTATTCTTTCTTCCTCCTCCTTCCTCCATCTTATTCTTTTTCTTCCTCCTCCCTCCTCCATCTTATTCTTTTCTTCCTCCTCCCTCCTCCAACTTATTCTTTTCTTCCTCTTTCTTCCTCCTCCCTCCTCCCTCCTCCATCTTATTCTTTTCTTCCTCCTCCCTCCTCCATCTTATTCTTTTCTTCCTCCTCCTTCCTCCATCTTATTCTTTTCTTCCTCCTCCCTCCTCCATCTTATTCTTTTCTTCCTCTTTCTTCCTCCTCCCTCCTCCATCTTATTCTTTTCTTCCTCCTCCCTCCTCCATCTTATTCTTTTCTTCCTCCTCCTTCCTCCATCTTATTCTTTTCTTCCTCCTCCCTCCTCCATCTTATTCTTTTCTTCCTCCTCCCTCCTCCATCTTATTCTTTTCTTCCTCCTCCCTCCTCCATCTTATTCTTTTCTTCCTCCTCCTTCCTCCATCTTATTCTTTTCTTCCTCCTCCCTCCTCCATCTTATTCTTTTCTTCCTCCTCCTTCCTCCATCTTATTCTTTTCTTCCTCCTCCTTCCTCCATCTTGTTCTTTTCTTCCTCCTCCTTCCTCCATCTTATTCTTTTCTTCCTCTTCCTTCCTCCATCTTATTCTTTTCTTCCTCCTCCTTCCTCCATCTTATTCTTTTCTTCCTCCTCCTCCTCCATCTTATTCTTTTCTTTCTCCTCCCTCCTCCATCTTATTCTTTTCTTCCTCTTTCTTCCTCCTCCCTCCTCCATCTTATTCTTTTCTTCCTCCTCCCTTCCTCCATCTTATTTTTTTCTTCCTCCTCCTCCTCCATCTTATTCTTTTCTTCCTCCTCCTTCCTCCATCTTATTCTTTTCTTCCTCCTCCCTCCTCCATCTTATTCTTTTCTTCCTCCTCCTTCCTCCATCTTATTCTTTTCTTCCTCCTCCCTCCTCCATCTTATTCTTTTCTTCCTCCTCCCTCCTCCATCTTATTCTTTTCTTCCTCCTCCCTCCTCCATCTTATTCTTTTCTTCCTCCTCCCTCCTCCATCTTATTCTTTTCTTCCTCTTTCTTCCTCCTCCCTCCTCCATCTTATTCTTTTCTTCCTCCTCCTTCCTCCATCTTATTCTTTTCTTCCTCCTCCTTCCTCCATCTTATTCTTTTCTTCCTCCTCCCTCCTCCATCTTATTCTTTTCTTCCTCCTCCCTCCTCCAACTTATTCTTTTCTTCCTCTTTCTTCCTCCTCCCTCCTCCCTCCTCCATCTTATTCTTTTCTTCCTCCTCCCTCCTCCATCTTATTCTTTTCTTCCTCCTCCTTCCTCCATCTTATTCTTTTCTTCCTCCTCCCTCCTCCATCTTATTCTTTTCTTCCTCCTCCCTCCTCCATCTTATTCTTTTCTTCCTCCTCCCTCCTCCATCTTATTCTTTTCTTCCTCCTCCTTCCTCCATCTTATTCTTTTCTTCCTCCTCCCTCCTCCATCTTATTCTTTTCTTCCTCCTCCCTCCTCCATCTTATTCTTTTCTTCCTCCTCCCTCCTCCATCTTATTCTTTTCTTCCTCCTCCTTCCTCCATCTTATTCTTTTCTTCCTCCTCCCTCCTCCATCTTATTCTTTTCTTCCTCCTCCTTCCTCCATCTTATTCTTTTCTTCCTCCTCCTTCCTCCATCTTGTTCTTTTCTTCCTCCTCCTTCCTCCATCTTATTCTTTTCTTCCTCTTCCTTCCTCCATCTTATTCTTTTCTTCCTCCTCCTTCCTCCATCTTATTCTTTTCTTCCTCCTCCCTCCTCCATCTTATTCTTTTCTTTCTCCTCCCTCCTCCATCTTATTCTTTTCTTCCTCTTTCTTCCTCCTCCCTCCTCCATCTTATTCTTTTCTTCCTCCTCCTTCCTCCATCTTATTTTTTTCTTCCTCCTCCCTCCTCCATCTTATTCTTTTCTTCCTCCTCCTTCCTCCATCTTATTCTTTTCTTCCTCCTCCCTCCTCCATCTTATTCTTTTCTTCCTCCTCCTTCCTCCATCTTATTCTTTTCTTCCTCCTCCCTCCTCCATCTTATTCTTTTCTTCCTCCTCCCTCCTCCATCTTATTCTTTTCTTCCTCCTCCCTCCTCCATCTTATTCTTTTCTTCCTCCTCCCTCCTCCATCTTATTCTTTTCTTCCTCTTTCTTCCTCCTCCCTCCTCCATCTTATTCTTTTCTTCCTCCTCCTTCCTCCATCTTATTCTTTTCTTCCTCCTCCTTCCTCCATCTTATTCTTTTCTTCCTCCTCCCTCCTCCATCTTATTCTTTTCTTCCTCCTCCCTCCTCCAACTTATTCTTTTCTTCCTCTTTCTTCCTCCTCCCTCCTCCCTCCTCCATCTTATTCTTTTCTTCCTCCTCCCTCCTCCATCTTATTCTTTTCTTCCTCCTCCTTCCTCCATCTTATTCTTTTCTTCCTCCTCCCTCCTCCATCTTATTCTTTTCTTCCTCCTCCCTCCTCCATCTTATTCTTTTCTTCCTCCTCCCTCCTCCATCTTATTCTTTTCTTCCTCCTCCTTCCTCCATCTTATTCTTTTCTTCCTCCTCCTCCTCCATCTTATTCTTTTCTTCCTCCTCCCTCCTCCATCTTATTCTTTTCTTCCTCCTCCCTCCTCCATCTTATTCTTTTCTTCCTCCTCCTTCCTCCATCTTATTCTTTTCTTCCTCCTCCTCCTCCATCTTATTCTTTTCTTCCTCCTCCTTCCTCCATCTTATTCTTTTCTTCCTCCTCCTTCCTCCATCTTGTTCTTTTCTTCCTCCTCCTTCCTCCATCTTATTCTTTTCTTCCTCTTCCTTCCTCCATCTTATTCTTTTCTTCCTCCTCCTTCCTCCATCTTATTCTTTTCTTCCTCCTCCCTCCTCCATCTTATTCTTTTCTTTCTCCTCCTCCTCCATCTTATTCTTTCTTCCTCTTTCTTCCTCCTCCCTCCTCCATCTTATTCTTTTCTTCCTCCTCCTTCCTCCATCTTATTTTTTTCTTCCTCCTCCCTCCTCCATCTTATTCTTTTCTTCCTCCTCCTTCCTCCATCTTATTCTTTTCTTCCTCCTCCCTCCTCCATCTTATTCTTTTCTTCCTCCTCCTTCCTCCATCTTATTCTTTTCTTCCTCCTCCCTCCTCCATCTTATTCTTTTCTTCCTCCTCCCTCCTCCATCTTATTCTTTTCTTCCTCCTCCCTCCTCCATCTTATTCTTTTCTTCCTCCTCCTTCCTCCATCTTATTCTTTTCTTCCTCCTCCCTCCTCCATCTTATTCTTTTCTTCTTCCTCCCTCCTCCATCTTATTCTTTTCTTCCTCCTCCCTCCTCCATCTTGTTCTTTTCTTCCTCCTCCCTCCTCCAACTTATTCTTTTCTTCCTCCTCCCTCCTCCAACTTATTCTTTTCTTCCTCCTCCCTCCTCTAACTTATTCTTTTCTTCCTCCTCCCTCCTCCAACTTATTCTTTTCTTCCTCCTCCCTCCTCTAACTTATTCTTTTCTTCCTCCTCCTTCCTCCATCTTCTTCTCTTCGTGAAGATTCAGACTTTCATTATTGCATGCTTACACAGAGAGTGTGACAGTCTGTCTGTCTGTCTTTCTGTCTGTCTGTCCGTCTAACCGTCCACCCATCAATCCATCCATTCATCCATCAATCCACATGCCCACCCTCCAATCCACCAACCCACTCATCCATCCATCCACCTATACATCCATCGATCCACTCACCCACCAATCCATTCATCGTTCGACCCACCCAACCATCAACCCATCCACTCATCCATCCATCATCCTACTCACCCACCCACCAATCCATCCACCCATCAATCCATCAATCCATCAATCCATCCACCCATCCATCCAATCCTCCATCCATCTATCCACCCACCCACCCAACCATCCATGCATCAATCCATCCATCCATCAATCCATCCATCCATCCATCCAATCATCCATCCATCCAATCCTCCATCCATCCATCCAATCCTCCATCCATCTATCCACCCACCCACCCAACATCCATCCATCAATCCATCCATCCATCCAATCCTCCATCCATCAATTCACCATCCTTCCATCCATCCATCTATCAAAAACGATCCAACCATCATACCCATCCATTCATTGATCCACCCATCCATCTATCAATCCACCCACCCAGCGTTCCGACCATCCATCCATCCTCCCATTCTCCCACTCACCCACCCATCCAATCATCCATCCATCAATCCACCCATCCATCCATCCATCCATCAACCTACTCACCCATCCATGCATCAATCCACCCAACCATCCATGCATCAATCGATCCACCTACCAACCCACCAATCCATTCATCCGTCCATCAACCTACTCACCCACCTATGTATCAATCCATCCACCCAACCAACCACCCACCAATCCACCCATCTATCCATCAACCTACTCACCCACCTATGCATCAATCCATCCACCCACCCACCCACCAATCCACCCATCCATCCATCAACCTACTCACCCACCCATAAATAAATCCATCCACCCACCCACCAACCTACCAAATTACCCACCCATCCACCCACCCCCCAACCTACCCACCCATCCACCCACTAACCCACCCATCCATCCACCCACATATCCACCCACCCATCCATCCAACCATCCATCCATCTAAACCTATCCATCCATCCACATATCCATCCACCTACATATCCATCCACCCACATATCCAATCACCATCTACCCACTTGTCCAACCACCCATCTACCCACCATTCCATCCATCCACCCACATATCCAACCACCCATATACCCACCCGTCCAACCACCCATCTACCCACCCGTCCATCCATCCACCCACCCATCCACCCACATATCCAACCACCCATCCATCCACCCACCCATCCACCCACATATCCAACCACCCATCCATCCACCCACCCATCCACCCACATATCCAACCACCCATCCATCCACCCACCTATCCACCCACATATCCAACCACTCATCCATCCACCCACCCATCCACCCACATATCCAACCACTCATCCATCCACCCACCCATCCACCCACATATCCAACCACCCACCCACCCATCCATTAAAGCCTATATGTTATCCTGCTGCCTATTTCTCTATATAATCTTTGATTTTCCTCGTTCCCTGAAGCCAAACCTATCCTGTTACAAAAGCCGATTAAGTCCCATCTTCAAGAGATGACAAAAACCACGTTATCGTTTTCTACATTCGTGTGATTCACGTCGGGAGTGGTTCGAAAATATTTCCCATCGTGACTTCATTCCTGTCAATTAGATATTCCTGATAAGACAAATCGCTACTCTCAACATTCTCATCTCTTTCTTTCTTCTGTTGCAGATAATTGCCTCCCTTTAAACAAAGTCCGAGAACTTAGATCGTAAATTATAAGTTCCCTCCCCTTGCCTTGTTTTAAGCTTATGGGGTGTTCGTGACCATATTTGTTAATGTCCACGGCACATTTTTGGTTGATGTGGTCGGTATAACGTCAGACCGCTTTTACTTCCAAGAATTAATCTCTGGTACCAATTTTCAGAAGGGAGCCGCGATAGCTCAGTGGTTAGTGAACTGGACTACAAAGGACAAGAGGTAGGGTTAGATCCCAACCGACGGCTTCCGGGTTCACCCAGCCTTTAATGGGTACCGGATTTTTTTTCTGAGAAAGTAAAGCGGCACGGGCGCAATACCGACCACATTACCTAAAAAATCATTCACCGAAAGTCTGTAAAAATGTATGGTCACTAACACCATATTCCCTAAACGGCACTTGGCGTGACGGGGGCTCTTTACATTCTTTACTTTATAGAATATATAAAGAAACAACAGATAAAATGGTTTGGTCACCTGATAAGGCAGATTGATCAAAACACAATACAACGAGCCTTCATTAAACGTTGCGAGAATACCAGACCCAAGAGTCGACCACGAAAAAGATGGATTGATTAAATATTAGAAACACTAGGAAACATAAATGTGGAAGGATAGAAGAAACAGAAGCCATAGAAGCATAGCTCCCTTGAAATCCGAGACCTGTTTAAACAGTTTTTTTATTTTGAAATTGTTTGCAGACAAACACCAGATTTAACGACGTCACTAAGGATAACAATATTCTCACTTCCGTTGTCAGGGACTAATTTGTTAGCAGCGTATGGTTGTTCGCAGGCAAACTATCATTGAATGCAGGGGAGATAAGGCAACAGGCGCATTGATATTAGATTAAGAAAGCACACAGGGTGTATCCGAGTAGAGGATTGGGGCTTGTTATCTGCCTGTGATATCAGACGTAATACATCTTGTCTCCTTCATTCTCTTCTTGGGCTCACATCAACAAATCTTCTTCTTCTTCTTCTTTCCTTCCTCATCTGCCTTTCAGCGTCGAGGGGAGATATAATTTGCGGTCTTTTACTCTTCTGTTCGCTTCTGCTGCTGTTATGTTTCCTAGTGCTTCTAACATTCCGTCAATCCATCTTTTTCGTGGTCGACCCTTGAGTCTGGTGTTCTCGCAACGTTTATTGAAGGCTCGCTGTGTTTGTGTTTTGATCACTCTGCCTTATCACGTGACCAAACCATTTTATCTGTTGTTTCTTTATATATTATATGGCTGGGGTTATTCCAAGTTGGTTTTTTCCCTCAGTTCTTAATTTCTGATCTTCCTGTCATTCGCCTGACACACGTCAACTCAGCAGAGGTTATTTTTTCTTGAAAAGACATTAATTTTGCCGCAAAATCCCTTTATTTTTAAACGGCCAACACATAATCTCACACAGTGTGCCTCGGGTCTGGCTCAAACTATTTAACCATTTCTAATGCCTTTTGATAGATTGTCTCCTAATTTGTCTATCCATCGCCTTCCCTCTGACGTCCATTCTAAGTCAATTCATGTGGGTCTGGATGGATCGCTTACATGACCTATCGAGCTCCAACTTCTTTCTCTTTCTATCTGTGCTTCTCCTTTTATTATTTTCTTCTTCTTTTCTTCTCATTTTTCTATTCTATTTCTTCTTCCATTCTTCTTCCTATACTTCTTCCTATTTTTCTTCCTATACTTTTTCCTAGTCTATTTCCATTTTTTTCTTCATTTTCTCAATCTTCTTCGTTTTCCACCACCTCGTTTTCTTCTTTCTTTTTCTGTTAACACTTCAAGCGTCGTGTGAGAAACAAAATTAGGAACTGTTCATACTCTTCTAGCAGCACCAACCGGCACTTGATGATGTTGTAAAGTTATTCTGATGATGTTGTAGAGTTGCTCTGTTGATGTTGTAGAGTTACTCTGATGTTGTTGTAGAGTTACTCTGATTTTGTTGTAGAGTTACTCTGATGTTGTTGTAGAGTTACTCTGATTTTGTTGTAGAGTTACTCTGATTTTGTTGTAGAGTTACTCTGATTTTGTTGTAGAGTTACTCTGATGATGTTGTAGAGTTACTCTGATGATGTTGTAGAGTTACTCTGATGGTGTTGTAGAGTTACTCTGATGATGTTGTAGAGTTACTCTGATGATGTTGTAGAGTTAATATATGATGATGTTGTAGAGTTACTCTGATGATGTTGTAGAGTTACTCTGATGATGTTGTAGAGTTACTCTGATGATGTTGTAGAGTTACTCTGATGTTGTAGTAGAGTTACTCTGATGTTGTTGTAGAGTTACGCTGATGTTGTTGTAGAGTTACTCTAATGATGTAGTAGAGTTACTCTGATTTTGTTGTAGAGTTACTCTGATGTTGTTGTAGAGTTACTCTGATGATGTTGTAGAGTTACTCTGATTTTGTTGTAGAGTTACTCTGATGATGTTGTAGAGTTACTCTGATGATGTTGTAGAGTTACTCTGATGTTGTAGTAGAGTTGCTCTGTTGATGTTGTAGAGTTGCTCTGATGATGTTGTAGAGTTGCTCTGGTGTTATTGTAAAGTTGCTCTGATGATGCTGTGGAGTTGCTCTGATGCTGTTGTAGAGTTGCTCTGATGATGTTGTTGAGTTGCTCTGATGATGAAGTAGAGTTGCTCTGATGATGTTGTAGAGTTGCTCTGATGATGTTGTAGAGTTGCTCTGATGATGTTGTTGAATTTGTTTGGAAGTTACACATTTGTCTTGTTGAGAATTTACTCGTTGTTTTGTTGAGAATTAATTCGTTTATCTTCAATTATTACCCCCATAAAATGTTTTTTTTAACTTAAACTACAGGTTCTTCGAATCAACTTTAAACTATTGCTTCCTCTAATCAACCTTAATCTACTACTTCCTATAATCAACTTTAAACAACTTCTTCTTCTAATCAACTTTAATCTACTACTTCCTATAATCAACTTTAAACAACTTCTTCTTCTAATCAACTTTAATCTACTGCTTCCTCTAATCAACTTTAAACAACTTCTTCTTCTAATCAACTTTAAACTATTACTTCCTCTAATCAACTTTAATCTACTGCTCCTCTAATCAACTTTAAACTACTGCTTCCTCTAATCAACTTTAAACTACTGCTTCCTCTAATCAATTTAAAACTATTACTTCCTGTAATCAACTTTAATCTACTGCTTCCTCTAATCAACTTTAATCTACTGCTTCCTCTAATCAACTTTAATCTACTGCTTCCTCTAATCAACTTTAATCTACTGCTTCCTCTAATCAACTTTAATCTACTGCTTCCTCTAATCAACTTTAATCTACTGCTTCCTCTAATCAACTTTAATCTACTGCTTCCTCTAATCAACTTTAATCTACTGCTTCCTCTAATCAACTTTAATCTACTGCTCCTCTAATCAATTTAAAACTATTACTTCCTCTAATCAACTTTAATCTACTGCTTCCTCTAATCAACTTTAATCTACTGCTTCCTCTAATCAACTTTAATCTACTGCTTCCTCTAATCAACTTTAATCTACTGCTTCCTCTAATCAACTTTAATCTACTGCTTCCTCTAATCAACTTTAATCTACTGCTTCCTCTAATCAACTTTAATCTACTGCTTCCTCTAATCAACTTTAATCTACTGCTTCCTCTAATCAACTTTAATCTACTGCTTCCTCTAATCTAACTTCAAAGTAAAAAAAGGAACAAACATTTGCTTTTAGTAATTCTGGAAAAACACACAAATGAGCAGATCAACTAAAATACCAGCGACAAACTGCTAGGAACAATGACAGTCTTCATGTTTTCTTTTCCTTTGTTTCCCGTCATCTAAGCCCAACTGGGAACATCGAAAGTACACATCTCTCAAAGTACACATCTCTCAAAGTACACATCTCTCAAAGTACACATCTCTCAAAGTACACATCTCTCAAAGTACACATCTCTCAAAGTACACATCTCTCAAAGTACACATCTCTCAAAGTACACATCTCTCAAAGTACACATCTCTCAAAGTACACATCTCTCAAAGTACACATCTCTCAAAGACCCATAGATTCCATGTTTGAGTTCTCCTTCTTCTACCTTTCAGCTCCCTGTGGAGCATAGGTCTTCAACAAACACTTTCAGCTCCCTGTGGAGCATAGGTCTTCAACAAACACTTTCAGCTCCCTGTGGAGCATAGGTCTTCAACAAACACTTTCAGCTCCCTGTGGAGCATAGGTCTTCAACAAACACTGTCAGCTCCTGTGGAGCATAGGTCTTCAACAAACACTTTCAGCTCCCTGTGGAGCATAGGTCTTCAACAAAAACTTTCAGCTCCCTGTGGAGCATAGGTCTTCAACAAACACTTTCAGCTCCCTGTGGAGCATAGGTCTTCAACAAACACTTTCCAAGTCGTTCTGTTTCTTGCCATTCTTTTAAGATTTTTTTCCATGTCTTCCCCATCATCTTCATCTCTGCTTCTATCTGTCTTCCCCAATCATCTTCATCTCTGCTTCCATCTGTCTTCCCCCATCATCTTCATCTCTGCTTCCATCTGTCTTCCCCATCATCTTCATCTCTGCTTCCATCTGTCTTCCCCATCATCTCCATCTCTGCTTCCATCTGTGTTCCCCATCATCTTCATCTCTGCTTCTATCTGTCTTCCCCATCATCTTCATCTCTGCCTCCATCTGTCTTCCCAATAATGTTTTGGTCTTCCCCTTCCTCTTTTTCCTTGGGGATTCCAGAAAATGGCCTGTTGTGTAATACTCTCATTTGCCTTCCGCAGTGTGTGTCATATCCAGCGCCATCGTCTTCGCTGCATCTCTATCTTTCCTGGATAGCGGATTTATTTTTTTCTTTTCTTTGACTTGTCCATGTTTGTGACGTTTTTGCCGCCTATTTTTTCTGTTACAGTACAGGATAGCCAGTCTCATGCCCAACCCTCCTTAGTCGCCTCTTACAAACATGCCTGGTGGAGAACAGCGCCACAATTCTTAAATCCCCCTTTCTGGCCCCGGCAGCGCACGGGGCGATGTTTATGTTCTGTTATCTTGTTTAAATGTTACATCTTCTCAATATTCCCTTATGGTGCAGAAACATGGACATTAGACAAGAAAACAGAACAGAAAATTGAAGCATTTGAAATGTGGATTTATAGAAGAATAGGTAGAATTGGATGGAAAGAAAAGAAAACAAACGATGAAGTTTTAAAACAACTAAAAATAAAAAGAGAACTACTAAACACAATTAGAACAAGACAAATGACATTTTTGGGGCATGTTAAAAGACACAACAGCCTACTAAAAGTAATATTGGAAGGGAAAATAAAAGGTAAAAGAGGCAGAGGCAGACCAAGACTAACATGGACGAGCAACAACAAAAGATGGACAAGTTAATCTATGACAACCTGCACCATCAAAGCAAGAAACAGAGTGGAATGGCGATCCATGGTAGCCAACCTTCGATGCGGAGACGGCACTCGATGATGATGATGATGATGATGATGATGATGATGATGATGATGATGATGATGATGATGAACTTGTTCTCCATCTTCCTTTTATTTCATCCGACGCCGACTCCTCTTCATCATTCACCCTGGCAGTGACCATGTTACATACCCAACGATCCACTCTGTGCCTAATATGACCCAGCACTGACTCCTCAAACCCTTTCTTTATCCCCCATTTTCTTCTGTTTTCTCTTATCACATTTCGGAGTCTCCTTCATGCACCTCATTTACATTATGACGATTCTTCATATTTTCCCCCCCCCCTTGGCTATTGATGTCCACGCTTAGCACTTCTAGCAGATCATTGTACAAGTAGAAGTTGGAATTAATGTTAAAAGTCATCAAGTGTTGAATATCATAAAACTTCATTGCAGGGAGATCGGGATATTTAGCAAGAAAATGGGAAATAACTCTCCGCTTTTAAAGTTTTTACCTCCCTTTGCCAATTACGTGTTTTGGGAATTTATTGGATAACAGCAATTGGGGGGGGGGGGGGGCGCGATGGGTGGTCTAGATGGTAGATGTCGGCGGTCTTTTAGACAAGAAAGGCTATGAGTTCGAATCTGTGGTTTGTTCATTACGTTGCCTATCACTGGTCTCTGTGTAACAAGAATCGACATTCCCTCTCATAAAACGAAAAAAAAAATAATAACTGCAGGTACAGTATGCCCTCTGCGCACGTTAAATGTTTTCTGCCTCCTCCTCCTCTTCTACCTCCTACTCCACATTTTCTTCCTCCTCCTCTTCTCCCTCCTCCTCTTCATACTTTTCCTCTCCTCTTCTTCCTCCTACCCCTCTTATTCTTCCTCCTCCTCTTCTCCCTTCTCCTCCCCTTACTCCTCAACCTCTTCTTCCTACTCCTACTCCTCCTCCTCCTCTCCATCCTCCTCGTCCACTTACTTCTCCTCCTCTTCTTCCTTCTCCTCCTCGTTTTCTTCCTCCTTGATTTCCCAAATAACGAATTGATACAAATTACAAAACAAAATTTGTCTTGCCAGACTCGACAAAGGTATCTGCAACCTCTGGCATGTCTATGCAGCGGTTCGTTGTCAAAATTATTAGGCACGGCTCATAATTGTGATAGTATGAACTTTGACATTTCCGATGTCCACCGCATCCCCACGTTAGCGCCACATCTCCAGTTTCTGAGACCCACAAATCACCGACCCACACCCGAACCCTGTTCAGGACGTCGCAAAGTTCATCGACCTTCCACCGTCGCGTATTCACCAAGGATGGTCGACCACCGGAAGTCAGGGAATCAGGGAATCACAGGGCAAGAGGGATTAGACTTCTGTCATAAGCGGAGATGATGACCACTGGTTGGGGTAGAAGGTCAAACCGGGCCAGACTTTGACCAGAATGGTATTGTGGAACCGGGGCAGTTGTAAAGTGCGGGCTAAAATAAATGGTAATTTGTATCGCTGGGAGTGTGTCGGAATGTGTCCTGGACACAGCTGTTTGTCCGTGGTATTTTGGTTGTTTCGCTTATTTATAGCTTTTCATGAAATTAAAAATGTATGTTCTTCTTCTATGGGGCTTTCAGTTTGACTCATCATCATCATCATCATCAAGTGCCATGCCTTCAGGCGAATGTGATCATATCTCTACACAACATTCGATCTCGACAGTTATTTATCATTTTTGTTGTTGACCTTCCGCCAAGCTATTTTCTTAAGCTGTCTGGTATCTTTTCTTTTTGTTTGCTTCCCTCTATCTCTTCGTCCCTCAATTTTTCCAGTTGTTACAATATATTCCAGCTGTTCTCTTCTCATTATATGGCCAAAAATTATAATTGTTTCTTCCTAATATTGGATATTAGCTCTCTTTTTGCTTTGGCCTCTTTCAGAACGTTTTCATTACTCAGTTTATCTGTCCATGGTATTTTCAACATCCTTCTGTAAAATCACATTTCTACAGGCTCCAGTGATTTTCTTGTCTATTGTCCTATTGGCCATGATTCACATCCATATGTTAAGACTGGCTCTACATAACATTTAAGAACTATCGATCCATGATCAAACAAATAATTTCCGACGATGGTTTTCTGTTGCCTTCCTTCGGTTTGTTTACAATTAGCTCCGCTAGCCTTTGACTAAAAAGTCTCACCTACAAGGCAGTGGGGTTGTTTTACTTCAGCTACCCTCCCTTAGCCTTTTACTCTCCCGAGTATACCTGCAAGGCAGCAGGGCGGACGTAGGTTGTACTGTCCACTGAATACAGTAGCAGGTAAAATTTACCTGACCTGACATGAATTTCGAGTCAGATCAAAATTCTAATCAATTTTACAACAAAAAGCTAAACCAGCGGCCGTGCGCTGCCGGGGCCAGAAATGGGAGTAAAGAATAGTCGAACTGTTCGCTACTATGCATGCACGTAAGAGGCGACTAAGGAGAGTTGGCTATCCCGTACTGAAAAAAAAGAAGTCGAAAAAACTTCACAAACAGGGACAAGTCAAAGAAAAGAATAAAAGTAAATCCGTCATCCAAGAAAAAGATGATAGGAAAGACATGGAGCTATCTTAAAAGAATGGCAAGAAACAGAACAGCTTAGAAAGTGTTTGTTGAAGACCTATGCTCCACAGGGAGCTGAAAGGTGGAAGATAAAGAAGCTAAACCAGAAATAATTTGACAAACGTGTGGTAATACAATCCACATCCCAATGTTGTGATAACAATGCCAGACTTGGGCTCTCGACTCAGGAACAATTAGAAAAATAACCACAACCGAGATGAAATGTGTTAGACGAATGGCAGGAAACAGCTTCTGAGGTAAGATCAGAAATGAAGAACTGCCTAAACTGTAGATGACATCGCTGGTCGCATGGCCATTTGACGTTAAAAAAAAAAAAAGTAAACTATCCCCGTTACGCCAAGTGGCGTATAAGGAATAAGGTGTTAGCGACCATACATTTTACAGACCTTCGGCGCATGATTTTTGGGGTAATGTGGTCGGTATTACGCCCGTGCCGCTTTACTTACCCAGAAAAAAATCCGGTACTCATTAAAGACTGGGTGAACCAGGAAGCCGTTGGTTGGGATCGAACTCTACCTCTTGTCCTTTGTAGTCAGTTCACTAACCACTGAGCTATCGCAGCTCCCCTGCCATTTGCACATATATCTTTTTTTATTTTCACTGCTTCCGGCGGGAATCGAACACGGGTTGTGCGAACTTCGGTAGCCCAGTCGTGTGGTTTACCCAATTATGTTACCGAGGCCAAATTGTATGTGTTGGGCAGAATACACATATATTACACCATCATCATCAAATACCGGGTCTGCTGGCGTAGGTGATCATGCCTCTCCACAATTTTCGATCTCGACAGTTATTTATCAGTTCTGTTGTTGACCTTCTGCCAAACCATTCTCTTAAACTGTCTGGTATTTTTTCTCTTTGCTTCCCTCTATATCTTTTTTCCTCAATTTTCCCAGTTGTTACAATATATTCCAGTTGTTCTCTTCTCATTACATGTCCAAAAATGATGATTGTTTCTTCCTAATTTCGGAAATTAGCTCTCGTTTTGCTTTGGCCTTTTCAGAACGCTTTCATTACTTTTCTTTTGCTGTCCATGGTATTCTCAACATTCTTCTGTAAAACCACATTTCAACAGACTCCGGTGTTATTATTATATATAACATATTTTACAGTTTGCTGTAAAATACAACACAACGCATTTGCGCCCAGTTAACGCCCTATTTTTACAAAAAGCGTTAAAGAGACACATTTTAGCTATAACATTTGTGCATAGCACAGCCAAAGGGAAGAGAATGTATAAAACTTCTCGAAATCATGAAAACGCGTAAGATGGATTTATTGCTAACACACCACTTCCCCATATGAGAAGTTCTGACAATTCCCATTGTTTGATGTTCCGGTCCGAAAAACCTAGGTCACACACATCTCCAGCGTGTGAAATATGCTCTCTTAATATCAGTGATTGTGAAATAAATAACAAGAAATCTGATTGGTTCCCTGCATTTAAACGACCAGTTATGGCTGGAGTTTGTGGGAATATCCGCTAAAGAGAGGTCACAATTGGAAACGTGGTGGTGGTGGTGGGGGGGGGGGGGGATTGTGGGGCGCGCAATTTATGTTTAAGTTCTTAGCGTGTTCGAGTAGCGGAGGAGGGTGATTTGCTGATGGGAGCAGTGAGGGGTTTAATAGCGATCTGTCATAATTTGGTTCCGTTATCCGTTAGATCTCACAGACTGGTCGGAAGCGGGGCTCGACGGGGAAAGAGACAATGTGGCTTGTGTTGTAATGTGGGTTAACTGTTAACTGGGACATGTGTGTGTGTGTGTTTAAGGTGAGGGGAGGGGGAGATAAACATGCATATCTAATATACATCATCATGTGCCATACCGGTTGACGTAGGCGATCATGTCCCTCCACAATCTTCTATCTACAGTGCATCGTATCAGTTCTGTTGTTGACTGCTTTCCATGCCATGGCACCAAGCTATCCAGTATTTTCTCTCTTTGTCGTCAGCGATCTCTCTTTCCTTTTATTTTGCCAGTTGTAACCAAGTATTCCAACTTTCCTCTTCTCATGATGTGCCCGAAAAATGTTGATTGCATCTTTCTGATGTTTTTTAAGAGCTCCCTTTTTGTGTTGGCCTCTTTGAGAACTTCCTCATTGGTCTTTTTAGCTGTCCAGGGAACTTTCAACATTCTTCTGAGAAATCCCATCTCTGTGGCCTCTAATCGTCTTTTCATTTGTTTGTCTATTGTCCATGATTCGCTTCCATAGGTCAGAATTGGTTCTATATAGCACCGATGAACTCTCTTTCTCATTTTTATTGACAGATTTGTTGCATAATATATTTTTCATTTTCTGAAATGCTATTTTGGCCTGAGCTATTCTGCTTTTTATTTCTGTGGTGCATCTTCCATCTGATGTTATTATTGTGCCCAAGTATTTGAAACGTTGCACTTGTTTCAGATTTGTCTCGTTTATTTTTATGCAAAATATTAAATGTTATGCGGGACAGGGAGCCGAGATAGCTCAGTGGTTAGTGAACTGAACTACAAAGGACACGGGGTAGGGTTCGATCCCAACCGACGACTTCCGGGTTCACCCAGCCTTAAATGGGTACCGGATTTTTCTGGGAAAGTAAAGCGGCACGGGCATAATACCGACCACATTACCCCAAAAATCATGTGCTGAAGGTCTGTAAAATTTATGGTCACTAACACCATATTCCCTAAATACGCCACTTGGCGTGACGGGTACTTTACTTTTTTTTTTACTATGCAGGACAGATAGTAGTGAGTAAGAGAGTTCATCGGTTCTGACCTATGGAAGCGAATCATGGACAGTAGGCAAACAAAGGAAAAGACTATTAGAGGCCTCGGAGATGGGATTTCTCAAAAGAATGTTGAAAGTTCCCTGGACAGCTAAAAAGACCGATGAGAAAGTTCTCAAAGAGGCCAACACAAAAAGGTAGCTCTTGCAAAACAAAGAAATAATCAACATTTTTCGGGCACATCATGAAAAGAGGAAAGTTGGAATATTGGCTACAACTGTCAAAATACAGGGAAAGAGAGATCGCAGACGACAAAGAGAGAAAATACTAGATAGCTTGGTGTCATGGCATGGAAAACAGTGAACAACAGAACTGATACGATGCACTGTAGATAGAAGATTGTGGGAGGACATGATCGCCTACACCAACCGGTATGGCACATGATAATGATAATGAGGGACAGCGAGTGGAGCTGCAAATGGCAAGTAAAATAAACATAAACGGTTTGGAGCAGCTAAACTAGTAGGAAAGACAAGACAACATACAACGTTTCGGCGAAAGACTTTATCCGGTGTAACAAACAAACTGAACAAATTAAACAAATATAGCCAAGCCAGAAAAAACTATACCACTGAACTATAAAATGGCGGAAGAAGACGGTGGTCAGGATTTTTGTTCAGGTTTGTGGTTAGAAGATTAATAGACAATGGGCCGATAACATAACTATCGCTAGTAAAGTTGATGTTAACTGTTGGTAGTAATGTTGATGTTAATTGTTGGTAGTAATGTTGATGTTAACTGTTGGTAGTAATGTTGATGTTAACTGTTGGTAGTAATGTTGATGTTAACTGTTGGTAGTAATGTTCATGTTAACTGTTGGTAGTAATGTTGATGTTAATTGTTGGTAGTAATGTTGATGTTAATTGTTGGTAGTAATGTTGATGTTAACTGTTGGCAGTAATGATGATGTTAACTGTTGGCAGTAATGTCGATGTTCATTGTTGGTAGTAATGTCGATGTTAACTGTTGGCAGTAATGATGATGTTAACTGTTGGCAGTAAGGATGATATTAACTGTTGGTAGTAATGTCGATGTTCATTGTTGGTAGTAATGTCGATGTTAACTGTTGGCAGTAATGATGATGTTAACTGTTGGTAGTAATGATGATGTTAACTGTTGGCAGTAATGATGATGTTAACTGTTGGCAGTAATGTCGATGTTCATTGTTTGTAGTAATTTCGATGTTAACTGTTGGCAGTAATGATGATGTTAACTGTTGGCAGTAAGGATGATGTTAACTGTTGGTAGTAATGTCGATGTTCATTGTTGGTAGTAATGTCGATATTAACTGTTGGCAGTAATGATGATGTTAACTGTTGGCAGTAATGATGATGTTAACTGTTGGTAGTAATGATGATGTTAACTGTTGGTAGTAATGATGAAGTTAACTGTTGGTAGCAATGATGATGTTAACTGTTGGTAGCAATGATGATGTTAACTGTTGGTAGTAAGGATGATGTTAACTGTTGGTAGTAAGGATGATGTTAACTGTTGGTAGTAAGGATGATGTTAACTGTTGGTAGCAATGATGATGTTAACTGTTGGTAGCAATGATGATGTTAACTGTTGGTAGTAAGGATGATGTTAACTGTTGGTAGTAAGGATGATGTTAACTGTTGGTAGCAATGATGATGTTAACTGTTGGTAGTAATGATGATGTTAACTGTCGGTAGTAACTTATGTTAACTGTTGGTAGCAATGTTGATGTTAACTGTTGGTAGGAATGATGATGTTAACTGTTGGTAGTAAGGATGATGTTAACTGTTGGAAGTAAGGATGGTGTTCACTGTTGGTAGTAAGGATGATGTTAATTGTTGGTAGTAATGTTGATGTTCATTGTTGGTAGTAATGATGATGTTAACTGTTGGTAGCAATGATGATGTTAACTGTTGGTAGTAAGGATGATGTTAACTGTTGGCAGTAATGATGATGTTAACTGTTGGTAGTAAGGATGATGTTAACTGTTGGTAGTAATGATGATGTTAACTGTTGGTAGTAAGGATGATGTTAACTGTTGGCAGTAATGATGATGTTAACTGTTGGTAGCAATGATGACGTTAACTGTTGGTAGTAAGGATGATGTTAACTGTTGGCAGTGATGATGATGTTAACTGTTGGTAGTAAGGATGATGTTAACTGTTGGCAGTAATGATGATGTTAACTGTTCGTAGTAAGGATGATGTTAACTGTTGGCAGTAATGATGATGTTAACTGTTGGTAGTAATGATGATGTTAACTGTTGATAGTAAGGATGATGTTCACTGTTGGAAGTAATGATGATGTTAACTGTTGGCAGTAATGATGATGTTAACTGTTGGTAGTAATGTTGATATTAACTGTTGGAAGTAATGTTGGTGTTAACTGTTGGTAGTAATGTTGATATTAACTGTTGGTAGTAATGTGATGTTAAGTGTTGGTAGTAATGTTGATATTAACTGTTGGTAGTAATGATGATGTTAACTGTTGGTAGTAATGTTGATATTAACTGTTGGTAGTAATGTTGATGTGGTAGTAATGTTGATATTAACTGTTGGTAGTAATGTTGATGTTAACTGTTGGTAGTAATGTTGATATTAACTGTTGGTAGTAATTTTGATATTAACTGTTGGAAGTAATGTTAATATTAACTGTTGGTAGTAATGTTGATATTAACTGTTGGAAGTAATGTTGATGTGGTAGTAATGTTGATATTAACTGTTGGAAGTAATGTTGATGTTAACTGTTGGTAGCAATGATGATGTTAACTGTTGGTAGTAAGGATGATGTTAACTGTTGGTAGCAATGATGATGTTAACTGTTGGTAGTAAGGATGATGTTAACTGTTGGTATTAATGATGATGTTAACTGTCGGTAGTAACTTATGTTAACTGTTGGTAGCAATGATGATGTTAACTGTTGGTAGCAATGATGATGGTAACTGTTGGTAGTAAGGATGATGTTAACTGTTGGAAGTAAGGATGGTGTTAACTGTTGGTAGTAAGGATGATGTTAATTGTTGGTAGTAATGTTGATGTTCATTGTTGGTAGTAATGATGATGTTAACTGTTGGTAGCAATGATGATTTTAACTGTTGGTAGTAATGATGATGTTAACTGTTGGCAGTAATGATGATGTTAACTGTTGGTAGTAAGGATGATGTTAACTGTTGGTAGTAATGATGATGTTAACTGTTGGTAGTAAGGATGATGTTAACTGTTGGTAGTAATGATGATGTTAACTGTTGGTAGTAAGGATGATGTTAACTGTTGGTAGTAATGATGATGTTAACTGTTGGTAGCAATGATGATGTTAACTGTTGGTAGTAAGGATGATGTTAACTGTTGGCAGTGATGATGATGTTAACTGTTGGTAGTAAGGATGATGTTAACTATTGGCAGTAATGATGATGTTAACTGTTGGTAGTAAGGATGATGTTAACTGTTGGCAGTAATGATGATGTTAACTGTTGGTAGTAATGATGATGTTAACTGTTGATAGTAAGGATGATGTTAACTGTTGGCAGTAATGATTATGTTAACTGTTGGTAGTAATGTTGATATTAACTGTTGGAAGTAATGTTGGTGTTAACTGTTGGTAGTAATGTGATGTTAAGTGTTGGTAGTAATGTTGATATTAACTGTTGGTAGTAATGTTGATGTGGTAGTAATGTTGATATTAACTGTCGGTAGTAATGTTGATGTTAACTGTTGGTAGTAATGTTGATATTACTGTTGGTAGTAATGTTGATATTAACTGTTGGAAGTAATGTTGATATTAACTGTTGGTAGTAATGTTGATATTAACTGTTGGAAGTAATGTTGATATTAACTGTTGGAAGTAATGTTGATGTTAACTGTTGGTAGTAATGTTGATATTAACTGTTGGTAGTAATGTTGATGTTAACTGTTGGTAGTAATGTTGATATTAACTGTTGGTAGTAATGTTGATATTAACTGTTGGTAGTAATGTTGATATTAACTGTTGGAAGTAATGTTGATGTTAACTGTTGGTAGTAATGTTGATATTAACTGTTGGTAGTAATGTTGATATTAACTGTTGGTAGTAATGTTGATATTAACTGTTGGAAGTAATGTTGATATTAACTGTTGGAAGTAGTGTTGATATTAACTGTTGTAGTAATGTTGACATTAACTGTTGGTAGTAATGTTGATATTAACTGTTGGAAGTAATGTTGATATTAACTGTTGGAAGTAGTGTTGATATTAACTGTTGGTAGTAATGTTGATATTAACTGTTGGTAGTAATGTTGATGTTAATTGTCGATACCAGTGACGTATACTAGCTTTGTGTCTGGGCTACCGCTGACATAATAAATAAAGACATACATTATATTCAGTAGGTTAAGATAAAGTAATATTTGCTAATTACATCACTACATTTTAAGTTACTTAGTTATTTATATGTAAACTCTATCAGTCTTGTTTGGGACGAAAATGCCTCGATGACTTTGTCATTGAAAGTACTGTTGGGTTGGTTTCTAAGTTTCTGAGGGAATGATTTCTCAATGGACATTAATGCCAAACCAGATAAGCGTTCTTGTATCTGAGTTGAGCGACAATAAGATTTGTTTCTCTTGAGAGCCGAAAAAGTTCTTTCTACAGATGCTGATGCGCATAATGTAGTTATAAATAGCTAAGGAAGTTCCGGTCATCAGACATTGTTTGACTTTCACTTTATGACGATTCTGATTGGCTAGAGCTAAAGATAACCCATGAAACCGCATTTCTCTAGCGGCAACACCCGCTATACATTTTGACTCCCATTTTTGATTGTCAAGGTCGTTAATACAAAGTCTGGATAGAAGAACAATGTAAAATAGAAAAATTAGTTGTTTTTTTTTTCCAACCACGAGTACAACTCACACTGCTCCCAGCGGGAATCGAACAATGTTTGTCCGAACGTCGGGTGGTTTGCCCAACTATAGTCCGTTCAGAAATTCATAATCACACCTGAATTAGTTTTGCGTGATAACCGCTTGTTATTTTGCTTTCACATTTTGCATGCAATCTTAGAATATTGATGACGCAAAGATTTTAGTATTTTTTATTCCACAGACACAACAGATTTTGCACATCAGCGAATTCCTTTGATCTTTTATGACGATATCACACACGTTGATTCCAATTTTAGAGTTTACAGTAATCGTGTTAAATTGTCCAGTTTACTGCAATTCTTGTCAGAGGCGTATCTACATAGTGCTTAATTGTGGGTGTTGTTCGTTATGTGTATTTGCAAACATGAATTCAATTGGTTACAATTAGTCTTGTCCTTCGGTCACCATTAGACCCCAGGACGTCCTAACTGCAGCTGGAATTGAATTCATCTTAATTGTAATCATTCCGAATCTGACGATTCCAAGAGGTTGATAATCATTACTGGCTGGACAAATAGTAATCCATCTCGTTTCCAGTACTCATCTTCCACCCGCAGCACATGTTCAACACACTTCTTTTGCATAGTTATAAATTTGCATTTCAAACTCATTGTAATTTAGATATAAATGTTGGTATTTAAAGTCAACAAATTGTCTACTGAGTCTTCACAAAATTAATAAAGATACGCCTTCCCTTCGGTAATTAATGCCCAGGC
The DNA here is from genome assembly GCA_032433765.1 of Megaustenia siamemsis. Classification (NCBI taxonomy): domain Eukaryota; kingdom Metazoa; phylum Mollusca; class Gastropoda; order Stylommatophora; family Ariophantidae; genus Megaustenia; species Megaustenia siamemsis. The sequence goes on along the minus strand of JAVIAB010000159.1, from coordinate 26,337,478 downwards.
CGTGGTGCGTCATGTCATTCAATAACAATTCAGTTTTGTGCACGGGATTTTCCTGAAGTTAGTGTTTCTGCAATAGCCAAACTATTTTACGTCAACGACCGCACCAAATTAATGTATATATCCTAAAATGGTGTCAAATTCGAACAGGGTGAATTTAATATACCCTAAAGAAGAAAACTTTTAAACTAGATCAAATTTCTCAGAGCAAAAAATATTTCTATAACGTCATCAATATTCTAAGATTGCATGCAAAATGTGAAACCAAAATAACAAGCGGTTATCACGCAAAACTAATTCAGGTGTGATTATGAATTTCTGAACGGACAATAGGCTACCGAGGCCCCCAGATCATAAAATATGTCATCGCAAAATGTGACGTTCCGAGGCCTTCTTCTTCGCGTCCCCCGCTAAGTGGTCGTAGATACGTTGTGTTGCTAATCTATGGCAACGTCGTAGTATCTACGCCTTTCAGACCGACATATCCGACTTGGACATGTGTAGATTTGCATTAAAATTTTTCCCGGACAACAGCGATTTGAATTTCTCTTTTCAATTTTTTGATTACCTATTTAACGTGCCCGAGTGAACACGCGAACTATTTTATTCCGTCGAGCTTAACAACTGACAACCGTGGAGCCTCTGTTTGAAGAGTGTTTCCTTTGTGCCGGAGCTACTGAGTTTAGTGCTCTGTGTAGACTGCAAGCTGTGTATTTCATCCGGATCGGGTTTCCATATTCCGATTATTTACGATGAATGACGATATCGTATGACGAAGAAGAAGTTGGTTGCGTTCACTTTCAGTGTGGTTACGCCTTGTGTATTTTGGCTTGTGCTGTGGCTGCTGCGACGGGGACTGCAGCTGTCTTTCTTTTGTTTGGTTCCCTCATTTCGATGAGATGTTAACTTGGATGATTCCGCTGGCACGGGCGGTTGAGCAATTATGGATTTCAATTCGTTCGCAGTGATACCGGGGCCTTCGATTAACTATAACTACAACTAGAACTACAACTATAGCTATAACTACAACTGTAACTGCAACTATAACTACAACTACAACTATTTTAAAACTACAACTATAACTACAACTACAACTATAACTACAACTATAACTACAACTATAAATACAACAAGAACTACAGCTACAACTACAACTAGAACTACAACTATAGCTATAACTACAACTATAACTACAACTATAACTGCAACTATAACTACAACTACAACTATAACTATAACTACAACTACAACTACAACTACAACTATAGCTATAACTACAACTATAACTATAACTACAACTATAGCTATAACTACAACTATAACTACAACTACAACTATAACTACAACTATAGCTATAACTACAACTATAACTACATTTACAACTATAACTACAACTACAGCTACAACTATAACTATAACTACAATTACAACTACAACTACAACTATAGCTATAACTACAACTATAACTACAACTAGAACTACAACTATAAATACAACAAGAACTACAGCTACAACTACAACTAGAACTACAACTATAGCTATAACTACAACTATAACTACAACTATAACTGCAACTATAACTACAACTACAACTATAACTATTTTAAAACTACAACTATAACTAAAACTACAACTACAACTATAACTACAATTACAACTATAACAGTAACTGATCTCACTACTCAGAGACCAGGGGAGAGTTAAGCCGCGAAGAAACTGCGGTTTTGAAACAGAAAGCGCCCCCCCCCCCCTGTGGCGGGGTTCGAACCTTGAACCTTCCTATCCAGAAGTCGATTTCTTACCATCTACACCACCCAGTCCTTCTGATAATGCATTCAAAAAGACATTTTCCGAGCCTTCGATCTCACGGGATAACGCTGACTTCTGAGAGCCATTACCCAGATGGACCCGCCCTTATACTGTCAGGAGCTCAGACACAGGACTGGGAACTGATTGTTATGGTTATGATTATTGTTATGGAAGGCCCCGTATCACTGCAGACGAAGTAAAGTCCATAATTGCTCAACCACCCGTGCCAGTGGAATCATTCGAATTAATATCTCACCTCCCAAACAAAGAAAGGTAGCTGTAGTCCCCATCATAGCAGTCTCAGCACACACCAAAAGACATCTGGTGAAACCGCACAGAAAGTGAACGCAGCCATACGTTCCCCATCATACGATATCATCATTCATCGTAAGCAATCGGAATATCGAAACACGATCCGGATGAAACACACAGCTCACGGTGTGCACAGAGCACTTAAACTCAGTAGCTCCGGCAACAAGCGTGACTTGGAATATGAGGAAAGTGCGAAAAGGAACATTTTTTTCAGACACAGCCTTTAACGGTTCCTGCCGCCTATCCACCATATTGACCGAACGTTTGAATGGAAACTGATTCTGACGAGCAGATTACCTCCTGTTGCAGTGCTTTCTGTCAAGGGTTGCCCAAGACGATATTACGGGTATTTTAAAAAATATATATATTATGGAAGTATAGTATGCTATTTTGAGCCACAGGTTATTCCCGTAGCCAACTACATATTTACTTAAGTGGATAAGCGGCAGGAACCATTGCAGGCTATGCATGAAATGTGTTCCTTGTCGCAGTTTCCTCATACTACAAGTCCATGGGGGACTGGTTTGTCTCGAGGCAAGACGCCGGCCTCGAGACAGAGAGGTTGTAGGTTCAAATCTCGGCTACACCGGTTGGGATTTTTATTTATGATTTCTCACTGCGACAACCACCCCTGGTCTCAACAGCGGGGCCCAGCTTGAAACGTCAATTACTCATCGACGGAAAAAAACATGAGTACCTCCGAAGTCGGGGTTATCTGCCTGTGCGGCGAGGGACCTCTGTGCATACGGCTGCCAGGGAAAAATGGATTATCACGCAAAATTCTTTTCCTAGTGTATAGGGGACTACGTCAGAGTTGAAAGCTGGCGGACGCAACAACAACAACTTAAGCCTGCAGGGCTGCGGGAACTTCCTAAAAACCTCCAAATAGCGTAACTCTTTCAACTTTGCTAACGGGGGTGAGGGGAGTAGGTGGATGCTTAGAGTAACATCAGCTGTCTAAAGATTCTAAAGTTGAAAATGTCACGCCAGTTGGATGGTTTCCCGATTGTATTTTTATCTGCGGGCCTTAGTAAATCTCTAGTTGGTTGTGTTTCAGCCAAGGGATTTCCCCTACCAGTAATCGATACTCTGAAGTCAGACGTTTATGGTTAATACTTTTCCGATACCAAACCTGAAACACTGAAATCTGCCAATCAAATACGAGGTCAAAGGCCAGGTTGATGGCTTTCAGGAACAAGGAGCCAATCAAAAACAAGGTCAGATGTCATTACAAAGAGTATGTAGACGACAGACCGGCGAAATGCAAGGAAATGGTTAAAGACCATTTTAAAATATGGACACACGAGATGTGGGCAGAAGTGGAAGCTGTACAGCATGTCGGTTAATAGCCGGCATCAAAAGGGTTTGTAGAAGCGTTGAGGTAAATCGTAAGTCTCACAAACAAAACGGTCGCCAGTTCAAACCTTATTTGGAGAAAGTAGGCGTTTCACAGTGACCTTTGATCTCAAAGTAGGTGAGACTGAATACCTAGTCCTATGGGATATAAACATTGTAAAAGAGGTGTTATGTTTAATTATAATATTTAATATAAATTATAATTCTTTTAGTAGGACGTATGTGCCCCTGCAGGGGTTGTATTTTATGATGATGGAGATGAAGATGATGACGTTGATGATGATGATTGTAATGGTAGAGATGAAAAGATGAAAACGATGATGTTAGTGAAGACAAGATGATGGTAATGATGATGGTGATGATTATGAAGGTAGTGGTAGAAATGAAGACGATGATTATTATGATGGTAGAGATGACAACGGTGAGGATGGTGATAATGATGGTGGTAATGATGGTTGTAATGATGGTTGTAATGATGGTGGTAATGATGGTGATGATGATGGTTGTAATGATGGTGGCAATGATGGTGATGATGATGGTTGTAATGATGGTGGCAATGATGGTGGCAATGATGGTGATAATGATGGTTGTAATGATGGTTGTAATGATGGTGGCAATGATGGTGATGATGATGGTTGTAATGATGGTTGTAATGATGGTGGCAATGATGGTGATGATGATGGTTGTAATGATGGTGGCAATGATGGTGGCAATCATGGTGATGATGATGGTTGTAATGATGGTTGTAATGATGGTGATGATGATGGTTGTAATGATGGTGATGATGATGGTTGTAATGATGGTGGCAATGATGGTGATGATGATGGTTGTAATGATGGTGGCAATGATGGTGATGATGATGGTTGTAATGATGGTTGTAATGATGGTGATAATGATGGTTGTAATGATGGTTGTAATGATGGTGGTAATGATGGTGATAATGATGGTTGTAATGATGGTTGTAATGATGGTTGTAATGATGGTGGTAATGATGGTTGTAATGATGGTTGTAATGATGGTGGTAATGATGGTGATAATGATGGTTGTAATGATGGTTGTAGTGATGGTTGTAATGATGGTGGTAATGATGGTGATGCAGGTGGTAATGATGGTGGTAATGTTGGTACTGATGGTGGTAATGTTGGTGCTGATGGTGATAATGATGGTGCTGATGGTGGTAATGATGGTGATGCAGGTGGTAATGATGGTGGTAATGTTGGTGATGATGGTGGTAATGATGGTGATGCAGGTGGTAATGATGGTGGTAATGTTGGTGCTGATGGTGGTAATGATTGTGATGCAGGTGGTAATGTTGGTGGTAATGATGATTGTGATGATGATAATGATGCTGGTGATGTTGGTGGTAATGATGGTGATAATGTTGGTGGTGATGGTGGTAATGATGGTGATGCAGGTGGTAATGATGGTGATAATGTTGGTGCTGATGGTGAAATGATGGTGATGCAGGTGGTAATGTTGGTGGTAATGATGATTGTGATGATGATAATGATGCTGGTGACGCTGGTGGTAATGATGATGATAATGTTGGTGCTGATGGTGGTAATGATGGTGATGCAGGTGGTAATGTTGGTGGTAATGATGCTGGTGATGTTGGTGGTAATGATGGTGATGATGATGAAGATGATGTTAATGTTAGTGACCGTGACGATGATGATGCTGTTGGGTGATGATAAACCTATAAACCATCTTTCAGTGTTGTCGTAGCGCACGTTAAAACCCCTTTAACCCCCTCTGTCCCATCACCCCAACCAAACCTACCCATCGATCTACAACGGCACAGATCGATACATCTCCCCACATTTCATCATCCCTGTTTTTAGTCTTTCAAATTAACTCCGTCAATGAGGCTGACACGCTTCAGTTAATACACTAGCGACGAAAAGAATTATTGTGCTTTAGACAGTGCGTCAATACATTCATAATCATATAACGACTATCGCACATACATTTTATAACAATCTATTATCCAACTCATTCCAAATGTCTATACTTTTCATACCCCTTTATATCAACTGTCCCGTGAGACAGCGTATCTCTATATATATCATTATGTATCTTCACCAAGATTTGAAACACCACGAATGTCAAACAAAATATTTATTTCGTGCGGGAAAAAAAAATATGGCATTTAAAAATTTTATTTTATTTCATTTTATTTTATTTTGAAAACTCCGCATGAATCGTGATATTTATTCAAATGCGTTACCATGGCGACATTACGTACCTAGCATTTGAGAATTGTGACAAACGTTTCCGTGAGTGTGGTTATGGTGATGTGCCAGAATGGCGTTTAGAAAAAAAAAAAAAAAAAAGGAAGAATTTTTTTTTTTTTTGGTTGCTGTCATTTTGAAAAGAAAAAAAAAACTGAAGTGTACTTTAATTGAAGTTTGGCTCAAAATTTGTCAAATTTTCAATGAGTTCGGCTAAATTAGATGTCAAATGTTAAATGATTTGGATAAACGATGTGTCAAATGTGAAATGATTTGGGTTAAAATATATGTCAAATGTTAAATGATTTTGACTAAAAAATGTGTCAAATGATAAATGATTTTGACTAAAAAATGTGTCAAATGTTAAATGATTTTGACTAAAAAATGTGTCAAATGTTAAATGATTTTGACTAAAAAATGTGTCAAATGTTAAATGATTTTGGCTGAAAGATGTGTCAAATGATAAATGATTTTGACTAAAAAATGTGTCAAATGATAAATGATTTTGACTAAAAAAATGTGTCAAATAATAAATGATTTTGACTAAAAAATGTGTCAAATGATAAATGATTTTGACTAAAAAATGTGTCAAATGATAAATGATTTTGACTAAAAAATGTGTCAAATGATAAATGATTTTGACTAAAAAATGTGTCAAATGATAAATGATTTTGGCTAAAAAAGTGTCAAATGTTAAATGATTTTGGCTAAAAAATGTGTCAAATGATAAATGATTTTGACTAAAAAATGTGTCAAATGTTAAATGGTTTTGACTAAAAAATGTGTCAAATGATAAATGATTTTGGCTAAAAAATGTGTCAAATGTTAAATGATTTTGACTAAAAACTGTGTCAAATGATAAATGATTTTGACTAAAAAATGTGTCAAATGATAAATGATTTTGACTAAAAAATGTGTCAAATGATAAATGATTTTGACTAAAAAATGTGTCAAATGTTAAATGATTTTGGCTAAAAAATGTGTCAAATGTTAAATGATTTTGACTAAAAAATTTGTCAAATGATAAATGATTTTGGCTAAAAAATGTGTCAAATGTTAAATGATTTTGACTAAAAAATTTGTCAAATGATAAATGATTTTGACTAAAAAATGTGTCAAATGATAAATGATTTTGACTAAAAAAATGTGTCAAATGATAAATGATTTTGACTAAAAAATGTGTCAAATGATAAATGATTTTGGCTAAAATATTTGGAAAATATTTACCATCTACTGCCCCAGGGTTTGATTGAGTTTTTGTTATTGTTGTTATCTATTTTTTGTTTTCATTGCTGTTTTTATTGTTGTTTTGATTGCTGTTTCTGCTGTTGTTTTGATAGCTGTTTCTATTGTGGTGTTTTCATTGCTGTTTCTATTGTTGTTTTCATTGCTGTTTCTATTGTTGTTTTCATTGCTGTTTCTATTGTTGTTTTATTTGTTTTTCTATTGTTGTTTTCATTGCTGTTTCTGCTGTTGTTTTCATTGTTGTTTCTATTGTTTTTATTTTTATTTTGTTTTGTTCATTGTGCTGCTTTTATGGATCCAGATGCCTGTGAGCTCACGCCCTTCGGCCCAATGCCATATAATAACATCTGCAGGTATTTCTGAGTTCCCTTGTAGTTACGTATCAAGGTGCTCCATCTATCAGGTCTTTGAGAAAGTAGAGATGCTCTAATGTCAGTGAGCTTTGGACAGTTAAAAAGGTGATGTTCTACTGTTTCATGTAAGTGTTTACAGAGTGGACATGCTGGAGTTTGGTTCCGTTGTATTCTATTGATGTGGGTGTTTACAGAGTGGACATGCTGGAGTTTGGTTCCGTTGTATTCTATTGATGTGGGTGTTCAGTGAGTGGACATGCTGGAGTTTGGTTCCGTTGTATTCTATTGATGTGGGTGTTCAGTGAGTGGACATGCTGGAGTTTGGTTTCGTTGTATTCTATTGATGTGGGTGTTCAGTGAGTGGACATACTGGAGTTTGGTTTCGTTGTATTCTATTGATGTGGATGTTCAGTGAGTGGACATGCTGGAGTTTGGTTTCGTGGTATTCTATTGATGTGGATGTTCAGTGAGTGGACATGCTGGAGTTTGGTTCCGTTGTATTCTATTGATGTGGGTGTTCAGTGAGTGGACATACTGGAGTTTGGTTCCGTTGTATTCTATTGATGTGGGTGTTCAGTGAGTGGACATGCTGGAGTTTGGTTTCGTTGTATTCTATTGATGTGGGTGTTCAGTGAGTGGACATACTGGAGTTTGGTTCCGTTCTATTCTATTGATGTGGTTGTTGTACATGACCTGTTCTCAGTCTGAATATGGTGGTTTGGTCTCTTCTCTCAAAAAACTCAAATCTAAATATTCCAATATGGCGTCTGTTTATCCTGGTTTCTATAGCAACTGTGATGCAAGTAGTAATAAATAGTATATATATATATATATATATTTTTTTACTTACAATACATTGTACTTTCATATCATGTAAAATAACTTAGTTACAGTCATCAAATTTAAAAAAATAAGATAGTCAGTATCAAACTCCCATAAGTTGTTAATGCTGTCATGGCGGTTTGGCATTTATATTTATGACAAAAAGATATCTCCCTGTTTTCCCCATGGTCCATCCATTCAGGCAATCTTCTCTACTGTTGGAGTTTATGATTTGTTCGGCTGTGTTTAACTCTTTCAGTACGGAAACTTGTCATCAATGCAATAGAAGAGATTTTGGAGTCAAATTTGTTTATGTTTATCAGAATAAATCTACATATTGATATTTATCTGTCACATACCAGCTTTCACCATTGTTAAGACACCCATTAAACATTAAGATCAAAGATAAAGAAATAAAACAAGTAGAAGAATTAAAGTATTTAGGCACAATGTTCACAGAAGATGGAAAACTAGACAGAGAAATTGACATGAGAATACAAAAAGCAAATTCTGTCACATACCAGCTTTCACCATTGCTAAGACATCCAAACATTTCTATGCCAGCTAAACAACAAATGATAAATAGCATTTTCATACCAACTTTGTGCTATGAAAGTCAAACATGGACCCTTTCTAAATCACATTTAAGAAAGATCAATACATGTGAGATGCGATGCTTGAGAAAAGTAACAAACAACACAAGAAGAGATAGAATACCAAATGAAACCATAAGAAAAATGGTAGGAACAAAACCCTGCCAAGAATATATACAACAACAACAACAACTTAAATGGTTAGGCCACCTGGTCAGAATGAGTCCTTACCAATAACCATCAAGGGCGTTCTTCTCGAGAATGCATGGAAAAAGACAAAGAGGAAGACCCAGAAGAAGATGGATAGATGCAGTGACAGAGACATGTAACAACAAAGCAAAATCACTAATTCAGACAATTCGAGCAGCACAAGAACGACAAATGATATAAACCATGACACCTTTTAGGTATCAGTGACAAGAAGAAAGAAGACGATATTTATCTAGCATACAGCAAATATATATGAATGTTTAAATAATTGAACAAGGTATTAGATTTCACCAATATCAAGATGATACAAGACATGTAAAAAGAATACGGTTTGATGACGGTTCACACTAATCAGATTGAGAGTGGCGCACTATGTGGCGAAACGTACGGATAGAGTTAATGAGATGTCGGTGTGATACTGTGTCTGGATCCTATATTAGGTAAAGCATCTGATTTGTTATTTCCATCGTGATATTGTTAGCTCAAACCGCTGCAGGATCTTTTATGAGACTTTGTACTTAAGTCTAGCTCAAACCTTGAAGTTAGTCCATACAGTCTGCGATCCACTGCGACCCACTGCATCCACAAATCGGTATATATTACCACCATTTGTGATACAGATTTTTGCTTTTTATGGTTATGGTTATGGAAGGCCCCGGTATCACTGCAAACGAAATAAAATCCATAATTGCTCAACCGCCCGTGCCAGTGGAATCATCCGAATTAGTATATCATCTCCCAAACAAAGAAGGGTAGCTGTAGTCTCAATCATAACAGTCTCAGCACACGCCAAAAGATATAAGTCGAAACCGCACAGAAAGTGAACACACCCATCTGTACCCCGTCATAAGATATTATCACTCATCGTAAGCAATCGAAATATCGAAGCACGATCAAAGCGGATGAAACACACAGCTCACGGTGAGCACATAGGACTAAACTCAGTAGCTCCTGCAGCAAGCTAGACTTAGAATATGAGGAAACTGCAACAAGGAACACTTTTCAGACATAGCCTATAATGGTTTAAAAAGATGTATGCTTGTACGCATGTATGGTTATGCCATCATCATCATGTGACATACGGTTGGCGTAGGTGATCATGTCCCTCCACAATCTTCTATCTACAGTGCATCATATCAGTTCTGTTGTTGACTGTTTTCCTTGCCATGACACCAAGCTATCCAGTATTTTCTCTCTTTGTCGCCCGCGATCTCTCTTTCCTTTTATTTTGCCAGTTGTAACCAAGTATTCCAACTTTCCTCTTCTCATGATGTGCCCGAAAATGTTGATTGCTTCTTTCTGATGTTTTATAAGAGCTCCCTTTTGTGTTGGCCTCTTTGAGAACGAGATGGTTATGTACATATGCTTTTTTACATATCTCTTCGTTGTGCACACACACAGCTAGGTATACACAATTTATACGTATCTTGTACCCACTTCCCCATATTTTTAGAACCCTTCCGCCCTCTCACCTGACTGCCTGGTCAGTGAGATATATATTTGGTCATCCCGCCTAATTTTAGTTCATTCAGAAGCTGACCACGCCCTGGACCACAGTGAAGTGACCCTTTTTTTTTATTTCCTTTCTGGCGCCTCCCAGTACCAGAGCTGGAAGTTGTCAGCGACCGACAGCTGATGGCTTGCGCCATGATCGGTGAACCAGAACCATCCAGACCCTGCTCCACCTTTCCGTGGTGCCTCTAGTAGCAGACTAACCTGTCTAGTTTGGCCACGCGAGCAGGGACCCCGGTACTCAAAAATATCGTGCTGAAATCGGATGTGTTGAGCCGAAAGGCGCAGATATAACAGTTTCACTGCAAACCACAGCACAACGCAGACACGCCCACCTAACGTCCTTTCAAGGGCGGATGACAAAAAGTAATATTCTAGTCTACCAGAATACTGTAGAATACTTTAGTCATCGGGCGATCGTAAACAAGCAAGCATTTCCTTTCTTGAGTAAGTAAAAGTAAAGTACCCCAGTCACGCCAAGTGGCGTATAGGGAATATGGTGTTAGTGACCATACATTTTACAAACCTTCAGCACATGATTTTTGGGTAATGTGGTCGGTATTACGCCCGTGCCGCTTTACTTTCCCAGAAAAAATCCGTTTACCCATTAAAGGCTGGGTGAACCCGAAAGCCGTCGGTTGGGATCGAACCCTCCCTCTTGTCCTTTGTAGTCCAGTTCACCAACCACTGAGCTATCGCGGCTCCCTTCCTGTCTTGAGTATCCAGCATATTATCGCCATGTAGTTAGATTTGTTTACATATCCTTATATTTTTGTGTTGTTGTTTGTTGTTCCTACTGAAGGCCTACTTGCCGAAACGTCGACATTTGCTTTGTTAATTAACATTTAAAGCTGTTACCATACCACTTTTTTCTTCTGTTTTTTTTGGTTAAGCTGTCTGCATTCAGAAGCCAACATTATGATTATCGAACACAACAAGTAGTCTATTTGTCTTTAAAGTTTTGTCTTCGGTTTTCCAGTTTTCATGTTTTAATTACAACTTTTTTTAGTGGATACTCTGTGGTTCAGTGGCGAACCGCAATAGCTCAGTGGTTAGCGAACTGCACTACAGAGGACAAGAGGTAGGGTTAGATCCCAACCGACGGCTTCCGGGTTCACCCTGCCTTAAATGGGTACCGGATTTTTTTATGGTAAAGTAAAGCTGGACATGTGATGAGAAGAGATAATAACCGAATAGCAAAGCAAGCCCTCATATGGGAAACAACAGGAAAGAGAAAAAGAGGAAGACCCAGAGAGTCACGGAGATGAACATTGATGAGAGAGGCAAGAGCAGCAGGATTCGGCTACCTCAATGAGATAGAGCTGCTTGCACAGAACAGAGACAAATGGCGAGATTTGATAAAATATCTTTAAAAGAAACTGCTAGAACAAAAAATTCAGATAAGAGAGGGAGTATCTTGGTCTACGCCCTATGGGCCGGCTACGGCTCGAAAGGTCAACAGATAGATAGATAGATAGAAAGCGACACGGGCGTAATACCGACCACATTACTCAAAAAAATCATGTGCCGAAGGTCTGTAAAATGTATGGTCACTAACACCATATTCCCTATACTCCACTTGGCGTGACGGGGACACTTTTACTTTTTGTACGTAATCATTTTATTTTTAGGACTCTTGCATTTCAATGTCGAACATTCAAAATACCTTCTCCAGACAAACAAATGTTTATCTCGTTGGTGGAGGGGACTAATAATTGCAAAATGTTACTACATCTTCTCAATATTCCTGTATGGTGCAGAAACATGGACATTAGACCAGAAAACAGAACAGAAAATTGAAGCCTTTGAAATGTGGATTTATAGAAGAATTGGATGGAAAGAAAAGAAAACAAACGATAAAGTTTTAAAACAACTAAAAATGAAAAGAGAACTACTAAACACAATTAGAACAAGGCAAATGAAATTTTTGAGGCATGTTAAAAGACACAACAGCCTACTAAAAGTAATATTGGAAGGGAAAATACAAGGACAGAGGTAGACCAAGACTAACATGGACGAGTAACATCAAAAGATGGACAAGTCAGCCTATGACAACCTGCACCATCAAAGCAAGAGACAGAGTGGAATGGCGCTCCATGGTAGCCAACCTTCGATGCGGAGACGGCACTCAATGATGATGATGATGGAGGGTACAGGGGTGGCTGGGTAATCTATAGCAACGACCTTGGCCCCAGGACAGGAATGACCTGAGTTCAACACCCTCCAGAAGCGGTGCTATTTTTTCAAAAGTTGGAAAAATTAATCCGCGGTTTTTTGTTTTTATTTTGTAGTGAGGTCCTATGTGTAGCCCTCTCTGATAACGGCAATAAACAGGAGGTCCCGTGTGCACTCGCGCACGTTAAAGAAACCATTGACAGACAGTATCCAGAGAGTAGGCCGTAAAAATGGCATCTTCCCCGGCAAAAACCTACCCCTACACAGCAGATGCCAAGCCTGTTATACCCCCACACAGCAGATGCCAAGCCCGTTATACCCCACACAGCGGATGCCAAGCCCGTTATACCCCCACACAGCAGATGCTAAGCCTGTTATACCCCCACACAGCAGATGCCAAGCCTGTTATACCCCCACACAGCACATGCCAAGCCTGTTATACCCCCACACAGCAGATGCCAAGCCTGTTATACCCCCACACAGCAGATGCCAAGCCTGTTATACCCCCCACACAGCAGATGCCAAGCCTGTTATACCCCCACACAGCAGATGCCAAGCCTGTTATACCCCCACACAGCAGATGCCAAGCCTGTTATACCCCCACACAGCAGATGCCAAGCCTGTTATACCCCCACACAGCACATGCCAAGCCTGTTATACCCCCACACAGCAGATGCCAAGCCTGTTATACCCCACACAGCAGATGCCAAGCCTGTTATACCCCCCACACAGCAGATGCCAAGCCTGTTATACCCCCACACAGCGGATGCCAAGCCTGTTATACCCCCACACAGCGGATGCCAAGCCTGTTATACCCCCACACAGCAGATGCCAAGCCGTGCTACGGAGTTCGTGCACGTTGGCCAGGATTCACCTGGGGTTCGGTGCGCAGTTATGGTGATTCAAACAAACAAACAAACAAACAAACAAACAAACAAACTTATGTTTTATCAAAATGAATATCATTATAATGACATTCTAAACGTAAAGTTCACTTCTAAAAGAATATCTAAACTTAAAATTCGAAGAATTATGAATACAAACTCTTGCGAAAATAGGTTATCAAAATGTCCACAGTAATTTTGTTTGATTCCACAGAGCAGGTTCCGTAATGATGGGCGTTGCTGAGACTCTGTTATGGAGGCAAGAAATGGCGGCTGTGACATCATATAATGAAAGGTTTAGCTAGAAGTCCGCTCTTTTATGTCTCCGATTAGAGAAAGTTGGATCAATAACATGGATGGGATCTGAAACTGGTTTCTGTAATTTAGTAATGACGATAGTCGTTGATATATTCTCTTCACGTTAATTTGTTCTATACGGTGATGCTTATAGCGAAGAAAGAACGTTTTTGTATTTTTAAAATAGACGAAAGGAATATTTCGTTACAGACGGTTCTTTATTTTTGTTTTAGCTTACAGAGATTAGCTATTTCTATATTTTATTAGCTTTGAAACAGAGAATTGAAGCCTTTGAAATGTGGATATATATATATATATATATATATATATATATATATATATATATATATATATAAAAGAATATGTAGAATTGGACGGAAGGACAAGAAAACAAACGATGAAGTCTTAAAGCAACTACATATGAAAATAGAGCTACTGAACACAATTCAAACAAGACAAATACGATTTTTGGGCCATGTTAAAAGACACACCAGCCTACTAAAAGTAATCCTGGAGGGGAAAATACAAGGTAAAAGAGGCAGAGGCAGACTAAGACTAACATGGATGAGCAACATCAAAAGATGGACAAACCAGCCTATGATAACCTGCACCATCAAAGCAAGAGACAGAGCAGAATGGCGCTCCATGGTAGTCAACCTTCGATGTGGAGATGGCCCTCGATGATGATGATGATGATGATGATGATGATGATGATGATGATGATGATGATGATGATGATGATTATGATGACTTGCTTTGAAAGCTTACTTTAGCGTTTTTATCTTGCCTCAGTTAAGTCTCGTTTTAATTTTATATATATTTTAGCTGATATATTTTGACATATTATCTATTTTTATCTTCCGATATGTCGCACATATCTCTTCTGTTTTATCATTTCATCTCTTACCTCTCTGCTTATTTCTCATTGATTTACCTGTTTCGCTCATCCTAGATGTAGTTGACTTTATTTTATTCTGTTGTTTGTTTGTATGAAAAGACGATTAGAGGCCACAGAGATGGGATTTCTCAGAAGAATGTTGAAAGTTCCCTGGACAGCTAAAAAGACCAATGAGGAAGTTCTCAAAGAGGCCAACACAAAAAGGGAGCTCTTAAAAAAACATCAGAAAGAAGCAATCAACATTTTTCGGGCACATCATGAGAAGTGGAAAGTTGGAATACTTGGTTACAACTGGCAAAATAAAAGGAAAGAGAGATCGCGGACGACAAGGAGAGAAAATACTGGATAGCTTGGTGTCATGGCATGGAAAACAGTCAACAACAGAACTCATACGATGCACTGTGGATAGAAGATTGTGGAGGGACATGATCGCCTACGCCAACCGGTACGGTACATGATGATGGTGATGATGTTCTTTTGTGCTGCTGTTTTCTGAGAAAGGCCGACACGTCAGTATTTTGTTGTGTCCCTAATTTGTAAAGCTGTCATCACACCTTGTAGAAGTTTACGTTACACCCCACTACTTGCTCCTTCTACCAACTTTACCGCAGCACTGCAATTATTTACCTGTTCCCCACTGTAGAGCCAGTCTTAATTTATGGGTGTGAATAATGGACAATAGGACAACAGACAAGAACATCACTGGAGTCTATAGAAATGTGGTTTTACAGAAGAATGTTGAGAATACCATGGACAGCTAAGAAGAGTAATGAAAACGTTCTGAGAGAGGCCAAAGCAAAAAGAGAGCAAATTTCCAATATTAGGAAGAAACAAACATCATATTTTGGCCATGTAATTTTTTTTGTTCGCCAGCTTTGACCTCTGACGAAGTCCCTAGAGACTAGGAACTGAATTTTGCGTGTTAATACGTGTTTTCCTGGCAGCCGTATGCATAGGGGTCCATCGCCGCACAGGCAGATAACTCCGACTTCGGAGGTACTCATGTTTTTTTCCGTCGATGAGTAACTGACGTTTCAAGCCGGGCTTCGCTGCTGAGACCAGGGGTGGTCGTCGCAGAGAGAAATCATAAATAAAAATCCCAACCGGTGTAGCCGAGATTTGAACCTACAACCTCTCTGTCTCGAGGCCGGCGTCTTGCCTCGAGACCAACAAGTCCCCCATTGACTGGGAATATGAGGAAACTGCAAGAAGGAACACTTTTCATGCATAGCCTGCAATGGTTCCTGCCGCCTATCCACCATTGATGGTGATTTGATGATGATACAGAAGAACTTCTTCTTATCCTTGTTTTCCTTTACCACCTGGTTTCTCTACGCCATATCCCTGACGCAAGGGACTCCGGTTCAAGGATAAGGACACTGCTTCCTACATGCTTTGATATGGACAGTTGATCGAAAGCTTACCAAGCCACCATCATTAAATATCCGCTTGAAATGAAAGAGAAATTCTGGCTCATAAATTAAGACGATATTTCAATTTGTGACATGCCAAACAATTCTCAATTTATTTTAGATTCATTAAATATGTTTGTAGTTGTTATGACATTTCTTAGAAATCTGGTAGGGGAAAGCCTGGCAGATAAGATCAGAAATAGAGGGCTGGTGGGGGAAAAGGGGGGGGGGGGGGGGGCTAAGAATAAGTACCGCAATAGTTAGTCAGTCAGATAGTTAGTCAGTTAGTTAGTTAGCTAGCCAGCCATTCAGTCATTCAGTCATTCATTCAGTCAGTCAGTCAGTCAGTCAGACAGTTAGTTAGTTAGTTAGTTAGTTAGTTAGTTAGTTAGCCAGTCATTCAGTCAGTCATTCAGTCAGTCAGTTAGTTAGTTAGTCAATCAGTCAATCAGTCAATCAGTCTATCAGTCAATCAGTCAATCAGTCAATCAGTTAGTCAGTCAGTCAGTCAGTTAGTTAGTTAGTCAGTTAGTTAGCTAATCACTCAGTTCGTCAGTCAATCAGATAGTCAATCCGTCAATCAGTTAGTTAGTTCTTCCTCTTCATCTTATATTTCATCATTTCCTTCTTCTTCATCTTATATTTCATCATTTCCTTCTTCTTCATCTTATATTTCATCATTTCCTTATTCTTCTTCTTCTTCATCATATTTGTCTTTTTTCTTATTATTATCTTGCCTTTCAGTGTCGATGGGATATTTCATTTTCGCTCGTTTGCCCTTTTGTTGCCTTATCCTGCTGTTATGTTTCCCAAAGTGACTTATATTCTATCCATCTGTCTGTTTCATAGTGGGCCCAATTCTCTACATCATGTCAACAATCACAGACTAACGTCGACATATGTAAACGCAATCAGCCCAACGTCTGAGAAAACACGGTGGCACGTCTGAAAACGGTTACGGTTATGGTTATGGTTACGGTTATGGTTATGGTTACGGTTATGGTTATGGTTATGGTTATGGAAGGCCCCGGTATCACTACAAACGAATTAAAATCCATAATTGCTCAACCGACCGTGCCTGTGAAATCATCCGAATTACTAACGTATCTCCCAAACAAAGAAAGGTATCTGTAGTCCCCATCATAGCAGTCTCAGCACACGCCAAAAGACATAAGGCGAAACCGCACAGAAAGTGAACACAGCCGTCTGTTCCCTTCCATACGATATCATGGGGGCCTCGCTACCCTAGTTGGGAAAACCACCCGCCTGGACTACCGACGTTCGGACAACCACCCGACTGGACTACCGACGTTCGGACAACCACCCGACTGGACTACCGACGTTCGGACAACCCGTGTTCGATTCCCGCTGGGAGCAGTGTGAATTGTACTCGTGGTTGGGGATAAAAAAAACCACGGTCGACCCAGCCGTTGGCAGAAATGGGTACCAGGGTATTACCCTGGGAAGGTGAGGAATGTCGCCTCACATCTGAGTTTCGATGCTTGAGGCTACACTATACAGAAATATCCGAACATTTCTGGATAGGCGGCCGAGCACATATGGGTGGAAACTCGCGCGCTAAGACGCCGGTTCAAGTCTTGTACTTTACCTTTACCTTTACGATATCACCATTCATTGTAAACAATCGGATTATTGAAACAACGATCAAAGCGGATGAAACACGCAATTCACGGTGTGCACAGTGCACTTAGAAAAGGATGGAAATGGCAGGACAAAGTCACTAACGTGGAATTATGGAAATGTACCGGTCAAATACCAGTGGATAAAGAGATACAGCGAAGACGATGGCGATGGATAGGACACACACTACGGAAGCCAACTGAGAGTATTACACAACAAGCCCTTTTTTGGAATCCCCAGGGGAAAAGACAAAGAGGAAGACCAAGGAATTCTTGGAGAAGACAGATAGAAGCAGAGATGAAGATGATGGGGAAGACATGGAATGATCTTAAAAGAATGGCAAAAAACAGAACGACTTGGAAAGTGTTTGTTGAAGACCTATGCTCCACCGGAGCTAAAAGGTAAAAGAAGAAGAAGACAGTGCACTTAACTCAGTAGCTCCTGCAACAAGCCATGTCTGAAATATACAGACTAACATCAACATTATGTAAACACAATCAACAAAACGTCTGAGAAAACACGATGACACGTCTGAAATATTATCATCTCCCGGACGTCAATAAGCAAAAAACTGAGACCGTTAACTGGCGTGACGGATAAGGATAAGAAACAGCAAGACAAATTAGATAATATTTGTTTGCTGGGGGATTTGTGTACCGAAAAACAGAAACCGGGCAAGAGCCGAAATAATTAAGACATCCATAGTTGAAGATGGAGCTAGTATCGGATCAACACTGATTTGTTGTTGATTTGGTGATTATTCTGGCGTCGATTCTGCCCACCCCCAGATAGGATGAAACCTTTCCTTTATGCCCTATCGCGACCAGACGAGAGATTAATTTCCAGGAACGACGCTATTTTCCGGGAAAATAAGAAGAAAAAAATTGTCTATTTTTATCATGAGGAAAAACCCACACGAGTGCTGTGACGTCACGGTCAATCCGTTTTCCGAGGAGCCATCAAATGAAATCACGAGGGATTAGTCTTATCTCTTGAAGAAGTCCTACTGTAGCTTGATTTCCTGTGATTTATCTACTGGCTGGAGAAAGTTCGCTTCTTTAACATGTTTCATTCTGACGCCAGCTTGTACTGGCTGCCTTATCATTACTGCCCGGGTCTATACTGTCCTCATATACACCGTGATTGTCTTCTCTAACGTGGTTATAGCGCGAACCGCTCGGTCTCTCGGGACGTCATACTCCAGGCAATGGCCAGTTTGTGATCGCTTGAAGGGACAATTAGCTGGAGGGGAAATTACAGACAAAGCCATTTCAAATGCGGTGTGTGTTTTACAATGTTGGTCTTACATGAAGCAAGAAAATAATGGCTTAAAACATAGAAGCTAAAAGAATTGTTTAAAACATGACGCAAGAAAAGAATGGCTTCAAACATAGAAGCTAAAAGAATTGTTTGAAACATAACGCAAGAAAAGAATGGCTTAAAACATAGAAGCTAAAAGAATTGTTTAAAACATGACGCAAAATAAGAATGTCTTAAAACATAGAAGCTAAAAGAATTGTTTAAAACATAGAAGCTAAAAGAATGGTTTAAAACATTAAAGCTAAAAGAATGGATTAAAACATTAAAGCTAAAAGAATGGATTAAAACATTAAAGCTAAAAGAATGGATTAAAACATTAAAGCTTAAAGAATGGCTTAAAACATTAAAGCTAAAAGAATGGGTTAAAACATTAAAGCTAAAAGAATGGGTTAAAACATTAAAGCTAAAAGAATGGGTTAAAACATTAAAGCTAAATTAATGGGTTAAAACATTAAAGCTAAAATAATGGATTAAAACATTAAAGCTAAAATAATGGATTAAAACATTAAAGCTAAAAGAATGGGTTTAAACATTAAAGCTAAAAGAATGGGTTAAAACATTAAAGCTAAAAGAATGGGTTAAAACAGAAAAATAAACATAAAATGGTAACAAACAGCTAAATCTGCAGAGATGCAAGGCAAACTGTGACGAATAAATATTACAGTTGTATTGAAACAGAAGTTATAAGAATGGCTTAAATCAATGAAGTTATAAAATGGCTTCAGACATACAAGTTATAAGAATGGCTTAAAGCATGAAAGTTATAAGAAGTGCTTAAAACAAAGAAGTTGCAAGAATGGCTTAAAACATAGAAGTTATAAGAATGGCTTAAAACATAGAAGTTATAATAATGGCTTCAAACATAGAAGTTATAATAATGGCTTCAAACATAGAAGTTATAAGAATGGCTTTAAACATAGAAGTTATAATAATGGCTTCAAACATAGAAGCTATAATAATGGCTTCAAACATAGAAGTTATAATAATGGCTTCAGCAATAGAAGCTATAATAATGGATTCAAACATAGAAGCTATAATAATGGCTTCAAACATAGAAGCTATAATAAAGGCTTCAAACATAGAAGTTATAATAATGGCTTCAGCCATAGAAGCTATGATAATGGCTTCAAACATAGAAGTTATAATAATGGCTTCAGCCATAGAAGCTATAATAATGGCTTCAAACATAGAAGTTATAATAATGGCTTCGGCCATAGAAGCTATGATAATGGCTTCAAACATAGAAGTTATAATAATGGCTTCAAACATAGAAGTTATAATAATGGCTTCAAACAAAGAAGTTATAATAATGGCTTCGGCCATAGAAGCTATGATAATGGCTTCAAACATAGAAGTTATAATAATGGCTTCAAACATAGAAGTTATAATAATGGCTTCAAACATAGAAGTTATAATAATGGCTTCAGCCATAGAAGCTATAATAATGGCTTCAAAAATGGAAGTTATAATAATGTCTTCAGCCATAGAAGCTATAAGCTTTGCCTATATCGCTGGTTATCAAACAAAATAAAAAAAGAAACGTGTATCAAACATGTTTGTTTTGGTTTCATGTCAGAGCAAAAGAGCGGAAATCCCCGTAGCGTGGAAGTTCGGTGATCATGTCAGGGAACACACATAGGAAGAAAAACGCCTGGAATGTTTCAGAATACACGCAGAAGAAAAGTCATGGACACCCTGAAGAATAATGGCCAAGGTTGGAAAGAAGTACAGAAAATGTATAAGAATAGGGATGGGTGGAGAGACCTTGTATGTGACTTAGGTTGGAGAGAAGTAGAGAAAATTTTCAAGGATAAGGATTGGTGGAGAGACCTTGTATGTGACCTAGACTGGAGAGAAGTAGAAAAAATATCAAGGATAAGGATGGGTGGAGAGACCTTGTATGTGACCTAGGTTGGAGAGAAGTAGAAAAAATATCCAAGGAGTAGAAAAAATATCCAAGATAAGGATGGGTGGAGAGACCTTGTATGTGACCTAGTTGGAGAGAAGTAGAAAAAATATCCAAGGATAAGGATGGGTGGAGAGACCTTGTATGTGACCTAGGTTGGAGAGAAGTAGAGAAAATGTCCAAGATTATGGATGGGTGGAGAGACCTTGTATGTGACCTAGACTGCAGAGAAGTAGAGAAAATGTTCAAGAATAGAGATGGGTAGAGAGACATTGTATGTGACCTAGATTGGAGAGAAGTAGAGAAAATGTCCAAGAATAGAGATGGGTAGAGAGACATTGTATGTGACCTAGACTGGAGAGAAGTAGAGAAAATGTCCAAGAATAGAGATGGGTAGAGAGACATTGTATGTGACCTAGACTGGAGAGAAGTAGAGAAAATGTCCAAGAATAGAGAGGGTAGAGAGACATTGTATGTGACCTAGACTGGAGAGAAGTAGAGAAAATGTCCAAGAATAGAGATGGGTAGAGAGACATTGTATGTGACCTAGACTGGAGAGAAGTAGAGAAAATGTCCAAGAATAGAGATGGGTAGAGAGACATTGTATGTGACCTAGACTGGAGAGAAGTAGAGAAAATGTCCAAGAATAGAGATGGGTAGAAAGACTTATCCGAGGCTAATTCTTCAAAAACAGTTCTAAAATACTTTTATTTGATTGATTGATAGACTGATTGATTGATTGATAGACTGATTGATTGATTGATTGATTCATTGATTCATTCATTCATTCATTCTTGACAGTTTGACATTGAGACACGGTAGATTGCCAACAAAGTAATTGACACACATCTGTGTGAGAATGAGATTGGGGATAATTATTATCGCCAACGCAAACCGGCACGGCACACGATGATCATGTTCAAGAAACGGAACTGGCAATGACAGAAGCGGGAAATCTTATGAGTTCAATGGCCGACATCCAGGAGACGTAGGCGATGCGCAACCCTACAGACCAAGCTGACCTTGTTGAACTACATCCGGTAGTGACGAAATCACCAGATCAGTGACGTAAAGAACAGATTCTTCTTTCTTCTTCTTCTATCCTTCCTCCATTGCCGTTTGTGTGCAGGGGGAGATACAATCCGCGATTCTTTGCTCTTCTGTTGGCCTCTTCTGGTGTTATCCCTCCTAGTGACTCTAGTATTCCCTTTATCCATCTCTTTCTCGGTCTTCCTCTTAATCTGGCGTTTTCGTAGCGTTTCTTTATGGCTCTGAGTCATTGTTAGTTCTTTTTGTCTTGTTATGTGGCCGAACCAATTTATCTGCTGTTTCTTTATATATATATATATATGATGGCTGGTTCAATTTCTAGTTTCTTCCTCAGGTCAGTGTTTCTTACTCTGTCCCTTAAGCTGTTTCCTGTCATTCTTCTGACACATTTCATTTCGGTGGTCGTTAACTTTCTTATTGTTCTAGAGTCCAGCGTCCAATTCTGGCACTGATAGCACAGAGTTGGTAGAAAAATTGATTTGTATATTCCCTTTTTGCTTCCGTAGTTATTGCTTTGTTTTTCAATAGTGTTGATACTTGGCCTATAACTTGGCATGCTTTGTTACACCTTATATCTACCTCTGTCTCTTGGTTATTGTCTTGTGTTAACGTGCTACCCAGATATTTTAAAAGGTCTACTTATAAAGAACAGCAATGGACAAAATAAATATTTTAATAAAATATGAAATCAATAGTAAGAGAAATGAAAATCAATATTTGATGTTACTTAGATAGTTGATTGTGCTGAAGATTGACTCCGACGGCACGGTATTATCAATAATGATATTTTTATGAAAAGAAAATTCTATTATATAACTTCTATGTTTGAAGCCATTATTATAGCTTCTATGTTTGAAGCCATTATTATAACTTCTATGCTTGAAGCCATTATTATAACTTCTATGTTTGAAGCCATTATCATAGCTTCTATGGCCGAAGCCATTATTATAACTTCTATGTTTGAAGCCATTATTATAGCTTCTATGGCTGAAGCCATTATTATAACTTCTATGTTTTTGAAGCATTATTATAACTTCTATGTTTGAAGCCATTATTATAGCTTCTATGGCCGAAGCCATTATTATACTTCTATGTTTGAAGTCATTATTATAACTTCTATGTTTGAAGCCATTATTATAACTTCTATGTTTGAAGCCATTATTATAACTTCTATGGCCGAAGCCATTATTATAACTTCTATGTTTGAAGCCATTATTATAGCTTCTATGTTTGAAGCCATTATTATAGCTTCTATGGCCGAAGCCATTATTATAGCTTCTATGGCTGAAGCCATTATTATAGCTTCTATGCTGAAGCCATTATTATAGCTTCTATGGCTGAAGCCATTATTATAGCTTCTATGCTGAAGCCATTATTATAGCTTCTATGGCTGAAGCCATTATTATAGCTTCTATGGCTGAAGCCATTATTATAGCTTCTATGGCTGAAGCCATTATTATAGCTTCTATGGCTGAAGCCATTATTATAGCTTCTATGGCTGAAGCCATTATTATAACTTCTATGTTTGAAGCCATTATTATAGCTTCTATGGCTGAAGCCATTATTATAGCTTCTATGTTTGAAGCCATTATTATAGCTTCTATGGCTGAAGCCATTATTATAGCTTCTATGGCTGAAGCCATTATTATAGCTTCTATGGCTGAAGCCATTATTATAGCTTCTATGGCTGAAGCCATTATTATAACTTCTATGGCTGAAGCCATTATTATAACTTCTATGGCTGAAGACATTATTATAGCTTCTATGGCTGAAGCCATTATTATAGCTTCTATGCTGAAGCCATTATTATAGCTTCTATGGCTGAAGCCATTATTATAACTTCTATGTTTGAAGCCATTATTATAGCTTCTATGGCTGAAGCCATTATTATAGCTTCTATGGCTGAAGCCATTATTATAAATTCTGAACTACGTACGCTAGAGCCTCGGTAGAATAAGTTGGAAAAACCACCCGAATGGGGATGGATGGATGGATGGATGGATGGTTGGATGGATGGATGGATGGATGGATGGTTGGATGGATGGATGGATGGATGGTTGGATGGATGGATGGATGGATGGATGGATGGATGGATGGATGGATGGATGGTTGGATGGTGGATGGATGGATGGATGAATGGATGGATGGATGGATGGATGGTTAGATGGATGGATGGATGGATGATGGATGGATGGTTGGATGGATGGATGGATGGATGGATGTATGGATGGTTGGATGGATGGATGGATGGATGGATGGTGGATGGAGGGATGGATGGATGGTTGGATGGATGGATGGATGGATGGTTGGATGGATGGATGGATGGATGGATGGATGGTTGGATGGATGGATGGATGGATGGATGGTTGGATGGATGGATGGATGGATGGATGGATGGATGGATGGATGGTTGGATGGATGGATGGATGGATGGATGGATGGATGGTTGGATGGATGGATGGGTGGATGGATGGATGGATGGATGGTTGGATGGATGGATGGGTGGATGGATGGATGGATGGATGGATGGATGGATGGATGGATGGATGGATGGATGGATGGATGGTTGGATGGATGGATGGATGGATGGATGGATGGATGGATGGTTGGAGGATGGATGGGTGGATGGATGGATGGATGGATGGATGGGTGGATGGATGGATGGATGGATGATGGATGGATGGATGGATGGATGCGGTCGCCCGATGATTTGAGGTATTCTAGCGGATACGAACCGTAGACTTCCTCCTCGTCATCCGCCCTAAAAGGACGTTAAGTGGACGTAGTTACGTTGTGTTGAAGTTTGCAGTGTAACACTGTGATATCTTCCGGCTTGTTGCAGGAGCTACTGAAGTTAAGTGCTCTGTGCACACCGTGAGCTGTGTGTCTCATCCGTTTTGATCCTGTTTCGATATCCCGCTTGTTTACGATGAATGATGATATCGTATGACAGGAACAGTTGGCTGTGTTCACTTTCTGCGCGGTTTCACCTTATTTCTTTTGGCGTGTGCTGAGACTGCTGCGATGGGGACTACAGTTACCTTTCTTTGTTTGAGAGATGAGTTAGTAATTCGGATGATTCCACTGGCACGGGCGGTTGAGCAATTATGGATTTTAATTCGTTTGCTGTGATTCCGAGGCCTTCCATAACCAATAACCAATAACTGTGATATCTGCGCCTTTCGGCTCAACACATCCGACTTCAGCCGACATTTTTGAGTACCGGGTTTGTCTTCCCTCTTCGATCCCTGCTCGCTTGGCCAGACTAGACAGGTTAGTCTGTTTCTGGAGGCACCGCGGAGAGGTGTAGCAGGGTCTGGATGGTTTTGGTTCACCGATCCTGGCGCAAGCCATCAGCTATGATTCGCTGACAACTTCCAGCTCTGGTGCTGGGGGGGGGGGGGGCGCCTTCGCCTCCTACCCGTGTTTGATTCCGGCTGAAAGCAGTGTGAGTTGTACTTGTCTTCTTCTTCTCCTACCTTTCAGCTCCCTGTGGAGCATAGGTCTTCAACAAACACTTTCAGCTCCCTGTGGAGCATAAGTCTTCAACAAACACTTTCAGCTCCCTTTGGAGTATAGGTCTTCAACAAACACTTTCAGCTCCCTGTGGAGCATAAGTCTTCAACAACACTTTCAGCTCCCTTTGAGTATAGGTCTTCAACAAACACTTTCAGCTCCCTGTGGAGCATAAGTCTTCAACAAACACTTTCAGCTCCCTTTGGAGTATAGGTCTTCAACAAACACTTTCAGCTCCCTGTGGAGCATAGGTCTTCAACAAACACTTTCAGCTCCCTGTGGAGCATAGGTCTTCAACAAACACTTTCAGCTCCCTGTGGAGCATAGGTCTTCAACAAACACTTTCAGCTCCCTGTAGAGCATAGGTCTTCAACAAACACTTTCAGTTTCCTGTGGAGCATAGGTCTTCATCAAACACTTTCCAAGCCGTTCTGTTCCTGCCATTCTTTTAAGATCATTCCATGTCTTCCCCATCATCTTCACCTCTACTTCCATCTGTCTTCTCCAAGAATTCTTGGTCTTCCTCTTTGTATTTTCCCTGTGTATAAAATGGTCCAAAAAATGGTCTGTTGTGTAATACTCTCAGTTAGCTTCCGCAGTGTGTGTCATATCCAGAGTTGTACTCGTGGTTGGGAAAAAATATACCCCCTCGGTCGACCCAGCCGCTGGCAGAAATGGGTACTGGGGTAGTAGTACTCTTGGAAGGGGAAGAATGCCGCCTCGCATTGTGAGTTTCGATGCTTGAAGCGACACTGTCCAGAAGTCTCCGAACATTTCTGGATAGGCGGCCGAGCACATATGGGTGTAAACTCCCGTGGTAAGACGCCGATTCAAGTCTCGTACTTGACTATTACCTATACAATGTACAATGAGAATACATAAATGATTTAGAAAGAACGCCAAAGATTCGATACCTCACAAAACATCGATACCTCACAAAACATCGATACCTCACAAAACATCGATACCTCACAAAACATCGATACCTCACAAAACATCGATACCCACAAAACATCGATACCTCACAAAACTTCGATACCCCACAAAACATCGATACCCCACAAAACATCGATACCCCACAAAACATCGATACCCCACAAAACATCGATACCCCACAAAAACATCGATACCCCACAAAACATCGATACCTCACAAAACATCGATACCTCACAAAACATCGATACCCCACAAAACATCGATACCCCACAAAACATCGATACCTCACAAACATCGATAACCCACAAAACATCGATACCCCACAAAACATCGATAACCCACAAAACATCGATACTCACAAAACATCGATACCCCACAAAACATCGATACCACACAAAACATCGATACCTCACAAAACATCGATACCCCACAAAACATCGATACTCCACAAAACATCGATACCCCACAAAACATCGATACCCCACAAAACATCGATACCCCACAAAACATCGATACTCCACAAAACATCGATACCTCACAAAACATCGATACCTCACAAAACATCGATACCTCACAAAACACATCGATACCTCACAAACATCGATACCCCACAAAAACATATATTAAAAGATGAGATGAGAGAAGACCTCGTGGTAATCCAAAAGTCAGCTGGATTGACAATATCTGAGAAACACTTTAGATCAGTTTCATTACAGTCAGGAATTCCCCATATCCGCCCCACCGCTTGTTACAGCATTTCCCAAATGCATCGGTAAATCCCGTTGACAAGGTCGGTCTAACCACAGGGCGGTACTGTGAATATTGTATGTTGTGTTATGTTCTCTATATGAGGTGAGTGTTGTATTCTCTATGGCTAGGCTGGTGTTCTGTCAGTTGTGGTGTAAGGCCGGATTTAGCAATGCTGAATACCTCTCCTAGACATATACTATGGACGGTACGGACGGCAGTCGTGGACATCAGCGTCAATCATCATCATCAAGTACCAAGTCTGCTGGCATAGGTGATCATGTCTCTCCACTACTTTCGATCTCGGCAGTTATTTATCATTTCTGTTGTTGACCTTCTGCCAGCCATTCTCTTAAGCTGTCTGGTATTTTTTCTCTTTGCTTCCCTCTATCTCTTCGTCCCTCAATTTTCCCAGTTGTTACAATATATTCCAGTTGTTCTCTTCTCATTACATGGCCAAAAAGTGATGATTGTTTCTTCCTAATATTGGAAAATAGCTCTCTTTTAGCTTTGATCTCTCTCAGAACATTTTCATTACTCTTCTTAGATGTCCATGGTATTCTCAACATTCTTCTGTGAAACCACATTTCTACAGCCCCAATTGATTTTCTTGCCTGTTGTCCTATTGTCCATGATTCACATCCATATGTAAGACTGGCTCTACATAACATTTAAGAACTCTCATCAGCATCAATGACAACTTCATTATGAGAATTCTAGAGACTGGCAACTAACATGGACTCTAACTGGTTAAGGTCATAGTTAGTCGAACGCCCCGGTATCACTCCAAACGAATTAAAATCTAACTGGTTAGGTCATAGTTAGTCGAACGCCCCGGTATCACTCCAAACGAATTAAAATCTAACTGGTTAAGGTCATAGTTAGTCGAACGCCCCGGTATCACTCCAAACGAATTAAAATCTAACTGGTTAAGGTCATAGTTAGTCGAACGCCCCGGTATCACTCCAAACGAATTAAAATCTAACTGGTTAAGGTCATAGTTAGTCGACGCCCCGGTATCACTCCAAACGAATTAAAATCTAACTGGTTAAGGTCATAGTTAGTCGAACGCCCCGTATCACTCCAAACGAATTAAAATCTAACTGGTTAAGGTCATAGTTAGTCGAACGCCCAGTATCACTCCAAACGAATTAAAATCTAACTGGTTAAGGTTATAGTTAGTCGAAGGCCCCGGTATAATTCCAAACGAATTAAAATCCATAATTGCCCAACCGTCCCTGCCAGTGGAATCATCCGACATAAAACTCATCTCATTGAAGGATCCAAACAAAGAAAGGCAGCTGCAGTCTTCATCATAGCAGCTACAGCACACGCCAAAAGACATAAGGTCAAGCGACCTTAGTCTTAGTGAAAGTGAACGCAGCTGAACTGTCCTTCGTCATACGAGATCAACATTCATCATAAGCAATCGGAATATCGAAACACTATCCGGATGAAAAACACAGCTCACGGTGTGCACAGGACACTAAACTCATTAGCTCCGACAGCAAGCCGGACTTGGAATATGAGGAAACTGCAACAGGGAACACTTTTCACACTGGGCCTCAATGATTCCTGTCGCCTATCCTCCATATTGACCGGAAGTTCACTTTAACTGGCTTAATAGCATAAAACACCGTAGGTATCCTCATTTGCTAAGAGTGAGTATACCTACAAATCACAACATACCCACACACATCATGCTGAAATATACAAATCACAACATACCCACACTTCATGCTAAAATATACAAATCACAACATACCCACACATTTCATGCTGAAATATACAAATCACAACATACCCACACACTTCATGCTCAAATACACAAATCACAACATACCCACACACTTCATGCTCAAATATACAAATCACAACATACCCACACACTTCTTGCTCAATATACAAATCACAACATACCCACACACTTCATGCTGAAATATACAAATCTACAACTGCTACTCAGTTACATCTAATTTGCTACCTCTAATAGAACTTCCTTTCTGACTACCTCTAATAGAACTTCCTTTCTGACTACCTCTAATAGATCTTCCTTTCTGACTACCTCTAATAGAACTTCCTTTCTGACTACCTCTAATAGAACTTCCTTTCTGACTACCTCTAATAGAACTTCCTTTCTGGCTACCTCTAATAGACTTCCTTTCTGACTACCTCTAATAGATCTTCCTTTCTGACTACCTCTAATAGAACTTCCGACTACCTCTAATAGAACTTCCTTCTGACTACCTCTAATAGAACTTCCTTTCTGACTACCTCTAATAGAACTTCCTTTCTGGCAACCTCTAATAGAACTTCCTTTCTGACTACCTCTAATAGAACTTCCTTTCTGACTACCTCTAATAGAACTTCCTTTCTGACTACCTCTAATAGAACTTCCTTTCTGACTACCTCTAATAGAACTTCCTTTCTGACTACCTCTAATAGAACTTCCTTTCTGGCAACCTCTAATAGAACTTCCTTTCTGACTACCTCTAATAGAACTTCCTTTCTGACTACCTCTAATAGAACTTCCTTCTGACTACCTCTAATAGAACTTCCTTTCTGACTACCTCTAATAGATCTTCCTTTCAAACTGTTTGGCGTTGCCTTCGCAATTTAATGAAAAACAAGCGAGAAGAAACCAACACTAAAGTCATGCAACGAATCTTAACTCCAACCATTATAACAAATGAAACGTTTGGGCATGTTAAAAGACACAAGAGCCTAATAAAAGTAGTCTTGGAAAAAAAATACAAGATAAAAGAGGCAGACCTAGACTAACATGGACGAGTAACATCGAAAGATGGACAAGGCAACCGATGATAATTTGCACCATAAAAGCAAGAGACACAGTGGAAAGGCGCTCCAGCGCTCCGTGGTAACCAACCTTCGATGCGGAGACGGCACTCAATGATGATGATTATAGCAACACTTAGGAGTCGTAGACTAAGGTGGCTGGGTCATGTCAGAAGAATGGTAAACATTCGCATTCCCAAACTAATATTGTAATGCGAACTTAGGGACGGAAAGAGACAAAGGGCAGACCAGGGCTGAGATATAAGGATGTTTGTAGAGGCTTCCTTGAGGGAATTCTCTATCAGTGAAGTAGACTAAAGGGCAGACCAGTGCTGAGATATAAGGATGTTTGTAGGGGCTTCCTTGAGGGAATTCCCTATCAGTGAAGTAGACTAAAGGGCAGACCAGTGCTGAGATATAAGGATGTTTGCAGGGTTTCCTTGATGGAATTCCCTATCAGTGAAACAAACTGGGAAAATCTTGACATCAGATAGCAGCACACGGAGATCAAAAACACAAAACGGGACAGCAACAATCGAGGAAGTGTCCTTGTCAAATTCAAAAGAAAAAAGGCGCAGGAGAAAGGAGACGCGGCCAGGCACCATCAATACATCTTGGTCATTCTGAGGTCGGATGTGTTATATATATATATATGGAGCCGCGATAGATCAGTGGTTAGTGAACTGGACTACAAAGGGCAAGAGGTAGGGTTCGATCCCAATCGACGGCCTCCGGTTCACCCAGCCTTTAATGGGTACCGGTTTTTTTTTTCTGGGAAAGTAAAGCGGCACGGGCGTAATACCGACCACATTACCCAAAAAAAACATGTGCCGAAAACATGTGTCTGTAAAATTTATGGTCACTAACACCATCATCATCATCATCGTGTGCCCTCTCCGCAACGAAGGTTGGCTACCATGGATCGCCATTCTAGTCTGTTTCTTGCTTTGATGGTGCAGGCTGACATAGATTGACTTGTCCATCTTTTGATGTTACTCGTCCATGTTAGTCTTGGTCTGCCTCTTTTACCATGTATTTTTCCTTCCAATATTACATTTAGTAGGCTGTTATGTCCTTTAACATGCCCCAAAAATTTCATTTGTCTTGTCTTAATTGTATTTAGTAGTTCTCTTTTTATTTTCAGTTGTTTTAAAACTTCATCGTTTGTTATATTTTGTCTCCATCCAATTCTACCTATTCTTCTATAAATCCACATTTCAAAGGCTTCAATTTTCTGTTCTGTTTTCTGGTCTAACGTCCATGTTTCTGCACCATACAGGAATATTGAGAAGATGTAACATTTTGCCATTCTTAGTTTCAGCCCTGCTGATATTTGTTTTGTTATTAGTATATTTTTCATGGCATTAAAATTACTTTTTGCCATCACTAACACCATATTCCCTATACGCCACTTGGCGTCACGGGAGGTACTTTACTTTTTTTCTTTACTGCCATAGCTTTCGTATAGTCAACAAAACATATACATATATATATTGTATAATATCTGTATACTTTACTTACAAAGCACTGTATAATTGAATCAGAACGTAAGACAAAATGGCGGCCAAACAAGACCACAAAGAACGATAACTACAAACGAAAGTACAGTTCTCTCCCCCGCGACAAACTCAAAAAACCTGACAACCGAAGAAATGCGTTAGGGATGTACGAAACAAAAATTAATTTCCTTGGACCAAAGTTTGTTCCGGGGTGAAATTATTCCGAGATTTCATTCCCTCTGCCTGGTAGAGATAGATCGGCCATTGTTTTTGTCTCAGATTTATCTTAAGTCCGGGCAGAATAAGTAGGGCAGTGTCACGTGCTTGGGAGATTAAGTGGGCACTGTTCTCATTTGATTAGCACGGGTGCCGTCTCCGCTTTATGGATTTTCAGTTTATATTATATTATGTTATATATATATATATATATATATATGAAGATATATATATATATATATATATATATATATATATATATATATATATATATATATATATCTTCTTCTTCTTTCCTTACTCATTTCCCTTTCAGCGTCGAAGGGAGATATTTTTGGGGGTATTTTGCTCTTCTGTTCGCCTCTGCTGCTGTTATGTTTCCTAGTGCTTCTAATATTCCATCAATCCATCTTTGTCGTGGTCGACCCTTGGGTCTGGTGTTCTCGCAACGTTTATTGAGGGCTCGTTGTGTTATATTTTGATCTTTCTGCTTTGTCACGTGGCCAAACAATTGTATCTGTTGTTTCTTTATATATTCTATGGCGGGAGCTATTCCTAGCTTTTTTCTCAGTTCTTCATTTCTGATCTTATCTCTCAGACTGTTTCCTGTCATTCGTCTAACACATTTCATCTCAGTAGAGGTTATTTTTTTCTTATTGTTCTTGCATCTAGGATCCAGGTCTGGCATTAGTAGCACAACGTTGGAATGAAGATTGTATTGTATAGTGCTCGTTTTGTCTCTAGAGTTATTTCCTTGTTGGACAATATATATATATATAGCGTAGCATGATCATGTCTCTCCACAACTTTCGATCTCGACAGTTATTTATCATTTCTGTTGTTGACCTTCTGCCAAGCCATTCTCTTAAGCTGTCTGGTACCGTTTCTCTTTTCTTCCTCTATCTCTTCGTCCCTCAATTTTCCCAGTTGTTACAATATATTCCAGCTGTTCTCTTCTCATTACATGACCAAAAAATGATGATTGTTTCTTCCTAATATTGGAAATTAGCTCTCTTTTTGCTTTGGCCCCTTTCAGAACATTTTCATTACTCTTCTTAGCTGTCCATGGTACTCTCAACATTCCTCTGTAAAACCACATTTCTACAGACTCCAGTGATTTCCTTGTCTTTTGTTCTATTATCCATGACTCACTTCCATGTGTTAAGACTGGCTCTACATATCATTTAAGAACACTTTTTCTTGTTTCTATTGTCAAAAATAGATTGCACAGTATCTTTCCCAATTATTGGAAAGCTGCTTTTGCCTGAACCATTCTGTATCTCACCACTTTTATACATCTACCATCTGAGGTTAACAATGTTCCCAGATATTTAAATTTATTTACCTGTTTGAATATTGTTCCACTTGTCTCTTTTGTGCATTGCGGTGAAGTCTTTTTATTTGTTTATATTTATATATAAATATGTGTGTGTATATATATATATATATATATATATATATATATATATATATATATATATATATTCTATCTATCTATCTATTGACCTTTCGAGCCGTAACCGGCCCATAGGGCGTAGACCAAGATACACCTTCTCCTATATGAATTTTTTGTTCTAGCAGGTTTCTTTTAAAGATATTTTATCAAATCTCGCCATCTGTCTCTGTTCTGTGCAAGCAGTTTCTATCTCATTGAGGGAGCCGATTCCTGCTGCTCTTGCCTCTCTCATCAATGTTCTTCTCAGTGTCTCTCTGGGTCTTCCTCTTACCTGTTGTTTCCCACATGAGGGCTTGCTTTGCTATTCGGTTATTATCTCTTCTCATCACATGTCCACATATAACCATCGTCTTTTCTTTATTACTGAAGATATTAGTGGTTGATTGGCGATTTCTCTAATTTCCTCGTTTGTTTTGAATTCGTTCCACGCAGTACCAAGTATTTTCCTTAGACATTTATTTTCGAATGCGTTCAACTTTGTTTCTATATCTCTTGTTGTTTTCCAGCTTTCACACGCATACGTAAGGGTTGATAGTACATTTGATTTGAATAGCCTAAGTTTTGTGTTTGTGCTGATGAGTTTTGATTTCCACAACTTTTCAAGGCTTCTGAAAGACATTGCTGCTTTAGCTATTCTGATTCTAATTTCTTTGCTTGTATCACCTTCCCGATCAATGTGACTTCCAAGATAGATAAAGTGATCGATCTCTTCCACTGGTTTGTTTTCCATGTATATTTTGTCACTTGTTGGAATTAAACTTTTTCATGACTTTAGTCTTTTCATGATTGACCTCAAGCCCAATTTTGCTGGCTATTGATGATAGTTCATTTGTGTTTTCCTGCATCGTTTTTATAATTATAATATATCATAAATATAAATTAATGTGGAAGACTAAATGTTTTCCACACGCGATGTCTCCACAGAATAATGCACATCAAATGGCAGGACAAAATAACCACTTAACTGTCCTGCAACGTGCTAAGACCCCAACAATCATGTCGATGCACAGAAGTCGAAGACTAAGATGGCTGGGGCATGTCCAACGAATGGAAGAAAAACGCATCCCCAGACAAATACTATATGGTGAACTAACACACGGAAAAAGACAAATCGGCAGATCTAAACTACGATATAAAGATATATGTAAATCATCTCTGAATAACTTCTCCATCTGTGAAAATGACTGAGAACATCTGGCAAGTGATCGCACATCATGGAGAGCATATATAAGGAATGGTATAACGTCATTTGAAACTGTGCTAAGGCATAACTTAGAAGAGAAAAAACTCATGAAAAGGATGGAAACCCTCTGGATCAGGTGTCCTGACTTGTTTAATCTGTGGCCGTGTGTGTTTGTCAAACATTGGTAGAATTAGCCACGAGAGAAGCTGTTGGACAAAAACAAAACCTCAAAAAATACACAATAGCCTCCACTAGACCGTCTGACAAGACGAAAAGCATCATATATATATATATATATATATTATATTCTTATTGTTATTAATTATATCCCGGGGATTATATGTATTTGTTAGAGACCTTACTGTGGCTGAGTTGTTAGTCTGCTCGCTTCCTGATCAGCAGGGCATGGGTTCGATTCCTAGCTAGCAGTAACAATTTTTTTTTCGGGGGGGGGGGGACGACAAACAAGGATCTACATTCACCCAGCCTCTAAAAATGGCTACCAAATATTTTTCTGGGACGTAAAGACGGCCTGGCGTTATACCGACCACATCACTCAAAATGTGCCATGGTCACACACAAAATATGTGCTCTCGCGCATGTTAAAGAACACTTGGTGGTTTAAATTGGAAAAGAGTAGGCCAAATTGACCGCTGCTAGGGCAAAATTATTGAGAAAGTCTACCAGTCCCGAAGGCGGATGTACTGGGCCGAAAAGGCTTATATAACAAACTCTACCAACTGACCATTTATACAACAAACTCTACCAACTCACCACTTATACAACAACCTTTACCAACTCACCATTTATACAACAAACTCTACCAACTCACAACTTACAACAACCTGTACCAACTCACCATTTATACAACAAACTCTACCAACTCACCACTTATACAACAAACTCTACCAACTAACCACTTATACAACACACTCTACCAATTCACCACTTATACAACAAACTCTACCAACTCACCACTTATACAACAACCTCTACCAACTCACCACATATACAACAACCTCTACCAACTCACTACTTATACAACAACTCTACCAACTCACCATTTATACAACAACCTCTACCAACTCACCACTTATACAACAAACTCTACCAACTCACCATTTATACAACAAACTCTATCTACTCACCATTTATACAACAAACTCTAGTAACTCACCACTTATACAACAAATTCTACCAACTCACCACTTATACAACAAACTCTAACAAACTCGCCGCTTATACAACAAACTCTACCAACTCACAGTTTATACAACAAATCTACCAACTCACCACGTATACAACAAACTCTACTAACTCACCACTTATACAACAAACTCTACCAACTCACCACTTATACAACAAATTCTACCAACTCATCACTTATACAACAAACTCTACCAACTCTTCACTTATACAACTAATTCTACCAACTCAACACTTATACAACAAACTCTACCAACTCACCACTTATACAACAAACTCTACTAACTCACCACTTATACAACAAACTCACCACCTATACAACAAACACTACTAACTCACCACTTATGCAACAAACGCACCACTTATACAACAAACTCTATCAACTCACACTTATACAACAAACTCTACCAACTCAACATTTATACAACAAACTCTATCAACTCACCACTTATACAACAAACTCAACTATCTCACATCTTATAAAATAAACTCGCCACTTATACAACAAACTCTACCAACTCACCACTTATACAACACACTCTACCAACTCACCACTTACACAACAACCTCTACCAACTCACCACTTATACAACAGACTCTACCAACACACCACTTATACAACAAACTCTACCAACTCACCACTTATACAACAACCTCTACCAACACACCACTTATACAACAACCTCTACCATCTCACCACTTATACAACAAACTCTACCACTCACCACTTATACAACAAACTCTATCAACTCACCACTTATACAACAAACTGTACTATCTCACATCTTATAAAAACAAACTCACCACTTATACAACAAACTCTACCAACTCACCACTTATACAACAAACTCTACCAACGCACCACTTATACAACACACTCTACCACTCACCACTTATACAACAACCTCTACCAACTCACCACTTATACAACAAACTCTACCATCACACCACTTATACAACAAACTCCGCCAACTCACCACTTATACAACAACCTCTACCAACACACCACTTATACAACAACCTCTACCAACTCACCACTCATACAACACCCCACACAATATATCCCCCACATCCTATACAACAAACTCCCACAATATATCCCCCACATCTTATACAACAAACTCCCACAATATACCCCACCTCCTATACAACAAACTCCCACAATATATATCCCACCTCCTATACAACAAACTGCCACAATATACCCCAACCTCCTATACAACACACCACCACAATATACCCCCACCTCCTATACAACACACTACCACAATATGCCCCCACCTCCTATACAACACACAACCACAATATACCCCCACCTCCTATACAACACACTACCACAATATACCCCCACCTCCTATACACACACTACCACAATATACCCCTACCTCCTATACAACACACTACCACAATATACCCCCACCTCCTATACAACACACTACCACAATATATGCCCCACCACCTATACAGCAAACTACCACAATATACCCCCACCTCCTATACAACACACTACCACAATATATCCCCCACCTCCAATACAACAATATCCCACAATATACCCCCACCTCCTATACAACACACTACCACAATATACCCCCCATCTCCTACACAACACACTACCACAATATATCCCCCACCTCCTATACAACAATATCCCACAATATACCCCCACCTCCTACACACCACACTACCACAATATATCCCCCACTTCCTATACAACAATATCCCACAATATACCCCCACCTCCTACACAACACACTACCACAATATATCCCCACCTCCTATACAACACACAACCACAATATACCCGCACCTACTATACAACACACTACCACAATATATCCCACCTCCTATACAACACACAGCCACAATATACCCGCACCTACTATACAACACACAACCACAATATACCCGCACCTACTATACAACACACTACCACAATATACCCCCACCTCCTATACAACACACTACCACAATATACCCCCACCTCCTATATAACACACTATCACAATATATCCCAACCTTCTATACAACACACTACCACAATATACCCCCACCTCCTATACAACACACAACCGCAATATACCCCCACCCCCTATACAACACAACCTCAATATACCCCCACCTCCTATACAACACACTACCACAATATATCCCCACCTCCTATACAACACACTACCACAATATACCCCCACCTCCTATACAACACACTACCACAATATACCCCCACCTCTGATACAACAATATCCCACAATATATCCCCACCTCATATACAACAATATCTCACAATATATCCCCACCTCCTATACAACAATATCCACAATATATCCCCCCACCTCTGATACAACAATATACCCCCACCTCCTATACAACAATATCCCACAATATATCCCCACCTCCTATACAACAATATCCCACAATATATCCCCCCACCTCTGATACAACAATATATCCCCCATCTCCTATACAACAATATCCCACAATATATCCCCCACCTCCTGTACAACAATATCCCACAATATCTCCCCCACCTCCTATACAACAATATCCCACAATTTATCCCCCACCTCCTATACAACAATATCCCACAATATATCCCCCACCTCCTATACAACAATATCCCACAATATCTCCCCCACCTCCTATACAACAATATCCCACAATATATCCCCACCTCCTATACAACAATATATCCCCCATCTCCTATACAACAATATCCCACAATATATCCCCCACCTCTGATACAACAATATCCCACAATATATCCCCCACCTCATATACAACAATATCTCACAATATATCCCCACCTCCTATACAACAATATATCCCCCATCTCCTATACAACAATATCCCACAATATATCCCCCACCTCCTATACAACAATATCCCACAATATATCCCCCACCTCCTATACAACAATATCCCACAATATATCCCCTACCTCCTATACAACAATATCCCACAATATATCCCCACCTCCTATACAACAATATACCCCCACCTCCTATACAACAATATCCCACAATATATCCCCACCTCCTATACAACAATATATCCCCACCTCCTATACAACAATATCCCACAATATATCCCCCACCTCATATACAACAATATCCCACAATATATCCCCCACCTCCTATACAACAATATCCCACAATATATCCCCACCTCCTATACAACAATATACCCCCACCTCCTATACAACAATATCCCACAATATATCCCCCACCTCCTATACAACAAACTGCCACAAATCAACCCCCACCTCCTCCCCAGCTCCACACAACAAATCCTAAACAGCAAACCCCGAACAAACAAAAATCCCTCCAATGCAAAAAAAATATATATAAAAAAATAAAGTAAATAAACAAAAAAAAAAAAACCCGCACTAAATGAAAGCAACATAAAAGAATGAATTACATTTCTGTCTCCACATGAATGTGCATTATTATCAAATTCAATTCTAGTCTACAAAAACAGCACTGTTTTATGTTGTTCGTATCTGTCCCTGGAGTCTTCCCTGCAAAATTACTCCTCGATGCATATCCAGATCGTTTTTAATAATAAATTCAAATACTACACTGACATATGATGGGGCACACAGGGTGTCCCAAAAGTATCGATGCGTTGAGAAATAAAAAAAAACCCAGT
This sequence comes from Megaustenia siamemsis, assembly GCA_032433765.1. Lineage (NCBI taxonomy): Eukaryota > Metazoa > Mollusca > Gastropoda > Stylommatophora > Ariophantidae > Megaustenia > Megaustenia siamemsis. Next base: position 26,298,252 of record JAVIAB010000159.1, on the reverse strand, counting down.
TTCTTTGGAAGGGGAATTTAATAAACTTTCTTTGTTTAGGAGATGTAATAATGTCTTCTTTACATGAGATCACGTTATTTTATTTCGTAGGAAAGTAAAAGATAGTTTTTTTTTGGTTTTTTTGGTTGTTTTTTTTTTTTCAAACAAGGAAATTTGTTTTTTTTTTCTGTCCTTGGTGTTTATTTATGTGGTAACAATTTAAGGAAAATTTATTTAGGTGTAAAATATTTACACATTTATTTGCATGTAAAATATTTACAAATTTATTCACGTGTAAAATATTTACACATTTATTTGCATGTAAAATATTTACAAATTTATTAACGTGTAAAATATTTACAAATTTATTAACGTGTAAAATCTTACAAATTTATTAACGTGTAAAATATTTACAAATTTATTAACGTGTAAAATATTTACAAATTTATTAACGTGTAAAATCTGTACAAATTTATTAACGTGTAAAATCTTTACAAATTTATTAACGTGTAAAATCTGTACAAATTTATTAACGTGTAAAATCTTTACAAATTTATTAACGTGTAAAATCTGTACAAATTTATTAACGTGTAAAATCTTTACAACAAATTTTTAGAAGGAGAATTTTCTAACATTTGATAACATGTATTTTTTTTTTTTATGACTTAAATTTTGTAAGAAAATTAATAATATTTATTTTACTTTCTCTTGCTAACTCCGATTGTATTGTAGAGTGCCCGTTTTGCCTCCTGAGTTATTTCCTTGTTGGACAATAGTGATGATAGCTGTCCAATCTATCTATCTATCTATATCTATCTATCTATCTATCTATCTATCTATCTATCTATCTATCTATCTATCTATCTATCTATCTATCTATCTATCTATCTATCTATCTATCTATCTATCTATCTATCTTTCTATCTATCTATCTTTTGTTCGCCTGAAGAATTGTCTATATTTGCAATGTCGTTTCATGTATAAATTTTACTGTCTTTTGTAATTCTTGCAGTGGCCCATATAGTTTTGTCTGTAGTGTTGTATCTATGGACCAATGGATTGTCCTCAGTCTACTATATTCAGTACAGTCTTGAAGTATGTGTTCAGCAGTCTGGGGCGCCTGTCCACATGTACAAGTAGTTGATGTGCCGATCTTGAATTTTGTATACATGTGACTATGGAGTCGATTGTGTCCTGTTCTGAGGCGTATAATGATAACTTGTTCATATCTATTCATATTATGAAAGCCATCCTGATTTTGAGCTGTCCAATGATTTGACAAGCTTTGTTACATCTTGAGTCTATCTCTGCTGTTTGTGAATTGTCGTTTGTCACTAGACTTCCTAGGTATTTCAATTCCTCTACTTGTTTTAGTTGTTTGCCGTCCATAGTTATGTTGATGTTCTGTTACTCTTTATTCATGACTTCTGTTTTGTTGATGTTGATTTTCATGCTGTATTTTGTACCTGTGCTGTTGAGTCTATTTAAGTGTTCTTGTAGGTCTTCTATTTCTCCATTTTCTCAAACGTTGTGCTACCAATGACAGTGCTGGACCCTAGATGCAAGAAAAATAAGAAAAAAGAACCTCTACTGAGATGAAATATGTCAGGCGAATGACAGGAAACAGACTGAAAGATAAGATCAGAAATGGAGAACTGAGAAAGAAAAAACTAGGAATAACCCCCGCCATAGAATATATAAATAAACAACAGATAAAATGGTTTGGCCACGTGACAAGGCAGAAAGATCAAACACAACGAGCTTTCAATAAACGTTGCTAGAACACCAGACCCAAGGGCCGACCAGGAAAAAGACGTATTGACGGAATATTAGAAGCACTAAAAAAACATAACAGCAGCAGAGGTGAAGCGAAGAGCATAAGACTGTAAGTTATATCTCCCCTCGACGCTGAAAAGCAAATGAGGAAGGAAAGAAGAAGAAAATCAAGAATGTGATTGTGTTGTGCATTCTGATAAATATTACAAGGATCGTGGCCTCCGTTACGTCCTGTGAATATCCGTCCCTGTTTGGTACAAAAAACCATACTACATTCTAGAACATCTACTGGGTTAAGTTGTTGCTTGGTGTCTATTCTCGTTGTTCTAGAACATATACTGGATTATGTTGTTGCTTGGTGTCTATTCTCGTCGTTCTAGAACATCTACCTGGTTATGTTGTTGCTTGGTGTCTATTCTCGTCGTTCTAGAACATCTACCGGGTTATGTTGTTGCTTGGTGTCTATTCTCGTTGTTCTAGAAAATCTCCTGGGTTATGTTGTTGCTTGGTGTCTGTTCTCGTCGTTCTAGAACATCTACCTGGTTATGTTGTTGCTTGGTGTCTATTCTCGTCGTTCTAGAACATCTACCGGGTTATGTTGTTGCTTGGTGTCTATTCTCGTTGTTCTAGAAATCTCCTGGTTATGTTGTTGCTTGGTGTCTATTCTCGTCGTTCTAGAACATCTACCTGGTTATGTTGTTGCTTGGTGTCTTTTCTCGTCGTTCTAGAACATCTACCTGGTTATGTTGTTGCTTGGTGTCTATTCTCGTCGTTCTAGAACATCTACCTGGTTATGTTGTTGCTTGGTGTCTATTCTCGTCGTTCTAGAACATCTACCTGGTTATGTTGTTGCTTGGTGTCTATTCTCGTCGTTCTAGAACATCTACCTGGTTATGTTGTTGCTTGGTGTCTTTTCTCGTCGTTCTAGAACATCTACCTGGTTATGTTTGTTGCTTGTGTCTATTCTCGTCGTTCTAGAACATCTACCTGGTTATGTTGTTGCTTGGTGTCTATTCTCGTCGTTCTAGAACATCTACCTGGTTATGTGTTGCTTGGTGTCTATTCTCGTTGTTCTAGAAAATCTCCTGGGTTATGTTGTTGCTTGGTGTCTATTCTCGTCGTTCTAGAACATCTACCTGGTTATGTTGTTGCTTGGTGTCTATTCTCGTTGTTCTAGAACATCTCCTGGGTTATGTTGTTGCTTGGTGTCAGTTCTGGTCGTTCTATAATATCCACCGGGTTATGTTTTGCTTGGTGTCTATTCTGATCGTTCTATAGTGAGTCAGATTGAACCCATGAGCCATCTCACTAAGTAATTGCTCTCATGAGCCACCTCACTAAGTATTTGTACTCATGAGCCACCTCACTAAGTGTTTTTTCTCATGAGCCACCTCACTAAGTATTTGCTCTCATGAGCCACCTCACTAAGTATTTGTACTCATGAGCCACCTCACTAAGTGTTTTTTCTCATGAGCCACCTCACTAAGTATTTGCTCTCATGAGCCACCTCACTAAGTATTTGCTCTCATGAGCCACCTCACTAAGTATTTGGTCTCATGAGCCACTTCATTAAGTATTTGTTCTCATGAGCCACCTCACTATGTATTTGCTATATGAGCCACTTCATTAAGTATTTGCTCTCATGAGCCACTTCATTAAGTATTTGTTCTCATGAGCCACCTCACTAAGTATTTGCTCTCATGAGCCACCTCACTAAGTATTTGCTCTCATGAGCCACCTCACTATGTATTTGCTTTCATGAGCCACCTCACTATGTATTTGCTTTCATGAGCCACCTCACTAAGTATTTGCTCTCATGAGCCACCTCACTAAGTATTTGCTCTCATGAGCCACCTCGCTAAGTATTTACTCTCATGAGCCACCTCACTAAGTATTTGCTCTCATGAGCCACCTCACTAAGTATTTGCTCTCATGAGCCACCTCACTAAGTATTTGCTCTCATGAGCCACGTCTTCGCTGTATCTCTTTATCCACTGGTATTTGACTGGTACATTTCCATAATTCTATGTTAGTGATTTTGTCCTGCCATTTCCATCCTTTTATTCTGCGTAAGCATTCATTAATGAAAGTCTGTATATTCGTGATTATCAATTTTGTTGCTCTCCATGTTTCACAGCCATATAATAGGACCGACTTAATATTGGAGTTGACAATTTGTTGTTGTTGTTGCTTCAAGTGAAATCCCGAGGAACCGAATGTTGAAAATCATTGTTTCTTTCTATTTTCCTAACTTGCAACAGCTTATTCATGTTGTTCCCCGCCATGCAGGCAGATATCTTCCCACTTCAGTTGTACTCTCATGATTTATCGTATCGCTGAGAGTTTTAGCGATTTTGTGGAAAGATATTATTTTCTTATTTTAATGTTGCTAGGGGAAGCGGTCAGTTTTTGGCTACTCTTTCGATTTTCAATTGCTGAAGAGTTTTTTTTTAACGTGCGCAGAATGCACACGGTTTCCTGTGTCTCGACGGTGTCCGACAGGACTAGACATGAGATCTCATTACCCGGAGATCAGAGAGGCATAAAATCAAGAAGAAATCTTGGGTTTGATTTTTTTTTTTTGTTTACATTTCCATAATCTGGGGAGGAATTTAACTCGGGACCTTCAAGTCCAGAGGCCAGCGTTTCATCTCTAGACCACCCAGCGCCAGGGAGCCGTGATAACTCAGTGGTTAGTGAACTGGACTACAAAGGACAAGAAGTAGGGTTCGATCCCTATCGACGGCTTCCGGGTTCATCCAGCCTATAATGGGTACCGGTTTTTTTTCTGGGAAAGTAAAGCAGCACTGGCGTAATACCGACCACATTACCCCAAAAATTATGTGCTGAAGGTCTGTAAAATTTACGGTCACGAACACCATATTCCCTATACGCCACTTGGCGTGACGGTGGTCATCATCAAGTATCGGGCCTGCTGGCGTAGGTGATCATGTCTCTCCACAACTTTCCATCTCGGCAGCTATTTATCATTTCTGTTGTTGACCTTCTGCCAAGACATTCTCTTAAGCTGTCTGTTATTTTTTCTCTTTGCTTCCCTCTATCTCTTCGTCTCTCAATTTCCCCAGCTGTTACAATATATTCCAGTTGTTCTCTTCTCATTACATGACCAAAAAATGACCGATTGTTTCTTCCTAATATTGGAAAATAGCTCTCTTTTTGCTTTGGTCTCTTTCAGAACGTTTTCATTACTCTTCTTAGCTGTTTATGGTATTCTCAATATTCTTCTGTAAAACCACATTTCTACAGACTCCAGTGATTTTCTTGTTTGTTGTCCTATTGTCCTTGATTCACATCCATATGTTAAGACTGACTATATATAACATTTAAAAACTCTTTTTTTCTTGTTTCTATTGTCAAAAATCTATTGCATAGTATCTCCCTCATTTTTTGTAAAGCTGCTTTTGCCTGAGCCGTTCTGCATCTCACCTCTTTTGTACATCTTCCGTCAGAGGTTAACAAAGTTCCCAAATAACGGGGACACTTTACTTTTTCTACCCAGCGCCAACTGTTCAGCTATTGCTATTCTTTTTCTCTGTCCTTCATATCCATCCATTCTCGTTGATAGTTGTTGATCATTGTTGCCCCTTAGAAAATTAAAACTGGAGAGCCGTGTCTTCCATGTCCTTGGCAGTGGTTATTTCATTGAATTATTATCATCGTGTGCCATACCGGTTGGCGTAGATGATCATGTCCTTCCACAATCCACCGTGCACCGTATCAGTTCTATTGTTGACTGTTTTCCATGCCATGACACCAATCTATCTAGAATTTTCTTTCTTTGTCGTCCGCGATCGCTCTTTCCCTATATTTTGTCAGTTGTAAAAAAAGTATTTCAACTTTCCTCTTCTCGTCATGTCCCCGATGTTTATCTTTCTTTCTCGTGTTTTTTTCTAGGTGCTCCCTTTCTGTGTTGGCCTCTTTGAGAACTTCCTCATTGTCTTTTTAGCTGTCCAAGAAACTCTCAACATTCTTCTGAGAAATTCCATCTCTGTTGCCTCTAATCGTCTTTTCTTTTTATTTCTTTTTTTTTATGTCCATGATTCGCTTCCATAGGTCAGAATTGGCTTCAAATAGCACCGATGAACTCTCTTTCTCACTTCTAATAACATAGATTTGTTGCATAAGACGAGCGTTACGAAGAGCGTTCGTGACTTAGGGCGCAATAGCGCCAGTTTGAAAACTATCAGTGGCACGTTAACTAAGTATCAGGGTATGGATTGGTGAAACAGAACTATTCAAATACGTACTCCACCCCTAAGCAGTGCCCCCAGCAACAGAACAATCGGTGTGGCTAAATGAGCAAGAATTAAACCGGAAAACATCCCGAACAACAGAAATGTCAAAGATGGCATCGTTGGGGCGGAGGACGTAACTATCACAGCTCGTTGTAAACGATAAAACAACGCGTCACAGCTCGTTGTAAACGATAAAACAACGCGTCACAGCTCGTTGTAAACGATAAAACAACGCGTCACAGCTCGTTGTAAACGATAAAACAACGCGTCACAGCTCGTTGTAAACGATAAAATAACGCGTCACAGCTCGTTGTAAACGATAAAACAACGCGTCACAGCTCGTTGTAAACGATAAAACAACGCGTCACAGCTCGTTGTAAACGATAAAACAACGCGTCACAGCTCGTTGTAAACGATAAAACAACGCGTCACAGCTCGTTGTAAACGATAAAACAACGCGTCACAGCTCGTTGTAAACGATAAAATAACGCGTCACAGCTCGTTGTAAACGATAAAACAACGCGTCACAGCTCGTTGTAAACGATAAAACAATGCATCCACGCCTAACTAACGTCATTTTAACATCGGATGATAAATAAGAGGGTTAGTCGTTAATAGTCGGTCGGTGAGCGCTAGAAGTCAAGAAAGAAAGAAAGAAAGAAAGAAAGGCATGAAAGAAAGAAAGGCATGAAAGAAAGAAAGAAAGAAGGAAGGAAAGAAAGAAAGAAAGGCATGAAAGAAAGAAAGGCATGAAAGAAAGAAAGAAAGAAAGAAAGAAGGAAGGAAGGAAGGAAAGAAAGAAAGAAAGAAGGAAAGAAAGGCATGAAAGAAAGAAAGAAAGGCATGAAAGAAAGAAAGAAGAAGAAAGAAAGAAAGAAAGAAAGAAAGAAAGAAAGAAAGAAAGAAAGAAAGAAAGAAAGAAAGAAAGAAAGAAAGAAAGAAAGAAAGAAAGAAAGAAAGAAAGAAAGAAAGAAAGGCATGAAAGAAAGAAAGAAAGAAATTAAGAAAGAAAGAAAAGTATGAAAGAAAGAAAGAAAGAAAGAAAGAAAGAAAGTCATGAAGGAAAGAAAGAAAGAAAGGCATGAAAAAAAAGAAAGAAAGAAAGAAAGGCATGAAAGAAAGAAAGAAATTAAGAAAGAAAGAAAGCCATGAAAGAAAGAAAGAAAGAAAGAAAGAAATTAAGAAAGAAAGAAAGCCATGAAAGAAAGAAAGAAAGAAATTAAGAAAGAAAGAAAGGCATGAAAGAAAGAAAGGTATGAAAGAAAAAAAGAAAGAAAGAAATTAAGAAAGAGAGAAATGCATGACAGAAAGAAAGAGAGAAAGAAAAACAGAAAGAAAGGCATGGAAGAAAGAAAGAAAAAAAGAAAGAAAGAGAGAAAGATATAAATTAAGAAAGAAATAAAGGCATAAACGAAAGAAAGAAAGATAGGAAGAAAGAAAGAAAATCGAACCCTAGCCAGTCTTCTCAGAAACCTACCGTACTAACTACTTCACCACTGAAGACACATAGACAGGACACCCGATACTAAAATACAATTCCTACAGTCTCCACAAATTTAAAAACGTTTCAAGAATTTGGGGACACCCTGTCAATAGGAAATAAAAAGAAATATTAAACTCCCAGCCGCGCATGCGTAAATTCAGATTGCTTGTTTAGCGTGTGGCACGCTGCGGGACGGTTCGCTAGCCACGTAACGTCATTAGCGGCTGGAAAACGACTCTGCTGTCCTTAAATACTGATAAGGTTATTACTGCTTTCTGTCGTTTCGGAATGCAAGGTATACATCAAGGACCTAACTACGCGAGCTCGGGTACCAATGGGCACTGGCGAGATTATGATTTTTGAATGGGCTTTGGTGTGACACATGAGGCCGTGTCGAGGGCTTTTATTGTGGGAGTGGCGACGCAGCGCTGAGGGTTTATTTTTGTAATTGAGATGAGGCTGAGATAAGGGTTATTTTTTTTAATGAGACGACGATGAGTTGATGGTTATTATTGTGAGTGAGACGAGGATGAGTTGATGGTTATTATTGTGAGTGAGACGAGGATGAGTTGATGGTTATTATTGTGAGTGAGACGAGGATGAGTTGAGGGTTATTATTGTGAGTGAGACGAGGATGAGTTGAGGGTTATTATTGTGAGTGAGACGAGGATGAGTTGAGGGTTATTATTGTGAGTGAGACGAGGATGAGTTGAGGGTTATTATTGTGAGTGAGACGAGGATGAGTTGAGGGTTATTATTGTGAGTGAGACGAGGATGAGTTAATGGTTATTATTGTGAGTGAGACGAGGATGAGTTGATGGTTATTATTGTGAGTGAGACGAGGATGAGTTGAGGGTTATTATTGTGAGTGAGACGAGGATGAGTTGAGGGTTATTATTGTGAGTGAGACGAGGATGAGTTGAGGGTTATTATTGTGAGTGAGACGAGGATGAGTTGAGGGTTATTATTGTGAGTGAGACGAGGATGAGTTGATGGTTATTATTGTGAGTGAGACGAGGTTGAGTTGATGGTTATTATTGTGAGTGAGACGAGGATGAGTTGATGGTTATTATTGTTAGTGAGACGAGGTTGAGTTGATGGTTATTATTGTGAGTGAGATGAGGTTGAGTTGATGGTTATTATTGTGAGTGAGACGAGGATGAGTTGAGGGTTATTATTGTGAGTGAGACAAGGATGAGTTGATGGTTATTATTGTGAGTGAGACGAGGTTGAGTTGATGGTTATTATTGTGAGTGAGACGAGGATGAGTTGATGGTTATTATTGTGAGTGAGACGAGAATGAGTTGATGGTTATTATTGTGAGTGAGACAAGGATGAGTTGATGGTTATTATTGTGAGTGAGACGAGGATGAGTTGATGGTTATTATTGTGAGTGAGACAAGGATGAGTTGATGGTTATTATTGTGAGTGAGACAAGGATGAGTTGATGGTTATTATTGTGAGTGAGACGAGAATGATTTGATGGTTATTATTGTGAGTGAGACAAGGATGAGTTGATGGTTATTATTGTGAGTGAGACGAGGTTGAGTTGAGGGTTATTATTGTGAGTGAGACGAGGTTGAGTTGATGGTTATTATTGTGAGTGAGACGAGGTTGAGTTGAGGGTTATTATTGTGAGTGAGACGAGGTTGAGTTGATGGTTATTATTGTGAGTGAGACGAGAATGAGTTGAGGATTATTATTGTGAGTGAGACGAGAATGATTTGATGGTTATTATTGTGAGTGAGACGAGAATGAGTTGAGGATTATTATTGTGAGTGAGACGAGGATCAGTTGATGGTTATTATTGTGAATGAGACAAGGATTATTTGAAGGTTATTACTGCAAATAAGATCAGGTTAGATAGCAGAAACAATTTTCTTTTTTAACAATAATAAGAAGTTAACGAATTAAAGCCAAAAAAACTATATTGTTTGTTCTTAGACCCGACACATCCGATTTCGTCACGAATAATACATTTTGGCACTTGAAATGGTTTTCTTTTATTTTTCTTTTCTTTTTTTTTTTCTTACTTCGATGTCTACTCTAATTTAATATTTTAAAAAAAAAAAACACACACACAGCGAGCTCTGAATTAGGGTCGACCACTATAAAGGATGAAATGGAGGAAATTAGAAACATTAAGAAACATAGCAGCTGCGGCTAACAGAAGAGGAACAGACCGGAAACGATATCTCACACTTCGACGTTGAAAGACAAGTGAGGAAGAAAAGAAAGACAGCAACAAGAAAATGAGGAGGACAAACAAAAAAAAAAAAAAAAAAAAAAGAAATTCGCACTTTTAAATTTCGACAATAAAATCCTTATCAAATACTTTTTCATCAAACACTTCTCCATCAAACCAAACATTTCTCCATCAAACTCTTCTCCATCAAACACTTCTCCATCAAACTCATCTCCATCAAACACTTCTCCATCAAACCAAACATTTCTCCATCAAACTCTTCTCCATCAAACACTTCTCCATCAAACTCATCTCCATCAAACACTTCTCCATCAAACACTTCTCCATCAAACATTTCTCCATCAAATACTTCACAATCAAATACTTCTCCATCAAACACCTCTCCATCAAACGCTTCTCCCTCAAACACCTCTCCATCGAACACTTCTCCATCAAATACTTCACAATCAAATACTTCTCCATCAAACACTTCTCCATCAAACTCTTCTCCCTCAAACACTTCTCCATCAAATACTCTTCCATCAAATACATCTCCATCAAATACTCCTCCATCAAATACTCATCCATCAAATACTTCTCCATCAAACACTTCTCCATCAAACACTTCTCCATACAAACACTTCTCCAGCAAATACTTCTCCATCAAACTCTTCTCCACCAAATACTTCTCTATCAAATACTTCTCCATCAAATACTCCTCCATCAAACACTTCTCCATCAAATACTCCTCCATCAAACACTTCTCCATCAAATACTCCTCCATCAAACACTTCTGCATCAAATACTCCTCCATCAAATACTCCTCCATCAAACACTTCTCCATCAAATACTCCTCCATCAAACACTTCTCCATCAAATACTCCTCCATCAAACACTTCTCCAGCAAATACTTCTCCATCAAACTCTTCTCCACCAAACACTTCTCTATCAAATACTTCTCCATCAAATACTTCTCTATCAAATACTCCTCCATCAAACACTTCTCCATCAAATAGTCCTCCATCAAACACTTCTCCAGCAAATACTCCTCCATCAAACACTTCTCCATCAAATACTCCTCCATCAAACACTTCTCCATCAAATAGTCCTCCATCAAACACTTCTCCAGCAAATACTTCTCCATCAAACTCTTCTCCACCAAACACTTCTCTATCAAATACTTCTCCATCAAATACTTCTCTATCAAACACTTCTCCATCAAATACTCCTCCATCAAATACTTCTCTATCAAACATTTCTCCATCGAACACTTCTACATCAAATACTTCTCTATCAAATACTTCTCCATCAAATACTTCTTCATCAACAACTCCTCCATCAGATACTCCTCCATCAAATACTTCTCCATCAAATACATTTTCATTAGAAATGCCTCAATAAAAAACTACTTCAATAAATACTCCGCCATCAAATACTTCTCCATGAAATACTCCTCCTTCAAAAACGCTTTCCTCAAATACTCCTACATAAAATACTTGTCCATCAAATACCTTTAAAATTCCCCCCCCCCCCCCATCAAATACATCTCCATCACAAGACTATACATCAGATGGCCCTTAACAATTTACAGACATATTCAACTTTTCCTTTTCTTGACATCAACTTTCACATGACATCAACTTTCCCACTTCTTGTCATCAACTTTCCCATTGACATCAACTTTCCCAATTCTTGCCATCAACTTTCCCACTTCTTGCCATCAACTTTCCCATTGACATCAACTTTCCCACTTCTTGCCATCAACTTTCCCACTTCTTGCCATCAACTTTCCCATTGACATCAACTTTCCCACTTCTTGTCATCAACTTTCCCATGACATCAACTTTCCCACTTTTTGTCATCAACTTTTCCATGACATCAACTTTCCCTCTTCTTGTCATCAACTTTCCCATGCCATCAACTTTCCCACTTCTTGCCAACAACTTTCCCATGCCATCAACTTTTCCATGCCATCAACTTTCCCACTTCTTGCCATCAACTTTCCCATGACATCAACTTTCCCACTTCTTGCCATCAACTTTCCCATGACATCAACTTTCCCACTTCTTGCCATCAACTTACCCATGACATCAACTTTCCCACTTCTTGCAATCAACTTTCCCACTTCTCGCCATGAACTTTCCCACTTCTTGCCATCAACTTTCCCACTTCTCGCCATCAACTTTCCCACTTCTTGCAATCAACTTTCCCACTTCTCGCCATCAACTTTCCCACTTCTTGCCATCAACTCTCCCACTCTTCCAAGATAAGACATCATCAAACACTCTGTCCCACTCTCTCACCATCTCCAACCATCAAATCTCCCAGTCTCAACATCCGACAAACACGTCCACAGTCTCTTACCTCCCCTGATACATAATAGATAACAACAATCATAACAGCGGTCATTATAACAGACGTACGCAGTCCAGGACTTGTCTCCCTTGTTTCAAAAGTCCGACAACAAATGCTAAACTACAGACTCAACATAGCGTAGTGGGCGCATGAATAATTGACTCGTTACTAAGGCCAGGTTTAGATCATCACAGACTTTGATTTTTTTGCCCCTGGTTAATTATGGTTATCTTCCCCTGCTGTGTGGATATGAAGAATTTGTTTGTAAAATTGGAGCTGGAACTAAAATTTCACTAATTAATTTTCTTGATGCTGCTACTACCGTAACTAATACAACTACCACCACTACTACCACTACAACTACTACCACAACTACTACTACTACCACTACTAATGTTGCTAAATGTTCTGTTGGAGATCTGGCTAGAGGCAGAGATCACTGACTGTAATGAATGCAACATTCTGTGGGAGATCTGGCTAGAGACAGAGATCACTGACTGTGATGAATGTAACATTCTGTGGGAGATCTGGCTAGAGACAGAGATCACTGACTGTGATGAATGCAACATTCTGTGGGAGATCTGGCTAGAGACAGAGATCACTGACTGTGATGAATGCAACATCCTGTGGGAGATCTGGCTAGAGACAGAGATCACTGACTGTAATGAATGCAACGTTCTACAAAGACCATGCAACATGACTAAACCATTACTCCGTTTCATAGAACCAAACTATTTTATTTTTTTTTCCTTCTACTGAAACATCGAGTTTTCCCCAAAATTCCTCCCCTTTTCAAACTCCACTAAAAATCACGTATTTCACACACCTTCCCCAGGTGTGGACACCTTAAAACGTAACCAGGAGAATCCAGTTGTTAACTTCACGGGAATTGAAGGCCGAACGGCCGTCTTACCTTGCACAGTGAGCAATTTAGGCCGGCATAAGGTAAAGGTAATTGCATGCGCTTATTTCCTGTCGCTCTCAAATGAACAGGTAATTTCAGGTAACTCCAGGTAAGAGCGGGTCTATCAAAGTCATCTGTCCTATCGCCAGATATATATTTATATATATATTTATATAATCTCACTATTTTCCATTATTTGTTACTCTCTGTCTATCTATTTCTCTCTTTTTTTTTTAAATTAATTTTTTTTTTTCAATTTCTTGTGAGGCAAAAACACTTTCTATTTGTATTTATTTTTCTCTTTTTCCATATGCCATTTTCTTGTCAATTCTTTTTTTATAGAAACAAACTGATTTAGACGTTAAGATATTTAGATTATAATTCAGACTTAGTAATCTATGTATTCACTTGATTATATATTAAGCTATATAGACTCAAGCTATTTCTTTGCAAATTATTCCTGCAGGAAACTATTTAGACTGTTAAATAAATTTCAGCTATTTAGACTATCAGTTAATTACATTTCAAGCTATTTGGAATCTAAACTATTTGACTTTCCATCATGTTTGTACTCTAAGTTAATAACATTTCAGATTATCTATGTTAAAATATAGTCAGATTGCGGGTAATTCTGTCTATATGTTATTTCTCCCAGAAGTTATTTCGACCCATTAGTTATTTCCACTAAACATTATATAGACCAACTGAATATTTGCGCTAGACCTTTTTAGACACACAAGTTATTTCTACTAGAGGTCATTTAGACACACAAGTTATTTCTACTAGGGTCATTTAGACACACAAGTTCTTTCCACTAGAAGTCATTAAGACCCTAAAGTTATTTCCACTAGAGGTCATTAAGACCCACAAGTTATTTCCACTAGGGATCATTTAGACCAACAAGTTACTTTCCACTAGACGTCATTTAGACCCACACGTTATTTCCACTAGAGGTCATTTAGATCCACAGGTTATTTCCACTACAGGTAATTTAGGTCCACAAGTTATTTTCACTAGACGTCATTTAGATCCACACGTTATTTCCACTAGATGTCATTTAGATCCACACGTTATTTCCACTAGATGTCATTTAGATCGACAAGTTATTTCCACTAGAGGTCATTTAGATCCACATGTTATTTCCACTAGAGTCATTTAGATCCAAACGTTATTTCCACTAGAGGTCATTTAGATCCACACGTTATTTCCACTAGAGGTCATTTAGATATACACGTTATTTCCACTAGAGGTCATTAAGACCACACGTTATTTCCACTTGGGCCATTTAGACACACAAGTTATTTCCACTAGAGGCCATTTAGGCCCACACGTTATTTCCACTAGAAGTCATTTAGGCCCACACGTTATTTCCACTAGAAGTCATTAAGACACACAAGTTATTTCCACTAGAGGCCATTTAGACACACAAGTTATTTCCACTAGAGGTCATTTAGGCCCACACGTTATTTCCACTAGAAGTCATTAGACACACAAGTTATTTCCACTAGAGGCCATTTAGACACACAAGTTATTTCCACTAGAGGCCATTTAGACACACAAGTTATTTCCACTAGAGGTCATTTAGACACACAAGTTATTTCCACTAGAAGTCATTTAGACACTCGCGTTATTTCCACTTGGGGCCATTTAGACACACAAGTTATTTCCACTAGAGGTCATTTAGACACAAGTTATTTCCACTAGAGGTCATTTAGACACAAGTTATTTCCACTAGAAGTCATTTAGACACTCGCGTTATTTCCACTAGAGGTCATTTAGACACACAAGTTATTTCCACTAGAGGTAATTTAGACACAAGTTATTTCCACTAGAAGTCATTTAGACACACACGTTATTTCCACTAGAGGTCATTTAGACACACAAGTTATTTCCACTAGAGGTCATTTAGACACACAAGTTATTTCCACTAGAGGTCATTTAGACACACAAGTTATTTCCACTAGAGGTCATTTAGACCACAGGTTATTTCCACTACAGGTAATTTAGACCACAAGTTATTTTCACTAGACGTCATTTAGATCCACACGTTATTTCCACTAGAGGTCATTTAGATCCACACGTTATTTCCACTAGATGTCATTTAGATCACACAAGTTATTTCCACTAGAGGTCATTTAGACACACATGTTATTTCCACTAGAAGTCATTTAGATCCAAACGTTTATTTCCACTAGAGGTCATTTAGACACACACGTTATTTCCACTAGAGGTCATTTAGACACACCAAGTTATTTCCACTAGAGGTCATTTAGACACACAAGTTATTTCCACTAAGGTCATTTAGACACACAAGTTATTTCCACTAGAGGTCATTTAGACACACAAGTTTTTTCCAGTAGAGATTATGCAAATATATTAAGCTAATCCACTACAAATTATTTACTCCACCAATTATTCCAACAAACCAGTCTTATTTACTCCACCAATTATTCCAACTATCCAATCTTATTTACTCCATCAATTATTCCAACTATCCAATCTTATTTACACCACCAATTATTCCAACTAACCAATCTTATTTACACCACCAATTATTCCAACTAACCAATCTTATTTACACCACCAATTATTCCAACTAACCAATCTTATTTACACCACCAATTATTCCAACTAACCAATCTTATTTACACCACCAATTATTCCAACTAACCAATCTTATTAACACCACCAATTATTCCAACTATCCAATCTTATTTACACCACCAATTATTCCAACTAACCAATCTTATTTACACCATTATTGGAATTCCAACTAACCAATCTTATTTACACCACCAATTATTCCAACTAACCAATCTTATTTACACCATCAATTATTTCAACTAACCAATCTTATTTACACCACCAAATATTCCAACTAACCAATCTTATTTACACCACCAATTATTCCAACTAACCAATATTATTTACACCATCAATTATTTCAACTAACCAATCTTATTTACACCATCAATTATTCCAACTAACCAAAATTATTTACACCATCAATTATTTCAACTAACCAATCTTATTTACACCACCAAATATTACCAGGAAGTGTAGCATGCCAAACCTTTAAGTTCTACCTATAAAAATATCTTAACCTATGTTATAGTGACATGTTTACCTCTATGATACTTCTCCACAACTTTTGAAGAAGTCTATATACTCAGTATATTTGAAGATAGTCACACTATAGTTTACATAGTTAATCTATTGTTGAGTGTGTTGCATATTAAGTGTAGTTATTTTGTGCAGAACATATTTTGTAAGGGAGAACGTTATAGCTCAGTGGTTAGTGAACTGGACTACAAAGGACAAGAGGTAGAGTCCGATCCCAACCGACGGCTTCCGGGTTCACCCAGACTTTAATGGGTACCGGATTTTTTTTTCTGGGAAAGTAAAGCGGCACGGGCGTAATACCGACCACATTACCCCAAAAATCATGTGCCGAGGGTCTGTAAAATTTATGGTCACTAACACCATATTCCCTATACGCCACTTGGTGTGACGGGGGTACTTTAGTTTTTTATACTGTGTAAGCCTTAGAGGCAATGCAGCAGGAGGTCGACGCCTGGGAGTCATGACCCAGGCGGGCCCACCTCTCCTAGAGTGTCGAGAAGCTAAAGTGCCGAAACACTTGCTCGATGGGGAGGAGGGGGCGGGGGGGGGTTAACTTCTGATGATCAGATCGCCTCCTGCTGCGAAGCTCTGTACAAATAGTTTCCTTCTACTACATTACTCATACATTTTATTCAGATCTACCCATGTTTGCATTTTATTATTATATAACTTAACATTTACAAGCTTTAATGAGCTATTCAGCAGGTATTTATGAAGCTGTTCGTTTATAATGTTTATTCTACACTTTCTGTTTGCTGAAATAATGTGACGGTTATTTTATTTATTTATTTATTTTTTAAATAGATGCTCAGAAAATTCCAGCGAGCACATTTACTTAAACTAATAATGGGGTTTCTATGTTTCTCTTATTTTTATTTGATGTCTCATTAATGTAAAAAAAAAACAATAAAATAAGATAAAAATTGAAAACAAGACATGCATGAATATTAGATATAGACTGTCAAAGTATTAATAATAAATTTTAAAATAATATATTATTATTAACGTTTTTTTTAATTATGTTATGTTATGATAAAAATCACTGGGGTCTGTAGAAATGTGGTTTTACAGAAGAATGTTGAGAGTACCATGGACAGCTAAGAACAGTAATAAAAATGTTCTGAGAGAGGTCAAAGCAAAAAGAGAGTTAATTTCCAATATTAGGAAGAAACAATCATCATTTTTTGGCCATGTAATGAGAAGAGAACAGCTGGAATATATTGTAACAACTGGGAAAATTGAGGGACGAAGAGATAGAGGGAAGCAAAGAGAAAAAATACCAGCTTAAGAGAATGGCTTGGCAGAAGGTCAACAACAGAAATGATAAATAGCTGCCGAGATAGAAAGTTGTGGAGAGACATGATCACCTACGCCAAGGCCCGGTACTTGATGATGATGATGAGGTTATGTTATGATTATATTATACTATATTATATTATATTATATTATATTATATTATATTATATTATATTATATTATATTATATTATATTATATTATATTATATTATATTATATATATATATTATATTAATCAACGTATTAATATAGTCAATGTAAACACATCATCTAACTGCGCAAAGGGAGATAGTTTAATGTACTTTTTTATGGTACGAGTTGTGGGCCTTTGGGAAGGGAGTTAAGCCTTGTACTGAGATATATATATATATATATATATATATATATATATATATATATATACAAATAATGCAGTTTTATCAGTGTTAATCACAAACAGTTGATAATCAATTATGCTGAAAACTTGCAGCGGTAGAGGTGTTCTTTCCTAGACGGGTTCTTGTTCCTGAGAATGGACGCGTAAGATTTATTTTGAGCAGACATGTTGTTATGCTTAAGACTTGGCTGAGGTTTTGTGATGGAGTACCAGACACAGTTTTGTCAATCAATTTAATCAATCAATCTTCTTCAGCGATCAGCAACTGCTAATTTCCAATATTAGGAAGAAACAATCATCAATTTTTGGCCATGCAATGAGAAGGAAACAGCTGGAATATATTGTAACAACTGGGAAAATTGAGGGACGAAGAGGTAGAGGGAAGCAAAGAGAAAAAATGGGAGCGGCGATAGCTCAGTGGTTAGTGAACTGGACTTAACAAGAGGTAGGGTTCGATCCAAACCGACGGTTTCCGGTTCACCCAGCCTTAAATGGGTACCGTATTTTTTTTCTGGGAAAGTAAAGCGGCACGGGCGTAATACCGATCACATTACCCCAAAAATCATGTGCCGAAGGTCTGTAAAATATATGGTCACTAACACCATATTCCCTATACGCCACTTGACGTGACGGGGGTACTTTACTTTTTTTTTTTTTTTTAAGAGAAAAAATAGGACACAGCTTCAGAGAATGGCTTGGCAGAAGGTCAACAACAGAAATGGTAAATAATTGTCGAGATCGAAAGTTGTGGAGAGACATGATCACCTACACCAGCAGGCCCGGTACTTGATGATGACCGCTATGCAATACTGATATGTCAAAATTATACATTTAGACCAACTTGCATCACAAGCAAGACTGTGCGTTTGAAGTCATCACCGGTCCCCCATAGCTTGTCATGTAGGTTTGTATCTGTGCACCATATGTGTGTTCTTAGAGTAATGAATGAGAAATACAATCTTCATCCCAACGTTGTGCTACCAATGCCAGACCCGGACCCTAAATGCAAGAACAATAAGAAAAATAACCTCTACTGAGATGAAATGTGTTAGACGAATGACAGGAAACAGTCTGAGAGATAAGATCAGAAATGAAGAACTGAGAAAAAAGCTAGGAATAGCCCCCACCATACAATATATAAGGAAACAACAGATAAAAATGGTTTGGCAACGTGACAAGGCAGAAAGATTAAAACACAACACAACGAGCTTTCAGCAAACGTTGTGAGAACACCAGACCCAAGGGTCGACCACGAAAAAGATGATTCGATGGAATATTAGAAGCACTAGGAAACATAACAACCGGTCAAATACCAGTGGATAAAGAAATACAGCGAAGACGATGGCGATGGATAGGACACACACTACGGAAACCAACTGAGAGTATTACACAACAGGCCCTTTTTTGGAATCCCCAGGGGAAAAGACAAAGAGGAAGACCAAGGAATTCTTGGAGAAGACAGATTGAAGCAGAGATGAAGATGATGGGGAAGACATGGAATGATCTTAAAAGAATTGCAAAAAACAGAACGACTTGGAAAGTGTTTGTTGAAGACCTATGCTCCACTGGGAGCTAAAAGGTAGAAGAGGAAACATAACAGCAGCAGAGGCGAACAGAAGAGCAAAAGACCGCAAATTATATCTCCCCTCGACGCTGAAAGACAAATGAGGAAGGAAAGAGGAAGAAGAATAGTAATGAGAGTGCTGCAGTCCTGTAAAATATCCTCCGGAGCCTGTCCGGATGTCCCGCAGTCAGGTGTTGTAAAGTCACTGAGTCCTGTTCAGGTGTGTTTTGAGGCCGCAGTGACCTGCGTTGTTTCTGATTATCTTGGTCTGCTCATGTCTGCTGAGCGTATTGAAGCTGTCATGCTCCAGCTTATATTTCCCATATCTCCCCCCCCCCCCCTGTTTTCTCAGAAGAATGTTGAGAGTTCCCTGGACAGCTAAAAACACCAACGAGGAAATTCTCAAAGAGGCCAACACAAAAAGGGAGCTCCTAAAAAAACATAAGTATCTCCCGGATAGAGTAGGGCTTGCTTGCTTTCGTTCGCCCGATGACTAAAGGAGTACACCTCTTCATCATCCGCCCTTAAAAAGACGTTAAGTGGGCGTGTCTGCGTTGTGATGTGGTTTACAGTATAACTGTGATATATGCGCCTTTCGGCCCAATACATCCGACTTCAACATGAGAGTAGGGCTGAATACTTACGTTGTAAAGTTAAAGTCGAAATAGAATGACTAGTAGTTGTTGTTTTTCAAGTCTGTTTACTTTGCTTTCTTCAGAATTGTCTTTATGTCTGCGAGTCTCTGTGGAGGGGCGCGTGGTTGTGCGGTGAAAGCCACTGTTTCGCTGGCTGAAAACCTGGCGTTCGGTGTTCGAAACCCGCGGTAGACAGAAATGAGTTTTTCTATCGGGGGGGGGGGGGGGGGGGTGAAATAAAAATCCTGAGTTTCACACGTCGTGGCGACTGCTTTGACCAAGCGGCCTTTATCCCTCTGGTTCTATCGTGAGCACCCCCGCCCCCCGACATACACCAGCAATGGTGATACGTTGTCGTAAAGAGAATGTCTGGGGTTGGTTGGACTGAGTTGAAGACTCCCACCTGCTATTTGCGAGTTCACCTGCTATCTCTTTTCCAGTGATGTCAGAATTTCCTGGCCTACGCGACAACACTGAGTACCTCGGACTTCCGTTCAGTATAGAGGACAGGTAGCAAGTAACCGTTAAGGCACTGTGTGAAAAAAATGTTCCTTGTTGCAGTTTCCTCATATTCCAAGTCCGGCTTGCTGTCGGAGCTACTGAGTTTAGTGGTCTGTACACGCCGTGAGCTGTGTGTTTCATCCGGATGGTGTTTCTATATTCTGATTACTTACGATGACTTATGATATCGTATGACAAAGGACAGTTCAGCTGCGTTCACTTTCGGTGCTACTACGCCATGTCTTTTGACGTGTGCTGTGTTTGCTACGATGGGGACTGCAGCTACCTTTTTTATTTGGAAATTCCATGAGATGTTAATTCGGATGATTCCACTGTCACGGGCGGTTGAGAAATTATGGATTTTCATTTGTTTGCAGTGATACCTGGGGCTTTGACTGACCATAGCTATAAATGAGTACCTCTGTTGCTGCAAGCTGCTTGTATACATATCCAATCTAGTTTCAATATTCTCTTCCATAAAAAAAAACAAAGGGGTTAAGGCAAAGAAATGCAAATGAATGCATAAAAATGCGAAGCTGCAGTAAAGCTGAATATAAGGAAAAATTAAAAAATACAAAAAAATGGTATGTTAGAAGCTTTACGTGATAAGTGGACGACACAGACTAAACGACGTTTCGGCCCAATAGGCCTTCAGCAGGAACAAACAAGAAAAACACACACACACACAAAACTAATAACGAAACATTAAAACAAAAATATTCGAAATATAAATATAAATATAAATTCGAAAAAAAATAAATAAAAACCAGATTTGAAAAAAAGCATCCAAAAAATTATAATAAACAAAACAACTTAAGAACGTCCACAAACAAAAAACACCATATTTCGAGAACAGCATAAATATTAACTTTTACTTCGTCTCTTTGAGTTTGCAATTGAAAGGGACATCACCACGTTTAACCGTCATGTTATTTCCATCAAACTCTCCTGTTTTCCTTCAATTCCATGTTGATTATCTATCCTGTGTGGACGTATGGTAATCTTTCTCAAACTTTGTCACTTTTAAGTTATTTCGTCACACGAATCGTTGTTTGTTTTTTTCAGGGGCGTAACAACCAAACAGAGGGCTGGGGTTTATTAATTTTATGAGATAACTGACGAAGTGTTTGGAATCTAAAAGACAAAATAATTGAGCCGACGGTTTTCAAATTTTGCATTAAACGGGGCGTTTTTTTTTTTGTTTTTTTTTTAATATTTTTTTTGCATTAAACGGGCGTTTGTTTTTTTTTACATTTTTATCATTAAATGGGGCGTTTGTTTTTTTTTTATTTGATGCATTAAATGAAGCTTTTTTTTTTTTTTTTTTCCATTAAATGGGGCGTTTGTTTCCAAATGTTACTTTAAATGGGACGTTTAATTTATGTTTTGCCACGCCCTCACCTGCCCACAAAAAGCGTTATTTTTTTCAAAAGTTATAGGAAAAGAGCGCTCGGGGTTTTCCAAACATAAAATGTATTCACGGTTCAGAGCGCCTATGAATGTAACAAAATATGGAAATGTGGATGTTTGTCCTTCATTTGACAAGATGGGGGTCGTTGAAACTGCTGAGTCAAGTAGAGTTTCACAAATAATGAAGCAAACTGGCGGGATCTTTCACAATTATTCATCCAAATAAATTAAAATTTAAAATGTTAAATTTAAAACTTAAATTAAAACCAATTCTAATCTATGGAAGCGAATCGTGGACAGTAGACAAACAAATGAAAAGACGATTAGAGGCCACAGAGATGGGGTTTCTCAGAAGAATGTTGAAAGTTCCCAGGACAGCTAAAATTACCAACGAGGACATTCTCAAAGAGACCAACGAAAAAAGGGAGCTCCTAAAAAACATCAGAAAGAAACAATCAACATTTTCGGACACATCTTGAGAAGAGAAAAGTTGGAATGCTTGGTTACAACTGGCAAAATAAAAGGAAAGAGATATCGCGGACAACAAAAAGAGAAAATACTGGATAGCTTAGTGTCATGGCATTGAAAACAGTCAACAACAGAACTGATACGATGCACTGTGGATAGAAGATTGTGGAGGGACATGATCACCTACGCCTTCCAGTATGGCACATGATGATTATGACCAGTCAGTTATAGTGGATAAAAGACATGCGACAAAGGCGATGGTGCTAGATAGGGGACACACTGTGGAAGCCAACTGAGAGTATTACACGACATGCCCTTTTTTGGAACCCCAAGGGGAAGGAGACAAAGGGGAAGATCACAAGATAGGGGAAGTCAGACAGAAGCAGAGATGAAGAGGATGGGGAGGACATGGGACGATCATGCAAGAATGGAATCAAACAAAACGACTTGGGAAGTGTTTGTTGAAGTCCTAGGCTCCATCGGGAGATGATAGTGTTTGTTGAAGACCTAGGCTCCATCGGGAGATGATAGTAATTGTTGAAGACCTAGGCTCCATCGGGAGATGAAAGTGTTTGTTGAAGACCTAGGCTCCATCGGGAGACGAAAGTGTTTGTTGAAGACCTAGGCTCCATCGGGAGATGATAGTGTTTGTTGATGACCTAGGCTCCATCGGGAGCTGAAAGTTTTTGTTGAAGACCTAGGCTCCATCGGGAGACGAAAGTGTTTGTTGAAGACCTAGGCTCCATCGGGAGATGATAGTGTTTGTTGAAGACCTAGGCTCCATCGGGAGATGATAGTGTTTGTTGAAGACCTAGGCTCCATCGGGAGATGAAAGTGTTTGTTGAAGACCTAGGCTCCATCGGGAGACGAAAGTGTTTGTTGAAGACCTAGGCTCCATCGGGAGACGAAAGTGTTTGTTGAAGACCTAGGCTCCATCGGGAGATGATAGTGTTTGTTGATGACCTAGGCTCCATCGGGAGATGAAAGTGTTTGTTGAAGACCTAGGCTCCATCGGGAGATGAAAGTGTTTGTTGAAGACCTAGGCTCCATCGGGAGATGATAGTGTTTGTTGAAGACCTAGGCTCCATCGGGAGATGATAGTGTTTGTTGATGACCTAGGCTCCATCGGGAGATGAAAGTGTTTGTTGAAGACCTAGGCTCCATCGGGAGATGAAAGTGTTTGTTGAAGACCTAGGCTCCATCGGGAGATGAAAGTGTTTGTTGAAGACCTAGGCTCCATCGGGAGATGATAGTTTGTTGATGACCTAGGCTCCATCGGGAGATGAAAGTGTTTGTTGAAGACCTAGGCTCCATGGGGAGATGATAGTGATTGTTGAAGACCTAGGCTCCATCGGGAGATGATAGTGTTTGTTGAAGACCTAGGCTCCATCGGGAGATGAAAGTGTTTGTTGAAGACCTAGGCTCCATCGGGAGACGAAAGTGTTTGTTGAAGACCTAGGCTCCATCGGGAGATGATAGTGTTGTTGATGACCAAGGCTCCATCGGGAGATGAAAGTGTTTGTTGAAGACCTAGGCTACATCGGGAGATGAAAGTATTTGTTGAAGACCTAGGCTCCATCGGGAGCTGAAAGTATTTGTTGAAGACCTAGGCTCCATCGGGAGCTGAAAGTATTTGTTGAAGACCTAGGCTCCATCGGGAGCTGAAAGTATTTGTTGAAGACCTAGGCTCCATCGGGAGCAGAATGTGTTTTTTGAAGATCTAGACTCCATCGGGAGATGAAAGTGTTTGTTGAAGACCTAGGCTCCATCGGGAGATGAAAGTGTTTGTTGAAGACCTAGGCTCCATCGGGAGATGAAAGTATTTGTTGAAGACCTAGGCTCCATCGGGAGATGAAAGTATTTGTTGAAGACCTAGGCTCCATCGGGAGATGAAAGTGTTTGTTGAAGACCTAGACTCCATCGGGAGATGAAAGTATTTGTTGAAGACCTAGGCTCCATCGGGAGCTGAAAGTTGTTTGCTGAAGTCCTAAGCTCCATCGAGAGCTGAAAGTGTTTGTTGAAGACCTAGGCTCCATCGAGAGCTGAAAGTGTTTGTTGAAGACCTAGGCTCCATCGGGAGCTGAAAGTGTTTGTTGAAGTCCTAAGCTCCATCGAGAGCTGAAAGTGTTTGTTGAAGACCTAGGCTCCATCTGGAGCTGAAAGTGTTTGTTGAAGACCTAGGCTCTATCTGGAGCTAAAAGTGTTTGTTGAAGACCTAGGCTCCATCGGGAGCTAAAAGTGTTTGTTGAAGTCCTAAGCTTCATCGAGAGCTGAAAGTGTTTGTTGAAGACCTAGGCTCCATCGGGAGCTGAAAGTGTTTGTTGAAGTCCTAAGCTCCATCGGGAGCTGAAAGTGTTTGTTGAAGACCTAGGCTCCATCTGGAGCTGAAAGTGTTTGTTGAAGACCTAGGCTTCATCGAGAGCTGAAAGTGTTTGTTGAAGACCTAGGATTCATCGAGAGCTGAAAGTGTTTGCTGAAGACCTAGGCTCTATCTGGAGCTAAAAGTGTTTGTTGAAGACCTAGGCTTCATCGAGAGCTGAAAGTGTTTTTGAAGACCTAGGCTCTATCTGGAGCTGAAAGTGTTTGTTGAAGACCTAAGCATCATCGAGAGCTGAAGGGTAGAAGAAGCTGGCGTAAGAACACGTGACCCAACACCTATGGCATAACCACGCCCTTCTGTAGCGCTGTAAAAGGGGGGGGGGGCGGTGTGCCAAGGTAAGAAACAAATAAATCGGCAAACAGGTAAATATCAGGAGCAAGGGGTGGGGTGTAAAACACTCTTCTATAAAGCTTGGCAGAGTAATGGTAACAACAAAGAAAAAGACATCACCTCAGGGCAAAATAAAGACAAGTGGAACAATATTAAATAGGTAAATAAATTTAAATATTTGGGAACTGTGTTAACCTCAGACGGAAGATGTACAAAAGAGGTGAGGTGTAGAAAAAAGGCTCAGGCAAAAGCAGCTTTCCAAAAAATGAGGAAGATACTATGCGATCCATTTTTGACAATAGAAACAAGAAAAAAGAGTTCTTAAATGTTATGTAGAGCCAGTCTTAACATATGGATGTGAATCATGGACAATAGGACAAAAAACAAGAAAATCACTGGAGTCTGTAGAAATGTAGTTTTACAGAAGAATGTTGAGAATACCATGTACAGCTAAGAAGAGTAATGAAAACGTTCTGAAAGAGGTCAAAGCAATAAGAGAGCTAATTTCCAATATTAGGAAGAAACAAGAAACAATCATCATTTTTTGGCCATGTAATGAAAAGAGAACAGCTGGAATATATTGTAACAACTGGAAAAATTGAGGAACGAAGAGATAGAGGAAAGCAAAGAGAAAAAATAGCAGACAGCTTAAGAGAATGGCTTGTCAGAAGGTCAACAACAGAAATGAAATATAGCTGCCGAGATCGAAAGTTGTGGAGAGACATGATCACCTACGCCAGCAGGCCCGGCACTTCATGATGATGATATGAGCCTCGGTGGCTGAGTGGTTAGTGTGCTCGGTTCCTGACCAGAAGGGTCCCCAGTAGTGGCGGATTTTTTTTTCGGACTAACAAAACTCCATGGTTCACCCAGCCTCTAAAAATGGGTACCAGAGATTTTTCTGTGAAGATAAGGCGGCCTGGCATGATGCCGACCACATCACCCAAAAATGTACCATGGTCGTAGAAAAACATGGTCACTAACAACATATTCCCCATACACCTAGCAAGGTGAGAAGGGAACCTCTACTATATATATATATATACATACTGTCCTTTCGAGCCAAAGACGGCACATAGGGCAGAACCACAATCTCAAAAACAGAAACCGTGCGTGCCAAAATGGCACATATTGCAGAGATCACTGTTTCTCAAATCTATGGCACTGTTTCCATAACAATAATTTTTACAATGGCAGCTTGTCAAGACATCGATCAACCTCCTTAGTCGCCTCTTACGACATGCTTGGAAGGTCACAGTGTCACTATTCTTTACTTTCCTCATAATGAGGCTCCGGTAACACACAGGAAAACGCTATATATATATATATATATATATATATATATATATATATATATATATATATATATATAGCGTTTGTGTCCATATTTTCTAACCTTCTAATCATCAGGTACACAAAAATAGGGGATGTGGTTAGTTATCACACAGATCGACCTGTTTCAGGTCTCTAGAAAAACATTTTAGCAAAACTACCAAAATTTCAACAAAAGCACAAATTATTATATAGTAAAAAAACGTGAATTATAAGTACTTAAACTTCAGCAAGTGAGAAATGTGGATATATAGAAGAATAGGTAGAATTGGATGGAAGGAAAAGAAAACAAACGATGAAGTCTTAAAACAACTAAAAATGAAAAGAGAACTACTAAGCACAATTTAAACAAGACAAATGTGATTTTTGGGCCATGTTAAAAGACACAACATCCTACTACAATTAATTCTGGAGGGGAAAATACAAGGTAAAAGAGGCAGAGGCAGACCAAGACTAACATGGACGAGTAACATCAAAAGATGGACAAACCAGGCTATGACAACATGCACTATCAAAGCAAGAGACAGAGCAGAATGGCGCTCCATGGTAGCTATCCTTCTTTGGAGAGATGGCACTTGATGATGATGATGAAACTTCAGCAAAACCACCCAACTTTATAAAAAGAACTTCTGAACTAAAGCTACATAAAGTTCAATAAAACCACCTAATTTTTATTTTAAAAAAAAAAAACAACTGAACTAAAAGTACCCAAACTCCAGAAAAAAAAAACAATTAAACTTTATAAAATGAACGACTGAACCAAAGCTACCCAAAATTCAGCAAAACCACCCCCAACTTTATAAATAAACCACTCAACCAAAGCTACCATAACCAGCAAATCCACTAAAATGTATAAATAGAATGACTGAACCAAAGCTACCCTAACTTCAGCAAAACTACCCCCAACTTTATAGAAAGAACCACTCAACTAAAGCTACCCAACCTTCAACAAAACCACCCAACTTTATTTTTAAAAAGACACACGTTACTGAAACCACGTCAACTTGAATAAAACCACTCTTTTCAATTAATAGGAAGAGGAAGAAGGAGGAGGTGGAGGAGGAGGAGGAGGAGGGGGAGGAGGAGAAGAAGGAGGGGAGGAGGAGAAAGAGGGGGAGGAGGAGAAGAAGGAAGGGGAGGAGGAGAAGAAGGAAAGGAGGAGGAAAAGAAGGAGGGGAAGGAGGAGGAGCAGGAGGAGAAGAAGGAGGGGGAGGAGGAGAAGAAGGAGGGGGAGGAGGAGAAGAAGGAGGGGAGGAGGAGAAGAAGGAGGGGAGGAGGAGAAGAAGGAGGGGGAGGATTAGAAGGAGGGGAGGAGGAGAAGAAGGAGGGGGAGGATTAGAAGAAGGAGGGGAGGAGGAGAAGAAGGGAGGGGAAGAGGAGGAGAAGAAGGAGGGGGAGGAGGAGGAGAAGAAGGAGGGGAGGAGGAGAAGAAGGAGGGGAGGAGGAGAAGAAGGAGGGGAGGAGGAGAAGAAGGAGGGGGAGGATTAGAAGAAGGAGGGGGAGGAGGAGAAGAAGGAGGGGAGGAGGAGAAGAAGGGAGGGGAAGAGGAGGAGAAGAAGGAGGGGAGGAGGAGAAGAAGGAGGGGGGAGGAGGAGAAGAAGGAGGGGGAGGAGGAGAAGAAGGAGGGGAGGAGGAGGAGAAGAAGGAGGGGAGGAGGAGAAGAAGGAGGGGAGGAGGAGAAGAAGGAGGGGAGGAGGAGAAGAAGGAGGGGAGGATTAGATGAAGGAGGGGGAGGATTAGAAGAAGGAGGGGAGGGGGAGAAGAAGGGAGGGGAAGAGGAGGAGAAGAAGGAGGGGGAGGAGGAGGAGAAGAAGGAGGGGAGGAGGAGAAGAAGGAGGGGGAGGAGGAGAAGAAGGAGGGGAAGGAGGAGAAGAAGGAGGGGAGGAGGAGAAGAATGAGGGGGGGAGGAGAAGAAGGAGGGGGAGGAGGAGAAGAAGGAGGGGATGAGGAGAAGAAGGAGGGGAGGAGGAGAAGAAGGAGGGAGAGGAGGAGGAGGAGAAGAAGAAGAAGAGGAAGAAGAGTAAGAAGGAGGACGTAACCATACCCGAGCCTGCCCCGCCATCCAGGGGCGTCGCTCACGATACACACACCCAGCCCCCTAATCGTTTATGTGTGCACAACTTTCGCTTGAAGTAACCTCAGTCTATCCTTCTATCCTGCATGCATTTCCTCCAGTTTCCTCTTTCACTGTTTATTGTATCTTCGTTTTCTCGCTGGCTCTTCAGTCACGGAGCTTTCTACGTTTCTCATTATGTTGGTGTTATGTTGGTTCTATGTTGGTTTTATTTTATTTATTGATGAATGAGATTAGAGTTAAGTTGATTTTTTTTTTTTTATTAGGAGTAATCTATTGGGATTGATAGATTTGAGTGGTGTGGGTGAATTTAGTGATTGGGAAGAGAGAAAGTGAGAGACAGAGAGTGATGAGTTGAATAAATAGTGTAGAGATGTATAGGGATGAGTTTAGTGATTGGGTGGAGATAGAAGTTGAATAATTAGTGTAGAGATGTATAGGGATGAGTTTAGTGATTGGAGGAGATAGAAGTTGAATAATTAGTGTAGAGATGTATAGGGATGAGTTTAGTGATTGGATGGAGATAGAAGTTGAATAATTAGTGTAGGGATGTATAGGGATGAGTTTAGTGATTGGGTGGAGATAGGAGTTGAATAATTAGTGTGGAGATGTATAGAGATGAGTTTAGTGATTGGGTGGAGATAGGAGTTGAATAATTAGTGTGGAGATATATAGAGATGAGTTTAGTGATTGGATGGAGATATGAGTTGAATAATTAGTGTAGAGATGTATAGAGATGAGTTTAGTGATTGGGTGGAGATATGAGTTGAATAATTAGTGTAGAGATGTATAGAGATGAGTTTAGTGATTGGATGGAGATAGAAGTTGAAAAATTAGTGTAGAGATATATAGGGATGAGTTTAGTGATTAGGTGGAGATAGGAGTTGAATAATTAGTGTAGAGATGTATAGAGATGAGTTTAGTGATTGGGTGGAGATAGGAGTTGAATAATTAGTGTAGAGATGTATAGAGATGAGTTTAGTGATTGGATGGAGATAGAAGTTGAATAATTAGTGTAGAGATGTATAGAGATGAGTTTAGTGATTGGAGGAGATAGGAGTTGAATAATTAGTGTAGAGATGTATAGGGATGAGTTTAGTGATTGGAGGAGATAGGAGTTGAATAATTAGTGTAGAGATGTATAGAGATGAGTTTAGTGATTGGGTGGAGATATGAGTTGAATAATTAGTGTAGAGATGTATAGAGATGAGTTTAGTGATTGGATGGAGATAGAAGTTGAAAAATTAGTGTAGAGATATATAGGGATGAGTTTAGTGATTAGGTGGATATAGGAGTTGAATAATTAGTGTAGAGATGTATAGAGATGAGTTTAGTGATTGGGTGGAGATAGGAGTTGAATAATTAGTGTAGAGATGTATAGGGATGAGTTTAGTGATTGGGTGGAGATAGGAGTTGAATAATTAGTGTAGAGATGTATAGAGATGAGTTTAGTGATTGGATGGAGATAGAAGTTGAATAATTAGTGTAGAGATGTATAGAGATGAGTTTAGTGATTGGAGGAGATAGGAGTTGAATAATTAGTGTAGAGATGTATAGGGATGAGTTTAGTGATTGGAGGAGATAGGAGTTGAATAATTAGTGTAGAGATGTATAGAGATGAGTTTAGTGATTGGATGGAGATAGAAGTTGAATAATTAGTGTAGAGATGTATAGGGATGAGTTTAGTGATTGGGTAGAGATAGAAGTTGAATAATCAATGTAGAGATGTATTGGGATGAGTTTCGTGATTGGAGGAGATAGGAGTTGAATAATTAGTGTAGAGATGTATAGGGATGAGTTTTTAAATGATAAGTTTTAGATAAGGATGTTGGGATAAGAAGAAGAAAATGTTAAGATGAGATTTATTATGAGTGAACAAGTTGGGGGGTGGGGGGCGGTTAACATTTAAGAGATGATAGAGATGAGAAGATGATGATGAGGAGGTTATATGTGAGAATTGAAATGTGGATGAGGAAATGATGGGACATCGTTGAGGAGATAGAGGTGGAGGGTTAGAGATAAAGAGATAGAGGTGGAGGGATACATATGAGGAGATAGATGTGGTAGGGATAGAGATGAGGAGCCAGATGTGGAATGATAGAGATTAGGAGATAGAGGTGGAGTGATAGAGATGAGGCGATAAAGGTGGGAGGATAGAGATGAAGAGATAGAGGTGGAGGGATAGAGATTAGGAGATAGAGGTGGAGTGATAGAGATGAGGCGATAAAGGTGGGAGGATATAGATGAAGAGATAGAGGTGGAGGGATAGAGATGAGGAGATAGAGGTGGAGGGATAGAGATGAGGAGATAGAGGTGGAGTGATAGAGATGAGCAGATAGAGGTGGAGAGATAGACATGATGGGATAGAGGTGGTGGATAGAGATGAGGAGATAGAGGTGGAGAGATAGAGATGAGGGGATAGAGGTGGGGATAGAGATAAGGCGATAGAGGTGGGGGATAGAGATGAGGAGATAGAGGTGGAGGGATAGAGATGAGGGGATAGAGGTGGGGGATAGAGATGAGGGGATAGAGGTGGGGGATAGAGATGAGGAGATAGAGGTGGAGAGATAGAGATGAGGGGATAGAGGTGGGGGATAGAGATAAGGCGATAGAGGTGGGGGATAGAGATGAGGAGATAGAGGTGGAGGGATAGAGATGAGGAGATAGAGGTGGAGGGATAGAGATGAGGGGATAGAGGTGGAGAGATAGAGATGAGGAGATAGAGGTGGTGGATAGAGATGAGGAGATAGAGGTGTAGGGATAGAGATGAGGAGATAGAGGTGGGAGGATAGTGAAGAAGAGATAGAGGTGGAGGGATAGAGATGAGGAGATAGAGGTGGAGGATAGTGAAGAAGAGATAGAGGTGGAGGGATAGAGATGAGGAGATAGAGGTGGAGGGATAGAGATGAGGAGATAGAGGTGGAGGGATAGAGATGAGGAGATAGAGGTGGGAGGATAGTGAAGAAGAGATAGAGGTGGAGGGATAGAGATGAGGAGATAGAGGTGGGGGATAGAGATAAGGAGCTAGAGGTGGGGGATAGAGATGAGGAGGTAGATGTGGAGGGATAGAGATGAGGCGATAGAGGTGGGGGATAGAGATGAGGCGATAGAGGTGAAGTGATAAAAATAAGGAGATAGAGGTAGAGGGATAGAGATGAGGAGATAGAGGTGGGGGATAGAGATGAGGCGATAGAGGTGGAGGGATAGAGATGAGGAGATAGAGGTGGGGGATAGAGATGAGGCGATAGAAGTGGAGGGATAGAGATGAGCAGATAGAAGTGAAGTGATAGAAATAAGGAGATAGAGGTAGAGGGATAGAGATGAGGAGATAGAGGTGGGGGATAGAGATGAGGCGATAGAGGTGGAGGGATAGAGATGAGGAGATAGAGGTGGGGGATAGAGATGAGGCGATAGAGGTGAAGTGATAGAAATAAGGAGATAGAGGTAGAGGGATAGAGATGAGGAGATAGAGGTGGGGGATAGAGATGAGGCGATAGAGGTATAGGGATAGAGATGAGGAGATAGAGGTGAAGTGATAGAGGTGGGGGGATAGAGATGAGCAGATAGAGGTGAAGTGATAGAAATAAGGAGATAGAGGTAGAGGGATAGAGATGAGGAGATAGAGGTGGGGGATAGAGATGAGGCGATAGAGGTATAGGGATAGAGATGAGGAGACAGAGGTGAAGTGATAGAAATAAGGAGATAGAGGTGGAGGGAGAGAGATGAGCAGATAGAGGTGAAGTGCTAGAAATAAGGAGATAGAGGTGGAGGGATAGAGATGAGGAGATAGAGGTGAAGTGATAGAAATAAGGAGATAGAGGTGGAGGGATAGAGATGAGGAGATAGAGGTGGAGGGATAGAGATGAGGAGATAGAGGTGGGGGATAGAGATGAGGCGATAGAGGAGGAGGGATAGAGATGAGGAGATAGAGGTGGAGAGATAGAGATGAGGGGATAGAGGTGGGGGATAGAGATGAGGAGATAGAGGTGGAGGGATAGAGATGAGGAGATAGAGGTGGAGGGAGAGAGATGAGCAGATAGAGGTGAAGTGCTAGAAATAAGGAGATAGAGGTGGAGGGATAGAGATGAGGAGATAGAGGTGAAGTGATAGAAATAAGGAGATAGAGGTGGAGGGATAGAGATGAGGAGATAGAGGTGGAGGGATAGAGATGAGGAGATAGAGGTGGGGGATAGAGATGAGGCGATAGAGGAGGAGGGATAGAGATGAGGAGATAGAGGTGGAGAGATAGAGATGAGGGGATAGAGGTGGGGGATAGAGATGAGGAGATAGAGGTGGAGGGATAGAGATGAGAAGATAGATGTGGAGGGATAGAGATGAGAAGATAGAGAGGGACAGATAAAGATAAAGATATGGAAATGGGGAGATAGAAAGATAATAATAATAATGAGATATAGATGAGATAACATATGTAATAAGAGATAAAGGTTGGGAGGTAGAAACCAGGAGTTAAATATGAAGAGAAAGAGATGAGAGATAAGTGATGAGAGATAAGAGATGAGAGATGAGAGATGTGAGATGAGAGATGAGAGATAAGAGATGAGAGATGTGAGATGAGAGATGAGAGATAAGAGATGAAAGATTAGAGATGAGAGATGAGAGATGAAATATAAGAGATGAGAGATTAGAGATGAGAGATTAGAGATGAAATATAAGAGATGAAAGATTAGAGATGAGAGATTAGAGATGAAATATAAGAGATGAGAGATTAGAGATGAGAGATTAGAGATGAGATATAAGGAAAAAATAGAAGAATTTTAGAATGATAAGAATATATGTAAAAATAAATATGAAGATAAATATAATAAAATAGATGTGATAACATTTATTTGAAGACATCTAAATGTACTGCGATAATGATTCATGTTGACATATTTAAAATTATGAATATAAAAACGAGAGAGAGAGAGAGTGAGAGAGAAAGAGAGAGAGAGAGATGTATAACTTTATTATCAAGAAAGTATCTCTTTTGAATGTGCACTACTATAATATCTTCATCAACCGTGTACACGATAGTAACATACTAATATACCCTAATTTTAACAGTTTTAGAACCGTTGTTGTATGTAGCAATGTTTTTATTTCCTTTCATTAAATTAAACGTCAATATTTTTTTTTAACCTGTTGAAGAACAAACGGTTTAGTTTGACATTTCTTTGGGGTGATAGGTCGTGTGGATTGACCAGTGGAACACGGTGCTTACCCTAAACGACGTGAGAATCATTGATGACGACAGAATCAGTGTCTCGCGGCCCCAGAACGACGAATGGAATCTCAAGTTTGAGCACGTCAAGTATGGCGACCAGGGACTCTATACTTGTCAGATTAACACGACCCCGACACTGTCGCAGTCAGTCATGCTATCTGTTGTTGGTGAGTGTCTGTGTTTGTTCCTATGATTGTTTGCTCACGTTGTTTTTGTCCAATATGTGGGCTTGGCTGATGAAGGATTTATCACTCACATTTCATCAACATAGTTGTAGTTGTAGTACACACTCCCCGATTGTCTCCAGTAATTCCCCTTATCTACACACACTCCCCGATTGTCTCCAGTAATTCCCCTTATCTACACACACTCCCCGACTGTCTCCAGTAATTCCCCTTATCTACACACACTCCCCGATTGTCTCCAGTAATTCCCCTTATCTACACACACTCCCCGACTGTCTCCAGTAATTCCCCTTATCTACACACACTCCCCGATTGTCTCCGCTTATTTCCCTTATCTACACACACTCCCCGATTGTCTCCAGTAATTCCCCTTATCTACACACACTCCCCGATTGTCTCCAGTAATTCCCCTTATCTACACACACTCCCCGATTGTCCCCGGTTATTCCCCTTATCTACACACACTCCCCGATTGTCCCCGGTTATTCCCCTTATCTACACACACTCCCCGATTGTCTCCAGTAATTCCCCTTATCTACACACACTCCCCGACTGTCTCCAGTAATTCCCCTTATCTACACACACTCCCCGATCGTCTCCAGTAATTCCCCTTATCTACACACACTCCCCGACTGTCTCCAGTAATTCCCCTTATCTACACACACTCACCGATTGTCTCCAGTAATTCCCCTTATCTACACACACTCCCCGACTGTCTCCAGTAATTCCCCTTATCTACACACACTCCCCGACTGTCTCCAGTAATTCCCCTTATATACACACACTCCCCGACTGTCTCCAGTAATTCCCCTTATCTACACACACTCCCCGATTGTCTCCGCTTATTTCCCTTATCTACACACACTCCCCGATTGTCTCCAGTAATTCCCCTTATCTACACACACTCCCCGATTGTCTCCAGTAATTCCCCTTATCTACACACACTCCCCGATTGTCTCCAGTAATTCCCCTTATCTACACACACTCCCCGATTGTCCCCGGTTATTCCCCTTATCTACACACACTCCCTGACTATCTCCAGTAATTCCCCTTATCTACACACACTCCCCGACTGTCTCCAGTAATTCCCTTATCTACACACACTCCCCGATTGTCTCCAGTAATTCCCCTTATCTACACACACTCCCCGACTGTCTCCAGTAATTCCCCTTATCTACACACACTCCCCGATTGTCTCCGCTTATTTCCCTTATCTACACACACTCCCCGATTGTCTCCAGTAATTCCCCTTATCTACACACACTCCCCGCTTGTCTCCAGTAATTCCCCTTATCTACACACACTCCCCGATTGTCCCCGGTTATTCCCCTTATCTACACACACTCCCCGATTGTCCCCGGTTATTCCCCTTATCTACACACACTCCCCGATTGTCTCCAGTAATTCCCCTTATCTACACACACTCCCCGACTGTCTCCAGTAATTCCTCTTATCTACACACACTCCCCGATTGTCTCCAGTAATTCCCCTTATCTACACACACTCCCCGATTGTCTCCAGTAATTCCCCTTATCTACACACACTCCCCGATTGTCTCCGCTTATTTCCCTTATCTACACACACTCCCCGATTGTCTCCAGTAATTCCCCTTATCTACACACACTCCCCGATTGTCTCCGCTTATTTCCCTTATCTACACACACTCCCCGATTGTCTCCAGTAATTCCCCTTATCTACACACACTCCCCGATTGTCTCCAGTAATTCCCCTTATCTACACACACTCCCCGATTGTCTCCAGTAATTCCCCTTATCTACACACACTCCCCGACTGTCTCCAGTAATTTCCCTTATCTACACACACTCCCCGATTGTCTCCAGTAATTCCCCTTATCTACACACACTCCCCGATTGTCTCCAGTAATTCCCCTTATCTACACACACTCCCCGATTGTCCCGGTTATTCCCCTTATCTACACACACTCCCCGATTGTCCCCGGTTATTCCCCTTATCTACACACACTCCCTGATTATCTCCAGTAATTCCCCTTATCTACACACACTCCCCGACTGTCTCCAGTAATTCCCCTTATCTACACACACTCCCCGATTGTCTCCAGTAATTCCCCTTATCTACACACACTCCCCGATTGTCTCCAGTAATTCCCCTTATCTACACACACTCCCCGACTGTCTCCAGTAATTCCCCTTATCTACACACACTCCCCGATTGTCACCGCTTATTTCCCTTATCTACACACACTCCCCGATTGTCTCCAGTAATTCCCCTTATCTACACACACTCCCCGATTGTCTCCAGTAATTCCCCTTATCTACACACACTCCCCGATTGTCTCCAGTAATTCCCCTTATCTACACACACTCCCCGACTGTCTCCAGTAATTACCCTTATCTACACACACTCCCCGATTGTCCCCGGTTATTCCCCTTATCTACACACACTCCCCGATTGTCCCCGGTTATTCCCCTTATCTACACACACTCCCTGATTATCTCCAGTAATTCCCCTTATCTACACACACTCCCCGATTGTCTCCGCTTATTTCCCTTATCTACACACACTCCCCGATTGTCTCCAGTAATTACCCTTATCTACACACACTCCCCGATTGTCTCCAGTAATTCCCCTTATCTACACACACTCCCCGATTGTCTCCAGTAATTCCCCTTATCTACACACACTCCCCGACTGTCTCCAGTAATTCCCCTTATCTACACACACTCCCCGATTGTCTCCGCTTATTTCCCTTATCTACACACACTCCCCGATTGTCTCCAGTAATTCCCCTTATCTACACACACTCCCCGATTGTCTCCAGTAATTCCCCTTATCTACACACACTCCCCGATTGTCTCCAGTAATTCCCCTTATCTACACACACTCCCCGATTGTCCCCGGTTATTCCCCTTATCTACACACACTCCCCGATTGTCCCCGGTTATTCCCCTTATCTACACACACTCCCTGATTATCTCCAGTAATTCCCCTTATCTACACACACTCCCCGACTGTCTCCAGTAATTCCCCTTATCTACACACACTCCCGATTGTCTCCAGTAATTCCCCTTATCTACACACACTCCCCGATTGTCTCCAGTAATTCCCCTTATCTACACACACTCCCCGACTGTCTCCAGTAATTCCCCTTATCTACACACACTACCCGATTGTCTCCAGTAATTCCCCTTATCTACACACACTCCCCGACTGTCTCCAGTAATTCCCCTTATCTACACACACTCCCCGATTGTCTCCGCTTATTTCCCTTATCTACACACACTCCCGATTGTCTCCAGTAATTCCCCTTATCTACACACACTCCCCGATTGTCTCCAGTAATTCCCCTTATCTACACACACTCCCCGACTGTCTCCAGTAATTCCCCTTATCTACACACACTCCCCGATTGTCTCCGCTTATTTCCCTTATCTACACACACTCCCCGATTGTCTCCAGTAATTCCCCTTATCTACACACACTCCCCGATTGTCTCCAGTAATTCCCCTTATCTACACACACTCCCCGATTGTCTCCAGTAATTCCCCTTATCTACACACACTCCCCGACTGTCTCCAGTAATTACCCTTATCTACACACACTCCCCGATTGTCTCCAGTAATTCCCCTTATCTACACACACTCCCCGATTGTCTCCAGTAATTCCCCTTATCTACACACACTCCCCGATTGTCTCCGCTTATTTCCCTTATCTACACACACTCCCCGATTGTCTCCAGTAATTCCCCTTATCTACACACACTCCCCGATTGTCTCCAGTAATTCCCCTTATCTACACACACTCCCCGACTGTCTCCAGTAATTCCCCTTATCTACACACACTCCCCGGTTGTCTCCAGTAATTCCCCTTATCTACACACACTCCCCGACTGTCTCCAGTAGTTCCCCTTATCTACACACACTCCCCGATTGTCTCCGGTTATTCCCCTTATCTACACACACTCCCCGATTGTCCCCGGTTATTCCCCTTATCTACACACACTCCCCGATTGTCCCCGGTTATTCCCCTTATCTACACACACTCCCCGATTGTCCCCGGTTATTCCCCTTATCTACACACACTCCTCGATTGTCCCCGGTTATTCCCCTTATCTACACACACTTCCGGACTGTCGCGGTAAACCGTAACTAAGGGACTACTGGGTTATCGTAATAAGATCTATCTGTACAGCAATTCCGGCAGTTTCCGGATCGTGTTCGGCCAATTTCGGAGCACGGGGATATATTTTACGACGCGTTTATATTTGGTTGAAAGCTATAAAGGGATTTAGGGAGATCGCCTCCGTTGTTTGGTGGTCAGATTTTGGAAGTGGTGAATTATGATGTAAATTGAGTTTGTTGGACTTTCTATGGAGTTTGTTGGTCCTTGTTTGGAGTTTCTTGAACTTTGTTTGGAGTTTCTTGGACTTTGTTTTGAGTTTGTTGGACTATGTTTGGAGCTTGTTCAACTTTGTTTGAAGTTTGTTCAACTTTGTTTGAAGTTTGTTCAAGTTTGTTTGGAGCTTGTTGCACTTTGTTTGGAGTTTTTTTCAACTTTGTTTGGAGCTCATTCAACTTTGTTTTTGAATTTGTTCAAATTTGTTTGTTGTTTGTTCAACTTTGTTTGGAGCTTGTTCAACTTTATTTGGAGTTTGTTCAACTTTGTTTGGAGCTTATTCAACTTCGTTTTTGAGTTTGTTCAACTTTGTTTGAAGCTTGTTCGACTTTGTTTGGAGTTTGTTTAACTTTGTTTGGACCTTGTTCGACTTTGTTTGGAGCTTGTTCATCTTTGTTTAGAGCTTGTTCAACTTTGTTTAGAGCTTGTTCAACTTTGTTTGGACCTTGTTCAACTTTGTTTGGACCTTGTTCAACTTTGTTTAGAGCTTGTTCAACTTTGTTTGGACCTTGTTCAACTTTGTTTGGAGCTTGTTCAACTTTGTTTGGAGCTTGTTCATCTTTGTTTGGACCTTGTTCGACTTTGTTTGGACCTTGTTCGACTTTGTTTGGACCTTGTTCAACTGTGTTTGCAGCTTGTTGGACTTCATGAGCAGCTTTCTAATTGTTCTTCTTTTCGTTCTCCTTTACCATCTTCTTCTCCTTTTGTTTTTTGTTTTCTTTATCTCCCCAGGTTTCCTTCTTCATCTTTTGGTTTCAGTGTTTTCTTCCATTCCTCCATTTTCGCCTACCTCATTTTAATCTTCTTTTGTTTCTTCGTAGTCACAAACATCATCTATTGTCACTTCTAAAAAACTATTTCCTCTTTGTTTGCCTTTGGTCCTTTGGTTATTTGGTTATGGAAGGCCCCGGTATCACTGCAAACTAAATAAAATCCATAATTGCTCAACCGCCCGTGCCAGTGGAATCAGATTTACTAACTCATCTCCCAAACAAAGAAAGGTAGCTGTAGTCCCCATCGTAGCAGTCTCAGCACACGCCAAAAGACATAAGGCGAAACCGCACTGAAAGTGAACACAGCCAACTGTTCCCTGCCATACGATATCATCATTCATCGTAAACAATTGGAATATCGAAACATAATCAAAATGGATCATGGTGTGCACAGAGCACTCAACTCAGTAGCTCCTGCAACAAGCCGGACTTGGAATATGAGGAAACTGCAACGAGGAACATTTTCATACATAGCCTTCAATTGTTCCTGCCGCCTATCCACCATATTGACCGGAAGTTCACGTCCTTCGTTTGCTTTTTCTTCGTCTTCTTCAATTTCTGCTTTGTTCAGAATTTTTTTCGCTGGTGTTTTTTTTTTTTTTTTTTTTTTTTTGTCTTTTTTTTTTTTTTTTTTTTTTTGTATGTCCATGGAACTCTCAAAATTTTTCTGAGAAGTCCCATCTCTGTGGTCTCTAATTGTCCTTTCATGTTACTTGTCTACTGTCCGTGATTCGGTTCCATATGTCAGAATTGGCTCCATGTAGCACCGATGAACTCTCCTTCTCACTTCTATTGACATATACTTCTTGTACAAGATGCCTCTCATTTTCTGAAATGCTATTTTGGCCAGAGCTATTCAGCTTTTTATTTCTGTGGTGCATCTTCCATCTGATGTTATTATTATGCCCAAGTATATAACGTATTGTAAATAGATCCATATCTATTTGTACAAAATTCCTCTCGATATAAATCTATATCTATTTGTACAAAATTCCTCTTTATATAAATCTATATCTATTTGTACAAAATTCCTCTCGATATAAATCCATATCTATTTGTACAAAATTCCTCTCGATATAAATCTATATCTATTTGTACAAAATTCCTCTTTATATAAATCTATATCTATTTGTACAAAATTCCTCTCGATATAAATCTATATTAGTCTGTTCTAAATTCTTCTCTATACAAATCTAGCACATGTGTTATCTCCCGTGTGAAACAAGAACCCCAACCCATCATCTAATTGAGGCACTTTAATACAAACCTATCTCCCCATACTTCCACGATTTTTTCCCTCCCTTTAAACGAACAAAATGTTCAAGTATTCCTTTTTCCTCCAATTTATTTCTTCTTTCTTTCACACTCTTTCTTCTTGTGTCAATCAATTCCGTGGCCACTTCTCCCGTCCACGTCTTCTATGCATATTCCTTTTCATTGATTACCAGATTCCTTTTCTCTATTCATGTTTTGATTACGCACCAATTTTCCACAAATTAGCAATGCTCTGAACGATTTCAGAACTCGTATATAGGTAACAACGCTATTATTCAATTCTTTTATGCGTTGTTATTTTAGTTTTCCTTATATTTTACTTTATTTTCCCATATTGTTACTGTACTCTATATATTTTGTTTACAATATTCCATCTTTGTCGAAGATGTTACAGCAGTTTTCTGCGGATATTTTAGTCGCCGTGTTCTGTTTTTTATTTTATTTAAGAAGTAATAAATGTATCATCATCAAGTACCGGGCCTAGTGGCGTAGGTGATCATGTCTCTCCACAACTTTCGATCTCGGCAGCTATTTATCATTTCTGTTGTTGACCTTCTGCCAAGCCATTCTCTTAAGCTGTCTGTTATTTTTTTTCTCTTTGCTTTCCTCTATCTCTTCGTCCCTCAATTTTTCCAGTTGTTACAATATATTCCAGTTGTTCTCTTCTCATTACATGGCCAAAAAATGATGATTATTTCTTCCTAATATTGGAAATTAGTTCTTTTTTTGCTTTGACCTATCTCA
Source organism: Megaustenia siamemsis (assembly GCA_032433765.1). NCBI lineage: Eukaryota > Metazoa > Mollusca > Gastropoda > Stylommatophora > Ariophantidae > Megaustenia > Megaustenia siamemsis. Next base: position 26,257,249 of record JAVIAB010000159.1, on the reverse strand, counting down.
GAACCTTTTCATTACTCTTCTTAGCTGTCCATGGTATTCTCAACATTCTTCTGTAAAACCACATTTCTACAGACTCCCGTGATTTTCTTGTCTGTTGTCCTATTGTCCATGACTCGCATCCATATGTTAAAACTGGCTCTACGTAACATTTAAGAATAAATGTATATTATTTGTTTAACCGTCTTCTTCTTCTACTTCTTCTTCTTTCCTTCCTCATCTGCCTTTCAGCGTCGAGGGGAGATATAATTTGCGGTCTTTTGATTTTCTGCTCGCATCTGCTGCTGTTATGTTTCCTAGTGCTTCTAATATCCCATCGATCCATCTCTTTCGTGGTCGACCCTTGGGTCTGGTGATCTCACAACGTTTGCTGAAAGCTCGTTGTGTTGTGTTTTGATCTTTCTGCCTTGTCACGTGGCCTAACCATTTTATCTGTTGTTTCCTTATATATTCTATGGCCGGGGCTATTCCTAGCTTTTTCTCAGTTCTTCATTTCTGATCTTATCTCTCAGACTGTTTCCTGTCATTCGTCTAACACATTTCATCTCTGTAGAGGTTATTTTTCTTATTGATCTTGCATCTAGGGTCCAGGTCTGGCATTGGTAGCACAACGTTGGGATGAAGATTGTATTGTATAGTGCTCGTTTTGCCTCCAGCTTTGTTTAACCGGCAGACATAAACTACGATATAGAGAAATCTGTAAATCATCTCTGAATGACATCTTCATCTGTGACAATGACTGGTAACATCTGACAAGTGATCGCACATCATGGGGAGCGTATATAAGGAACGGTATAACATCATTTGAGACTGTGCTAAGGCAAAACTTAGAAGAGAAAAGACTCATGAAAAAAATGATGGAAAACCCTGTGGACCAGTGTCCACAGACCACTTATCATTCTGTGGCCGTGTGTGTTTGTCAAACATTGGTAGAATTAGCCACGTGAGAAGCTGTTTGACAAAAACAAAACTTTAAAAAAAATACACATTAGCCTCCACTAGACCGCCTGACAAGACGAAAAGGGCCATATATCTAAATAAAAATATATATATTATTTGTTAAAAAAAAAAAAATATTAATGTTTAGTAAAAGCAATCACAGCAGTTTTCTGCTGATATTTTAGTCGTCATATTTTGTTGTTTTTTTTTAATTTCAGAAATAATAACTGTATATTATATGTTTATAGTACATTGATTTTCAGTAAAAGCAATCAGAGCAGTTTTCTGCTGATATTTTAATTGTTTTGTTATGTTAGTCATTTCAGAAAAAAAAAAATTAATCAATGGATATCTTGACCATATTTTTCTTATTATGTCTCCCTTCTGTTCCCTTCATGGGTCGCAGGAAATTTTTCTTTTTTTTTTTTCGTTCGCCAGCTTTTACCTCTGACGAAGTCCCTAGAGACTAGGAACTGTATTTTTCGTGTTAATCCATTTTTCCCTGCCAGCCGTGTGCACAGGGGTCTCTCGCCGCACAGGCAGATAACTCCGACTTCGGAGGTAATCATATTTTTTCCGTCAATGAGTAATTGACGTTTCAAGCCGGGTCTCGTATTTCGGGCAGGGAAAAATGAAAAAATGTATAAAATATATTCTTCTTCTTCTTCTTCTTCTTCTTCTTCTTCTTCTTTCCTTCCTCATCTGCCTTTCAGCGTCGATGGGAGATACAATTTCCGGTCTTTTGCTCTTCTGTTCGCGTCTGCTGCTGTTATGTTTCCTAGTGCTTCTAATATTCCATCGACCCATCTTTTGCTCTTCTGTTCGCGTCTGCTGCTGTTATGTTTCCTAGTGCTTCTAATATTCCATCGACCCATCTTTTGCTCTTCTGTTCGCGTCTGCTGCTGTTATGTTTCCTAGTGCTTCTAATATTCCATCGATCCATCTTTTGCTCTTCTGTTCGCCTCTGCTGCTGTTATGTTTCCTAGTGCTTCTAATATTCCATCGATCCATCTTTTTCGTGGTCGGCCCTTGGGTCTGATGTTCTCACAACGTTTGTTGAAGGCTCGTTGTGTTGTGTTTTGACCTTTCTGCCTTGTCACGTGGCCAAACCATTTTATCTGTTGTTTCTTTATATATTCTACGGCGGGGGCTATTCCTAGCTTTTTTCTCAGTTCTTCATTTCTGATCTTATCTCTCAGGCTGTTTCCTGTAATTCGTCTAACACATTTCATCTCTGTAGAGGTTATTTTTCTGATTGTTCTTGCATCTAGGGTCCAGGTCTGGCATTGGTAGCACAACGTTGGGATGAAGATTGTATTCTTATAAAATATTGTGATGTCGAGAAAATCTTTATTGCTTGTTCCTGTAGTCACTTCACGCTAAGATATAGTGTTTTTCTTGGGCGTATCTGGGCGCTCTTAGGATAGAAATGTTTTTGTTCTTTCGTGTCTTTTTTTCCTTGAAGCCGCGATAGCTCATTGGTTAGTGAACTGGACTACAAAGGATAAGAGGTCGAGTTCGACCCAGATCCAGTTATTATTTCTGAACGGCTTCCGGGTTCACCCAGCCTTAAATATGTATCGCAGTTTCTTTTCCTGGGAAAGTAAAGCGGTACGGGCGTAATACCGACCACGTTACCTGAACAATCATGTGCTGAAGGTCTATAAAAAGTATGGTCACTAACACCATATTCCATATACGTCACTTGGTTCCCTGTACGCCACTTGGTTCCCTATATGCCACTTGGTTCCCTACACGCCGCTTGGTTCCCTATATGCCACTTGGTTCCCTACACGCCGCTCGGTTCCTTATACGCCACATACTTCCCTATACGCCACTTGGTTCCCTATACGCCACTTTGTTCCCTGTACGCCACTTGGTTCCCTATACGCCACTTTGTACCCTGTACGCCACTTTGTTCCCTGTACGCCACTTGGTTCCCTATATGCCACTTGGTTCCCTGTACGCCACTTGGTTCCCTATATGCAACTTGGTTCCCTACACGCCGCTTGGTTCCCTATATGCCACTTGGTTCCTTACACGCCACTTGGTTCCCTATACGCCACATGTTTCCCTATACGCCACTTGGTTCCATGTACGCCATTTGGTTCCCTATATGCCACTTGGTTCCCTGTACACCACTTGGTTCCCTATATGCCACTTGGTTCCCTGTACGCCACTTAGTTCCCTATATGCCACTTGGTTCCCTACACGCCGCTTGGTTCCCTATATGCCACTTGGTTCCCTACACGCCGCTTGGTTCCCTATATGCCACTTGGTTCCCTACACGCCGCTCGGTTCCTTATACGCCACATACTTCCCTATACGCCACTTGGTTCCCTATACGCCACTTTGTTCCCTGTACGGCACTTGGTTCCCTATACGCCACTTTGTTCCCTGTACGCCACTTGGTTCCCTATATGCCACTTGGTTCCCTGTACGCCACTTGGTTCCCTATATGCCACTTGGTTCCCTACACGCCGCTCGGTTCCTTATACGCCACATACTTCCCTATACGCCACTTGGTTCCCTATACGCCACTTTGTTCCCTGTACGGCACTTGGTTCCCTATACGCCACTTTGTTCCCTGTACGCCACTTGGTTCCCTATATGCCACTTGGTTCCCTGTACGCCACTTGGTTCCCTATATGCCACTTGGTTCCCTACACGCCACTTGGTTCCTTACACGCCGCTTGGTTCCCTATGCGCCACATGTTTCCCTATACGCCACTTGGTTCCCTGTACGCCATTTGGTTCCCTATATGCCACTTGGTTCCCTGTACACCACTTGGTTCCCTATATGCCACTTGGTTCCCTGTACGCCACTTAGTTCCCTATATGCCACATGGTTCCCTACACGCCACTTGGTTCCCTATATGCCACTTGGTTCCTACACGCCGCTTGGTTCCTTATATGCCACTTGGTTCCTTGTACGCCACTTAGTTCCCTATATGCCACATGGTTCCCTACACGCCACTTGGTTCCCTATATGCCACTTGGTTCCCTACACGCCACATGCTTCCCTATACGCCACTTGGTTCCCTATACGCCATTTTGTTCCCTACACGCCGCTTGGTTCCCTATATGCCACTTGGTTCCCTACACGCCGCTTGGTTCCCTACATGCCACTTGGTTCCCTACACGCCACATGCTTCCCTATACGCCACTTGGTTTCCTATACGCCATTGTGTTCCCTATACGCCACTTGGTTCCATATACGCCACTTGGTTCCCTTTACGCCACTTGGTTCCATATACGCCACTTGGTTCCACATACGCCACTTGGTTCCATATACGCCACTTGGTTCCATTTACGCCACTTGGGTCCATATACGCCACTTGGTTCCCTATGCGCCACTTGGTTCCCTATACGCCGCTCTTTAAATTTTTTAAGGTTTTTTTTCCTATCAATCCATCGCGTTTTGGTCTCCCTCTTACCATCTGTCCTGGTGTTTTGAGACAGAAAGCTGTTGATGTTGTTTAGTCTAGTTTCATCATTACCAAATAACTGTGAACGATATTTGATACAGAAAGCTGTTGACGTTGTTTAGTCTAGTTTCATCATTACCAAATTACTGTGGACGATATTTGATACAGAAAGCTGTTGATGTTGTTTAGTCTAGTTTCATCATTACCAAATTACTGTGGACGATATTTGATACAGAAAGCTGTTGATGTTGTTTAGTCTAGTTTCATCATTACCAAATTACTGTGGACGATATTTGATACAGAAAGCTGTTGATGTTGTTTAGTCTAGTTTCATCATTACCAAATTACTGTGGACGATATTTGATACAGAAAGCTATTGATGTTGTTTAGTCTAGTTTCATCATTACCAAATAACTGTGGACGATATTTGATACAGAAAGCGGTTGATGTTGTTTAGTCTAGTTTCATCATTACCAAATTACTGTGGACGATATTTGATACAGAAAGCTTGTGATGTTGTTTAGTCTAGTTTCATCATTAACAAATTACTGTGGACGATATTTGATACAGAAAGCTTGTGATGTTGTTTAGTCTAGTTTCATCATTACCAAATTACTGTGAACGATATTTGATACAGAAAGCTGTTGATGATGTTTAGTCTAGTTTCATCATTACCAAATTACTGTGGACGATATTTGATACAGAAAGCTATTGATGCTGTTTAGTCTAGTTTCATCATTACCAAATTACTGTGGACGATATTTGATACAGAAAGCTGTTGATGTTGTTTAGTCTAGTTTCATCATTACCAAATAACTATGGACGATATTTTATACAGAAAGCTGTTGATGTTGTTTAGTCTAGTTTCATCATTACCAAATAACTGTGGACGATATTTAATACAGAAAGCTGTTGATGTTGTTTAGTCTAGCTTCATCATTACCAAATAACTGTGGACGATATGTGGTGATGATGATGGTGATGATGATGATGGTGATGCTGGTGGTGATGATGGTGGTGATGATGGTGGTGATGACGGTGATGATGATGGTGGTGATGATGATGGTGATGATGGTGATGATGGTGGTGATGATGATGGTGATGATGATGGTGATGATGAAGGTGATGATGGTGATGATGATGATGGTGGTGATGATGATTGTGATGATGGTGATGATGATGGTGGTGATGATGATGGTGATGATGGTGATGATGGTGGTGATGATGATGGTGATGATGGTGATGATGATGGTGGTGATGATGATGATGGTGATGATGGTGGTGATGATGATGGTGATGATGGTGGTGAATCACTGATAGTGGTGACAGTGGTGATGATGGTGACGATGATGGTGTTGATGATGAAGGTGATGATGGCGGTGATGATGGTGGTGATGATGATGATGATCATGATGGTGGTGGTGATGGTGGTGATGATGATGGTGATGATGATAATGATGATGGTGGTGGTGGTGATGATGATGGTGGTGATGATGGTAATGATGATGATGGTGGTGGTGGTGATGGTGGTGATGATGATGGTGATAATGGTGGTGATGATGGTGGTGATGATGGTGGTGATGATGGTGGTGATGATGGTGGTTGTGATGGTGATGATGATGGTGGTGGTGATGGTGGTGGTGATGGTGGTGATTATGGTGGTGATGATGGTGGTGATGATGATGATAGTGGTGGTGATGGTGGTGTTGATGGTGGTGATGATGGTGGTGATGATGGTGGTGATGATGGTGGTAATGATGATGATGATAGTGGTGGTGATGGTGGTGATGATGGTGGTGATGATGGTGGTGATGATGATGGTGATGATGGTGGTGATGATGGTGGTGATGATGGTGGTGATGATGGTGGTGATGATGGTGGTGGTGATGGTGGTGATGATGGTGGTGATGTAGATGGTGATGATGGTGGTGATGATGGTGGTGATGATGGTGGTGGTGATGGTGGTGATGATGGTGGTGATGATGGTGGTGATGATGGTGGTGATGATGGTGGTGATGATGGTGGTGATGATCGTGGTGATGATGGCGATGGTGGTGGTGGTGATGATGGTGGTCATGGTGGTGATGGTGGTGATGATGATGGTGATGGTGAAGATGGTGATGGTGGTGATGATGGTGATGGTGATGATGGTGATGATGGTGATGGTGATGATGGTGGTGATGATGGTGGTGATGGTGATGGTGATGGTGGTGGTGGTGATAGTGTTGATAATGGTGGTGATGGTGGTGGTGATGGTGTTGATGGTGGTGATGATGGTGGTGATGGTGGTGGTGATGGAGGTGATGGTGGTGATGATGATGGTGATGATGGTGGTGATTATTGTGGTGATGGTGATGGTGATGATGGTGATGATGGTGATGATGGTGATGATGGTGGTGATGGTGGTGGTGATGGTGGTGATGATGTGGTGATGATGGTGGTGATGATGGTGATGATGGGTATGGTGATGATGGTGGTGGTGATGGTGGTGATGGTGGTGATGATGGTGGTGATGATGGTGATGATGGTATGGTGATGATGGTGGTGATGATGGTGGTGATGGTGATGGTGGTGATGTGGTGGTGATGATGGTGGTGATGTTGATGTGGTGATGATGATGGTGATGGTGGTGATGGTGGTGATGGTGATGTGGTGGTGATGGTGGGTGATGGTGGTGTTGATGGTGATGGTGTTGATGATGGTGGTGATGGTGGTGGTGGTGATGATGATGGTGGTGATGATGGTGGTGACGATGATTATGATGATTATGATGGTAGTGGTGATGGTGATGATGGTGGTGATGATGGTGGTGATGATGGTGGTGATGATGATGGTGATGATGATGATGGTTGTGGTGATGATTTTGATAATGATGGTTGTGGTGATGGTGATGATGGTGGTGATGATGGTGGTGATGATGATGGTAATGATGATGATGATGATGATGCTGGTGATGATGGTGGTAATGATGGTGGTGGTGATGATGGTGGTGATGATGGTGGTGACGATGGTGTTGATGATGGTGGTGACGATGTTGGTGGTGATGGTGATGATGGTGATGATGGTGGTGGTGATGATGATGGTGGTGATGGTGGTGGTGATGGTGGTGATGATGATGGTGATGATGGTGGTGATGATGGTGATGATAGTGATGATGGTGATGGTGATGATTGTGATGATGGTGGTGATGGTGGTGATGGTGGTGGTGATGGTGGTGATGATGATTGTGATGATGGTGGTGATGGTGGTGATGATGGTGGTGATGGTGGTGATGATGATGGTGGTGGTGATGGTGGTGGTTGTGGTGGTGATGTTGGTGATGGTGGTGATGATGGTGGTGGTGGTGATGGTGGTGATGATGGTGGTGATGGTAGTGATGATGGTGATGATGGTGATGGTGATGATGGTGATGGTGGTGATGATGGTGGTGATGATAGTGGTAGTGATGGTGGTGGTGGTGATGGTGGTGGTGGTGATGTTGGTGATGATGGTGGCGATGATGGTGATGGTAATGGTGGTGATGGTGGTGATGGTGGTGATGGTGGTGATGGTGGGGGTGGTGTTGATGGTGGTGATGTAGGTAGTGATGATGGTGATGATGGTGGTGATGATGGTGGTGATGGTAGTGATGATGGTGGTGATGATTGTGGTGATGGTGGTGATGGTGGTGATGATGGTGGTAGTGGTGATGGTGGTGATGGTAGTGATGATGGTGATGATGGTGATGATGGTGGTAGTGACGATGGTGGTGATGGTAGTGATGATGGTGGTGATGGTGTTGATGGTGGTGATGATGGTGGTGATGATGGTGGTGATGATGGTGGTGATGATGGTGGTGATGATGGTGATGGTGGCGATGTTGGTAGTGATGATGGTGGTGATGGTGGTGATGATGGTGGTGATGATGGTGGTGATGGTGGTGATGGTGGCGATGTTGGTAGTGATGATGGTGGTGATGGTGGTGATGATGGTGGTGATGATGGTGGTGATGGTGGTGATGATGGTGGTGGTGATGATGGTGGTGATGGTGTTAATGATGGTGGTGGTGATGATGGTTGTGATGGTAGTGATGATGGTGGTGATGATGGTGGTGGTGATGGTGGTGATGATGGTGGTGATGGTGGTGGTGATGATGGTGGTGATGGTGGTGATGATGGTGGTGGTGATGATGGTGGTGATGGTAGTGATGATGGTGGTGGTGATGATGGTGGTGATGGTGGTGGTGATGATGGTGGTGATGATGGTGGTGGTGATGATGGTGGTGATGGTAGTGATGATGGTGGTGATGATGATGATGGTGGTGATGGTGGTGGTGATGATGGTGGTGATGGTGGTGATGATGGTGGTGGTGATGATGGTGGTGATGGTAGTGATGATGGTGGTGATGATGATGATCGTGGTGATGTTGGTGGTGGTGGTGATTGTGGTGATGGTGGCGATGATGGCGATGATGATGGTGATGATGGTGGTGATGATGGTTTGTGGTGATGGTTTGTGGTGATGGTTTGTGATGGTGGTGATGATGTTTTGTGATGTCGTTGATGATAAAGATAATAACGCTCACCTACGTTGTCACTAACGAACATGCTACTCTCTTATCCACAGTTCCACCTCGAATAATGTCCAGCGACCAAGACGGCACTGTGACTGTCCGAGAGTGGGACAAAGCCACCCTAACATGCAACGCCACTGGCATTCCTCGCCCCACAGTCACATGGTACCGCCAACCCAGCGCCAGAGGAGAACCTTTAGAGAGTGAGTCTTGCAGGGCAATCCCTAGTAAGAACTGATGTAGTGTTCAGTCGTATGCCCATTCTTGCTACGCCTCTGACTCTCGCTGAAGAAATTTCTTTTTAAAAATACTTATATTGTTATTTTTATTTTAACATTATTTTCAAGATAGTATCATCATCAGGCTGTAGAAATGTGCTTTTACAGAAGAATGTTGAGAATACCATGGACAGCTAAGAAGAGTAATGAAAACGTTCTGAAAGAGGTCAAAGCAAAAAGAGAACTAATTTCCAATATTAGGAAGAAACAAACATCATTTTTTGGCCATGTAATGAGAAGAGAACAACTGGAATATATTGTAACAACTGGAAAAATTGAGGGACGAAGAGATAGAGGGAAGCAGAGAAAAAAGTACCAGACAGTTTAAGAGAATGGCTTGGCAGAAGGTCAACAACAGAAATGATAAATAACTGTCGAGATCGAAAGTTGTGGAGATACATGATCACCTACGTCAGCAGGCCCGGTGCTTCGTGATAATCATCATCATGTGCCATACCTATTTGTGTAGGCGATCATGTCCTTACACAATTCGCTAGCCACAGTGATCGTATCAATTCTGTTCTTGACTGATTTCCATGCCATGACACCAAGCTGTCTGGTATCGTCTCTCTTTGTAGTCCGCGATCTCACTTTCCCAGTAATTTACCAGTTGTAACCAAGTATTCCAACTTTCCTTTTTCTCATGATGTGCCCGAAAAATAATGATTCTCTCTTTCTGCTGTTTTTAGGAGCTCCCTTTTTGTGTTGGCCTCTTTGAGAATGTCCTCATTGGTCTTTTTAACTGTCCAGGGAACTTTCAACATTCTTCTGAGAAATCCCATCTCTGTGGCATCTAATCTTCATTTCATTTGTTTCTCTATTGTCCATGATTCACTTCCATGGGTCAGAAATAGTTTCATGTATCACCGATGAACTCACTTTGTCACTTCCATTGACATAGACTTGTTGCATAAGACGTTTTTTTTATTTTCAGAAATGCTATTTTTGCCTTAGCTATTCTGCTTTTTATTTCTGTGATGCTACTCTTCCATCTGATGTTATTATTTTGCCCAAGTATTTGACACGTTGCACTTGCTTCAGATTTGTTCTGTTTATTTTTATGCTGCATGCTGGTGATGATTGTTTCTTCTATATGACCATTACTTCTGAATTTTTTTACTATTCAGACTGAGACCTTTCTTGTTGCTTTCTTTTACTATTATGTCTATCATTTCTTGCAGTTCATTCTCTGTCTCTGCTATTAAGACTGTGCCATCCGCATATCGCAAATTGTTTATCCATTCATCTATGTTAGCTCATAATTTCTTTAATTTGGAACAAGAGTGTAGATGGAAAAAGAGACTAGTCTAAAGAAACACTAAAAAGAACACCGAGGGAGATGCAACAACAGTAAGCACAAGCTCCATCGCCGAGAATGATAGGCTCGACAGCAACAGCGACGTGTGGCGAGACACGGGTGGTGTGCAAAGTCTGGCACTTGATAACAAAGATGGTCTGGAATAAAGAGTCTGTTTTATTATTTGAAACGGTTTCATCAGTGAGTCGTGACACGATGTATAGCGTCTAGTAGTAGCGTCAGTCAGTCATAGTTGACTATTGTAGCTTCAGTCAGTCATAGTTGACTATAGTAGCATCCGTCAGTCATAGTTGACTATAGTAGCCTCCGTCACTCATAGTTGACTATAGTAGCCTCCGTCAGTCATAGTTGACTATAGTAGCCTCCGTCAGTCATAGTTGACTATAGTAGCCTTCGTCAGTCATGGTTGACTATTGTAGCTTCAGTCAGTCATAGTTGACTATAGTAGCCTCCGTCAGTCATAGTTGACTATAGTAACCTCCGTCAGTCATAGTTGACTATAGTAACCTCCGTTAGTCATAGTTGACTATAGTAACCTCCGTCAGTCATAGTTGACTATAGTAACCTCCGTCAGTCATAGTTGACTATAGTAACCTCCGTCAGTCATAGTTGACTATAGTAACCTCCGTCAGTCATAGTTGACTATAGTAACCTCCGTCAGTCATAGTTGACTATAGTAACCTCCGTCAGTCATAGTTGACTATAGTAACCTCCGTCAGTCATAGTTGACTATAGTAGCTTCAGTCAGTCATAGTTGACTATAGTAACCTCCGTCAGTCATAGTTGACTATAGTAACCTCCGTCAGTCATAGTTGACTATAGTAACCTCCGTCAGTCATAGTTGACTATAGTAACCTCCGTCAGTCATAGTTGACTATAGTAACCTCCGTCAGTCATAGTTGACTATAGTAACCTCCGTCAGTCATAGTTGACTACAGTAACCTCCGTCAGTCATAGTTGACTATAGTAACCTCCGTCAGTCATAGTTGACTATAATAGCCTCCGTCAGTCATAGTTGACTATAGTAACCTCCGTCAGTCATAGTTGACTATAGTAGCCTCCGTCAGTCATAGTTGACTATAGTAGCCTCCGTCAGTAATAGTTGACTATAGTAACCTCCGTCAGTCATAGTTGACTATAGTAACCTCCGTCAGTCATAGTTGACTATAGTAGCTTCCGTCAGTCATAGTTGACTATAGTAACCTCCGTCAGTCATAGTTGACTATAGTAACCTCCGTCAGTCATAGTTGACTATAGTAACCTCCGTCAGTCATAGTTGACTATAGTAACCTCCGTCAGTCATAGTTGACTATAGTAGCTTCCGTCAGTCATAGTTGACTATAGTAGCCTCCGTCAGTCATAGTTGACTATAGTAACCTCCGTCAGTCATAGTTGACTATAGTAACCTCCGTCAGTCATAGTTGACTATAATAGCCTCCGTCAATCATAGTTGACTATAGTAGCCTCCGTCAATCATAGTTGACTATAATAGCCTCCTCCGTCAGTCATAGTTGACTATAATAGCTTCCGTCAGTCATTGTTGGCTATAATAGCCTCCTCCGTCAGTCATAGTTGACTATAATAGCTTCCGTCAGTCATTGTTGACTATAATAGCCGCCTCCGCCAGTGATAGTTGACTATAATAGCTTCCGTCAGTCATTGTTGACTATAATAGCCGCCTCCGCCAGTGATAGTTGGCTATAATAGCCTCCTCCGTCAGTCATAGTTGACTATAATAGCTTCCGTCAGTCATTGTTGGCTATAATAGCCGCCTCCGCCAGTGATAGTTGACTATAATAGCTTCCGTCAGTCATTGTTGACTATAATAGCCGCCTCCGCCAGTCATAGTTGACTATAATAGCTTCCGTCAGTCATTGTTGGCTATAATAGCCGCCTCCGCCAGTGATAGTTGACTATAATAGCTTCCGTCAGTCATTGTTGGCTATAATAGCCTCCTCCGTCAGTCATAGTTGACTATAATAGCTTCCGTCAGTCATTGTTGACTATAATAGCCGCCTCCGTCAGTCATAGTTGACTATAATAGCTTCCGTCAGTCATTGTTGACTATAATAGCCGCCTCCGCCAGTGATAGTTGACTATAATAGCTTCCGTCAGTCATTGTTGGCTATTGATTTTGCAGCACCCCTAGAAATGTTATCTTTTCCTTTCCTTTCTCCGTGTATTCTCTTTCTCTATGAATCTCTCTGCTTCTTGTTTGAGTTGGAGCTTTAGAGTGTGTTTCCAAAGACTGCGGTCTGCAGCTGTTTCCTCGCAGGCTGCAAGAGACCCACGTTCATGTCACGTTTACATCGAGTCTTCATGTCACGTTTACATCGAGTCTTCATGTCACGTTTACAAACGTCTACAAATCGAACTTCTGTGTGCCCCCCTAGTTCCCCTGCCAAACCGCCAAATATCGGAGACGCCTACTGAAGAATAAGATAGAGCCGACACGTCCGTGTGGTTAGCGAGGCACTGTCAATGCATGGAGGAAATAAGAACAGAGCCACTGTCCCCTGCCACACACGTCGTTAAAGGCGACTAAGGAGAATGCAATTAATGTATAATTCAATAGTCATAATAAATATATGTAATGAATACATAATAATAGTCATCATCATCATCATCAAATACAGGGCCTGCTGGCGTAGGTGATAATGTCTCTTCACAATTTTCGACCTCAACAGTTATTTATCCTTTCTGTTGTTGACCTTCTGCCAAACTATTTTCTTAAGCTGTCTGGGATTGTTTTTCCTCTTTGCTTTCCTCTGTCTCTTCGTCCCTCAATTTTCCCAGTTGTTACAATATATTCCAGCTGTTCTCTTCTCATTACATGGCCAAAAAATGATGATTGTTTCTTCCTAATATTGGAAATTATCTCTCTTTTTGCTTTGGCACCTTTCAGAATCGTTTTCATTACTCTTCTTAGCTGTTATTGATATTCTGAACATTCTTCTGTAAAACCACATTTCTACAGACTTCAGTGATTTTCTTGTTTGTTGTCCTATTGTCCATGATTCACATCCATATATTAAGACTGATTCTGCATAACATTTAAGAACTATTTTTCTTGTTTCGATTGTCAAAAATGGATTGCATAGTATCTTCCTCATTTTGTTGTTGTTGTTGTTGTTGTTGTTGTTGAAAGCTGCTTTTGCTTGAGCCATTCTGCACCTCACCTCTTTTAATATAATAATAAAATTAAATAATAATAAACAAATATATATATATATATATATAAGTAAAATATTTAATGTCACGGTGTTCGTGCAACTGATCTGAAGCCCTCTTCAGTGTTTTCGCTGGTGTGTGGTGTACATGTTTTTATTCCTAGAAACATACTCAGGGTCTGGGCATTGTTTAGCTCTCCGTTCTGGCATGAGGATGATCTGTCCACTAAACTAAAAAAAAACTAAAGAGAGCCAGTATTAAGCTTAAATGTGCATGTATATATGACTGTGAGAGAATTATATTCATATAGTGAAAGAAAGCAAAAATAAAGGACTCAGCCTTAATCTTAGACATAAATAATGGTAACAAAGAAAAGACATCACCTCAGTGCAATTAAAGACAAGTAGAACAATATCTCTCTCTCTCTCTCTCTCTCTCTCTCTCTCTCTCTCTCTCTCTCTCTCTGCGATTAGGACTCAATCAGAGTAGGATCCCAGACTCTCACATGAAGTCAGCTGTCAGGTTAAGTGTGTTTATCGCCCCCACAGACAGAACATCACAATTAGAGTCTGCCAGATCCACTCTGATTGAACACCCGTTAAAACGTTGCACTGTGTTCTGCGCCAGTGGCCCAGTGCATCCGATTTCAGCCAGCATTTTATTCAGGTTTGCATTCCTTAGCCTTTGATAGTCCCCAATCTTCCTGCAAGGCAGCAGATGATCTTTTCTGTAGGGGGATTCTGCCCTTAGATGGTCGGCCCTCCCAGGTTTACGAGCACCATCTGCCCGAGTCACTAGAGGTGACTAACACAGACATGCACACACAAAGATAGGAGATGTGACCAACACAGACATGCACACAGCGATACGAGGAACAATATTAAAACAGGTAAATGAATTTAAATATTTGGGAACTTTGTTAACCTCAGACGGAAGATGTACAAAAGAGGTGAGATGCAGAATGGCTCAGGCAAAAGCAGCTTTCCAAAAAATGAGGAAGATACTATGCAATCTATTTTTGACAATAGAAACAAGAAAAAGAGTTCTTAAATGTTATGTAGAGCCAGTCTTAACATATGGATGTGAATCATGGACAATAGGACAACAAACAAGAAAATCACTGGAGTCTGTAGAAATGTGGTTTTACAGAAGAATGTTCAGAATAGCAATGACAGCTAAGAAGAGTAATGAAAACGTTCTGAAAGAGGTCAAAGCAAAAAGAGAGCTAATTTCCAATATTAGGAAGAAACAATCATCATTTTTTGGCCATGTAATGAGAAGAGAACAAATGGAATATATTGTAACAACTGGAAAAATTGAGGGGCGAAGTGACAGAGGAAAGCAAAGAGAAATAATACCAGAAAGCTTAAGAGAATGGCTTGGCAGAAGGTCAACAACAGAAATAACTGTCGAGATCGAAAATTATGTAGAGACTTGCTCACCTACGCCAGCAGGCCTGGTACTTGATATTGATGATATGGCTGTGAAACATGGAGAACAATAAAAATGACAATCATGAAGATACTGTCCTTCATTAATGGATGCTTGCACAGAATAAAAGGATGGAAATGGCAGGACAAATTCACTAACATAGAATTATGGAAATGTACCAGTCAAATACCAGTGGATAAAGAGATATAGCGAAGATGATGGCGCTGGATAGGACGCACACTACGGATACCAACTGCGAGTATTACACAACAAGCCCTTTTTTGTAATAACTAAGGAAAAAGAGGGAGATTTAAATATTTTTGGAGAAGACATAGAAGCAGAAATGAAGATTACGGGGAAGACATCTATCTATCTATCTATTAATCTTTCGAGCCGTAGCCGGCCCATATGGCATAGACACAAATACTCTTTCTTTTATCTAAATTGGTATTCTAGCAGTTGTCAATAATTGTAAAGATATTTGATCAAATCTCGCCATTTGTCTCTGTTCTGTGCAAGCAGCTCTATCTCATTGAGGCAGCCGATTCCTGCTGCTCTTGCCTTTCTGACCAATGTTCTTCTCAGTGTTTCTCTGGGTAGGCCTCTTTTCCTCTTACCTGTTGTTTCCCACATGAGGGCTTGCATTGCTATTCGGTTATTATCTCTTCTCATCACATGTCCAACATATGACCATCGTCTTTTCTTCATTACTGAAGATATTAGTGCTTGATTGGTGATTTCTCTAATTTCCTCGTTTGGTTGTTTGGGGAAGACATGGAATGATCTTAAAAGAATAGCAAGACACGAACATAAACCAAGCAGGAGGAAACAGCTGCAGACCGCAATCTTTGGAAACACACTCTGAAGCTCCAACGCAAACAAGAAGCAGAGAGATTCATAGGAAAAGACAATACACAGCGAAAGAAATGAAATGATAACATTTCTAGGGTGTGGCAAAATCAATAGCCAACTATGACTGGTGGAGGATACTATAGTCAACTATGACTGACGGAGGCTACTATAGTCAACTATGACTGGTGGAGGATACTTTAGTCAACTATGACTGACGGAGGCTACTATAGTCAACTATGACTGGTGGAGGATACTATAGTCAACTATGACTGGTGGAGGATACTATAGTCAACTATGACTGATGGAGGCTACTATAGTCAACTATGACTGACGGAGGCTACTATAATCAACTATGACTGGTGGAGGCTACTATAGTCAACTATGACTGACGGAGGATACTATAGCCAACTATGACTGGTGGAGGATACCATAGTCAACTATGACTGATGGAGGCTACTATAGTCAACTATGACTGACGGAGGATACTATAGCCAACTATGACTGGTGGAGGATACTATAGTCAACTATGACTGATGGAGGCTACTATAGTCAACTATGACTGACGGAGGCTACTATAGTCAACTATGACTGATGGAGGCTACTATAGTCAACTATGACTGATCGAGGCTACTATAGTCAACTATGACTGATGGAGGCTACTATAGTCAACTATGACTGATGGAGGATACTATAGTCAACTATGACTGACGGAGGCTACTATAGTCAACTATGACTGATGGAGGCTAATATGGTCAACTATGACTGACGGAGGCTACTATAATCAACTATGACTGATGGAGGCTACTATAGTCAACTATGACTGATGGAGGCTACTATAGTCAACTATGACTGATGGAGGCTACTATAGTCAACTATGACTGATGGAGGCTACTATAGTCAACTATGACTGACGGAGGCTACTATAGTCAACTATGACTGACGGAGGCTACTATAGTCAACTATGACTGACGGAGGCTACTATAGTCAACTATGACTAACGGAGGCTACTATAGTCAACTATGACTGATGGAGGCTACTATAGTCAACTATGACTGATGGAGGCTACTATAGTCAACTATGACTGATGGAGGCTACTATAGTCAACTATGACTGACGGAGGCTACTATAATAAACTATGACTGACGGAAGTTACTATAGTCAACTATGACTGACGAAGGCTACTATAGTCAACTATGACTGACGGATGCTACTATAGTCACCTATGACTGACGAAGGCTACTATAGTCAAATATGACTGACGAAGGCTACTATAGTCAACTATGACTGACGGATGCTATTATAGTCAACTATGACTGACGGAAGATACTATAGTCACCTATGACTGACGAAGGCTATTATAGTCAACTATGACTGACGGAGGCTACTATAGTCAACTATGACTGACGGAAGCTACTATAGCCAACTATGACTGACGAAAGCTACTATAGTCAACTATGACTGACGAAGGCTACAATAGTCAACTATGACTGACGGAGGCTACAATAGTCAACTATGACTGACGCAGGCTACTATAGTCAACTATAATTGACGGATGCTACTTGTAAAAACCAGATGTTAACGAAAACTGTGCATGTATTTCTTTGTCTTTATTAATATTGAGCGTTTTGCGACTGCACACCATTCATCTTGTAGTCTATTACATTTGCCTCAGTTATGAATCTATGCATTTGTTAGGGACTTCATCAGCAGTCGTAGACTTTCCCTAAAACAAGACTGCAGCTATTTATAGCAATTCTGTCTTTTCAAAGTAAAAATATGTTATCACAGCAACGGGTTTTTCCAATTGGAAATTTTGTTGGGTTTTTCCAATTGGGAATTGTGACGGGGTTTTCCATTTCTTAGATACACATTTCTCAAACCACAGTCGTACTTCTCTTCGCTGTTTAGGCTACTCACAGCCAACTTTAGTCTTAATATGGCCCACTAGCTGAAAGAATCACCCAATGCTTGCGACGTTTTTCAGCTTTGCGAACAGGAGGGTTTGTGGGTAAAATAATATCAGCCGTAATAACTCGCATGGCTGAAGACGTCACACGATATGGGTTATTTCGGGAAAACCCCTCTCAAAGTTCTAGATGGTTGTTTAACAATCGCCAACTATAAACGTGGGAGCCGCGATAGCTCAGTGGTTAGTGAACTAGACTACAAAGGACATGAGGTAGGGTTCGATTCCAACCAACGGCTTCCGGGTTCTATTGTCCTTTCGAGCCGAAGACGGCACATAGGGCAGAACCACAATCTCAAAAACAGAAACCTTGCAGGCCAAAATGCCACATATTGCAGAGATCACTGCTTCTAAAAGGGAGCCGCGATAGCTCAGTGGTTAGTGAACTGGTAAACAAAGGACAAGGGGTAGGGTTCGATCCCAACCGATGGCTTCCAGGTTCACCCAGCCTTAAATGGGTACCGGATTTTTTTTCTGGGAAAGTAAAGCAGCACGGGCGTAATACCGACCACATTACCCCAAATAATCTTGTGCTGAAGGTCTGTAAAATATAGGGTCACTAACACCATATTTCCCTATACGCCACTTGGCGTGACGGGGGTACTTTACTTTTTACTTTACTGCTTCTAAAATATAGGGCTCTGTTTCCATAACAATACTTTTTACAATGATAACTTGTCAAGCCATCAATCAACCTCCTTAGTCGCCTCTTACGACATGCCTGGAAGGTCACAGTGTCACTATTCTTTACCTCCCTCATAATGAGGCCCCGGTAACACACGGAAAAAACGTTCCGGGTTCACCCAGCCTTAAATGGGTACCGGATTTTTTTTTCTGGGAAAGTAAAGCAGCACGGGCGTAATACCGACCACATTACCCCAAAAATCATGTGCTGAAGGTCTGTAAAATATAGGGTCACTAACACCATATTCCCCACACGTCACTTGGCGTGACGGAGGCTTTTTACTTTTTTTACTCTTATTTATAGACGTAAAAATGGCCAGAAAGAGATATTTGACGAGAAACTCTGCTAACCCTATGTGTGGTCTACCGGCACTGGAAGGATCAAGAATTAAGAAGTAATTCTGAACATAAAAAACATCTTGTGCAACAAGTCTATGTCAATAAAAGCGAGAAAAAGAATTCATCGGCGCTAAAAGGATTCAATCCTTCCTATGGGAGTGAATCATGAACAGTAGGCAGTATAAGAGGTTGGAAATGGCAGGACAAAAACACTAGCATGGAATTATGGAAATGTACCAGTCAAATACCAGTGGATAAAGAGATACAGCGAAGACGATGGCGATGGATAGGACACACACTACAGAAGCCAACTGAGAGTATTACACAACAGGCCCTTTTTGGGATCCCCAGGGGAAAAGACAAAGAGGAAGACCAATGAATTCTTGGAGAAGACAGATCGAAGCAGAGATGAAGATGATGGGGAAGACATGGAATGATCTTTAAAAAATTGCAAAAAACAGAACGACTTGGAAAGTGTTTATTGAAGACCTATGCTCCACAGGGAACTAAAAGGTAGAAGAAGAAGAAGACCAGTCAAATACTAGTGGATAAAGAGATACAGCGAAAATGATGTGTTATATGCAAAACGCCGCGATGGCTTTTAACGAAGTGGAATCAACAACCAGTTGTCGTCAAACAGAGTAGCAACTTTATTTACATGAAACTGTCGACATGGCTGTACACAATATAGAGACCATTCACACTTCTTCCACTTATAAAAACCATCAATTGGTAACATGACTATGGCAGTTGTTGACCAGCGAGAGAGAGAGAGAGCGAGATTTCTCTCGTCCCAACTATTTATACCACCCTCTTATTCACAATCCCAGAATCCTCCGTAACCAATCATTTCTAATCTTCTATCCTCCTTTGTCTACAACACTCGTACCCAATACGTCACACCTAGAAACTTCCATATCCCTTCTGTCTTAACCCTTTGACCTTGACCCTATCTTGGTCTGTTTCTAGCATAACCACCCACACCCGGTGTCCTTCACGCTTCCATGACTTCCCACTGAATACACACCCTCTTGGCCGTATACCATTACACTTATCTATAGTCTATTTCTATCATAACCAGTCTCCCAAAAATACTCTCAACATATGCCGTCTTGGCGATTTAATATTACATATGGCGTTGGTAGGACACACACTACGGAAGCCAACTGAGAGTATTATACAAAACAGGCCCTTTTTTGGAATCCCCATGAAGAAAACAAAGAGGAAGACCAATGTATTCTTGGAGAAGACAGATAGAAGCAGAGATGAAGATGATGGGGAAGACATGGAACGATCTTAAAAGAATGACAAGAAATAGAACTGAGACAACAAGGAAAGTGTTTGTTGAAGACCTATGCTCCACGGGGAGCTGAAAGGTAGAAGAAGAAGAAGAAGAGGCAAAGAAATGAAAAGCCAGTTGTAACTCTCAGAGATAAGATGTCTCAGAAGATCGTTGAAAGTTCCCTGGACAACTAAAAAGATCGACTAGGAAGTTTCAAAGAGGCCAACACAAAAACAGAGCTCTTAGAAAACAGAAGAAAAAAATCAACATTCGGGCACATCATGGGAAGTGGAAAGCCGGGATATTTGGTTACAACTGGCAAAAATACAGGGAAATAGAAATCGTGGACGATAAAAAGTGAAGATACTAGAAAACTTGGTTTTGTGGCATAGAAAACAGTCAACAACAGAATTGATACGATGTACTATAGAATAGAAGATTGTTGAAGGACATGATCGCCTACGTTAATAGGTATGACACATGATGATGATGAAGATAGGTGAGATCGAACTCAGACACTTTTCCTAAATTGTCTAGTTCACTAACCCTAACACTAAATTGTCTAGTTCACTAACCCTAACACTAAATTGTCTAGTTCACTAACCCCAACACTAAATTGTCTAGTTCACTAACCCTAACCCTAAATTGTCTAGTTCACTAACCCTAACACTAAATTGTCTAGTTCACTAACCCTAACACTAAATTGTCTAGTTCACTAACCCTACATATGAGCAACCGATACCCTACAGCACGAGCATACAACATGAAAATGTCATGCTGAAGACGACCACACAAAAAACGTAAATAACGACAGAATTCTGGCCGCAGAAAAACCAACTTGCAGACAAATTTAAATATATGACCTTCCACATAAGACTTTAGCCATCATAGGGCCAGCTCGTCTATCTATACATTATGCTGAATAGACCATATCATAGGGCCAGCTCGGCTATCTATACATTATGCTGAATAGACCATATCATAGGGCCAGCTCGTCTATCTATACATTATGCTGAATAGACCATATCATAGGGCCAGCTCGTCTATCTATACATTATGCTGAATAGACAATATCATATGGCCAGCTCGTCTATCTATACATTATGCTGAATAGACCATATCATATGGCCAGCTCGTCTATCTATACATTATGCTGAATAGACCATATCATAGGGCCAGCTCGTCTATCTATACATTATGCTGAATAGACCATATCATAGGGCCAGCTCGTCTATCTATACATTATGCTGAATAGACCATATCATATGGCCAGCTCGTCTATCTATACATTATGCTGAATAGAGCATACAACATGAAACACTAACACTAACCCTAACACTAACCCTAACATTAATACTAACCCTAACACTAACCCTAACATTAACACTAACACTAACCCTAACACTAACCACAGCTCTACGGCAGCTCCTGTGTATATTTAGGGAAAACTTCGGTAAGAAAGTGTTCCCTCGGCGTCTTTAAGCATATGAGGATTATGGTGTTAGTTTACGTGGCCTTATATGTTCATTCTCACGTTCGTGTCCTGATGAAGGCATTGTGTGATGCCGAAACGTCATCGTTTTTTGTTCTGTTCTCTCGTGTTCTTCTTGTTTTTGTTCAGAAATTTCAATACATTGAGACGTTTATGACCAGCTTAGGTCACGAACATGGACAAGTCTGAGGTCTTCACCAGCTCTCCATAGCTCGCCATGAAGGCTTGTATCTGTGGGCCATATTTGTGCTCTTATGGTGTTGAGAGAGAGCCGCGATAGCTCAGTGGTTAGTGAACTGGACTACTAAGGACAAGAGGTAGGGTTCGATCCCAACCGACGGCTTCCGATTCACCCAACCTTTAATGGGTACCGGATTTTTTACCGGGTACTTTACTTTAGGGTGTTGAGAGTGCTGCAGTCCTGTGGGATATTTTCGAGAGTTTGTCTGGATGCTGTCACATGTTGCAAAGTCATTGAATCATATCTTGTTTTGGTGTGCTCTGAGGCCCCAGTGATCTGTTCTGAGTCTGAATATCTTGGTCTGCTTATGTCTGCTGAGCATGTTTAAGCTGTCATGTTCTGGCTCATATTTTCCATATAACTCTCTCCATTCTGTTTTCCTATCTTGTTTAAACTGTCATGTTCTGGCTCATATTTTCTATATAACTCTCTCCATTCTGTTTCCCTATCTTGTTTAAGCTGTCATGTTCTGGCTCATATTTTCCATATAACTCTCTCCATTCTGTTTTCCTAGCTTGTTTAAGCTGTCATGTTCTGGCTCATATTTTCCATATAACTCTCTCCATTCTGTTTTCCTATCTTGTTTATACTGTCTTGTTCTGACTCACGTTTTCAATGAAATCTTCTCGCGTGTAAAGCTTGTATATTTTATTGTGCTCAACTCGCTCACTGTATGGTTTCAATATCAGAAAAATGAAACTCAACCGATACCCTACAGCACGAGCATATTACATGAGAATGTCATGCTGAAGACGACCACACAAAAAACGTAAATAACGACAGAATTCTGGCCGCAGAAAAAAAAAAACCAACTTGCAGACAAATTTAAAAATATAACCTTCCACATAAGACTTTAGCCATCATAGGACCAGCTCGTCTATCTATACATTATGCTGAATAGACCATATTACCTCAGGAATCATGTACTGAAGGTCTGTAAAAAATTATGGTCACCAACACCATATTAATTAATAAGAAAAATAACCTCTACATAGATGAAATGTGTTAGACGAATGACAGGAAACAGTCTGAGAGATAAGATCAGAAATAAAGAACTGAGAAAAAAGCTAGCAATAGCCCCCGCCATAGAATATATAAGGAAACAACAGATAAAATGGCTTGGCCTCGTGACAAGGCAGAAAGAACAAAACACAATACAACGAGCCTTCAATAAACGTTGTGAGAACACCAGACCCAAGGATCGATCACGAAAAAGATGGGTCGATGGAATATTAGAAGCACTAGGAAACATAACAGCAGCAGAGGCGAACAGAAGAGCAAAAGACCGCAAATTATATCTCCCCTCGACGCTGAAATAGGAGCCGCTATAGCTCAGTGGTTAGTGAACTGGACTACAAAGGACAAGAGGTAGGGTTCCATCCCAACCGACGACTTTCGGTTCACCCAGCCTTTAATAGGTACCGGATTTTTTTCTGGGAAAGTAAAGCGGCACGGGCGTAATACCGACCACATTACCCCAAATAATCATGTGCTGAAGGTCTGTAAAATATAGGGTCACTAGCACCATATTCCCTATACGCCACTTGGCGTGACGGGGGGTACTTTATTTACTTACTTCGACGCTGAAAGGCAGATGAGGAAGGAAAGAAGAGGAAGAGCACCATATTTCCCATTGGCCACTTGGCGTGACGGGGCTCTTACTTTACTTTTACTTTCTGTATCTTCTATCTATCTATTGATCTTTCGAGCCGTAACCGGCCCATAGGGCGTAGACCAAGATACACCTTCTCCTATATGAATTTTTTGTTCTAGCAGTTTTCTTTTAAAGATATTTTATCAAATCTCGCCATCTGTCTCTGTTCTGTGCAAGCAGTTCTATCTCATTGAGGGAGCCGATTCCTGCTGCTCTCTTTCTGTATCTTACCAACACAAAATTACATATCTGCTGAAGAGAAGCAACAAAATGAGCATTAAAAAAAAAAAAGAAAGCATTACACTGCTTTGAACTAATGCGATTTTTGGCCTTAGATTTTTTTTTTTTTTTTTTTTTTTTTTGTGAAATTTACAAAAACGGAGACTTTTGATTGATGTGGTTTCAAGTTCCCATCGACCCACAGACTGATTACAACAGAACAGAAGAGGAATAGCAACAACGAGACGGAAGCTGTAGTTGTAGCTGTAGTTGTAGTTGTAGTTGTGGTTTGTAGTTGTAGTTGTAGTTGTAGTTGTAGTTGTAGTTGTAGTTGTAGTTGTAGTTGTAGTTGTGGTTGTAGTTGTGGTTCCAGTTGTGGTTGTAGTTGTAGTTGTAGTTGTAGTTGTAGCTGTAGTTGTAGTTGTAGCTGTAGTTGTAGTTGTAGTTGTGGTTGTAGTTGTAGTTGTAGTTGTAGTTGTGGTTGTAGTTGTAGTTGTAGTTGCAGTTGTGGTTGTAGTTGTGGTTGTAGTTGTAGTTGTAGTTGTAGTTGTAGTTGTAGTTGTAGTTGTAGCTGTAGTTGTGGTTGTAGTTGTGGTTCTAGTTGTGGTTGTAGTTGTAGTTGTGGTTGTAGCTGTAGTTGTAGTTGTAGCTGTAGTTGTAGTTGTAGTTGTGGTTGTAGTTGTGGTTGTAGTTGTGGGTGTAGTTGTGGTTGTAGTTGTAGTTGTAGTTGTGGTTGTAGTTGTAGTTGTAGTTGTAGCTGTAGTTGTAGTTGTAGTTGTAGTTGTAGCTGTAGTTGTAGTTGTAGTTGTAGCTGTAGTTGTGGTTGTAGTTGTGGTTCTAGTTGTGGTTGTAGTTGTAGTTGTAGTTGTAGCTGTAGTTGTAGTTGTAGCTGTAGTTGTAGTTGTAGTTGTAGTTGTGGTTGTAGTTGTAGTTGTAGTTGTGGTTGTAGTTGTGGTTGTAGTTGTAGTTGTAGTTGTAGTTGTAGTTGTAGCTGTAGTTGTAGTTGTAGCTGTAGTTGTAGTTGTAGTTGTAGTTGTAGTTGTAGTTGTGGTTGTAGTTGTAGTTGTGGTTGTGGTTGTAGTTGTAGTTGTGGTTGTAGTTGTAGTTGTAGTTGTAGTTGTAGTTGTAGTTGTAGATGTAGCTGTAGTTGTAGTTGTAGTTGTAGTTGTAGCTGTAGCTGTAGTTGTAGTTGTAGTTGTAGTTATAGCTGTAGTTGTAGTTGTAGTTGTAGTTGTAGTTGTAGTTGTAGTTGTAGTTATTGTATTACAGCTGTAGTTGTAGTTGTAGCTGTAGTTGTAGTTGTAGTTGTAGTTGTAGTTGTAGTTGTAGCTAGTCCAAGACACCCGGTATCACTGCCAACGAACAAAATTACATAATTGCTCAACCACCAGTGCCAGTGGTATCATCGGAATTAACTTTAAGAATTAGCATTATAATCAATATTAAGAATTAACATTAAGAATTAGCATTATAATCAATATTAAGAATTAACATTAAGAATTAGCATTATAATCAATATTAAGAATTAACATTAAGAATTAGCATTACAATCAATATTAAGAATTAACATTAAGAATTAGCATTTTAATCAATATTAACAATTAACATTAATAATTAGAATTATAATCAATATTAAGAATTAACATTAAGAATTAGCATTATAATCAATATTAAGAATTAACATTAAGAATTAACATTAAGAATTAGCATTAAGAATTAACATTATAATCAATATTAAGAATTAACATTAAGAATTAACATTATAATCAATATTAAGAATTAACATTAAGAATTACATTAAGAATTAACATTATAATCAATAATTAGAATTAACATTAAGAATTACATTAATAATTAGCATTAAGAATTAACATTATAATCAATAGTAAGAATTAACATTAAGAATTACATTAAGAATTAGCATTAAGAATTAACATTATAATCAATATTAAGAATTAACATTAAGAATTACATTAAGAATTAGCATTAAGAATTAACATTATAATCAATATTAAGAATTAACATTAAGAATTAGCTTTAAGAATTAACATTAAGAATTAGCATTAAGAATTAACATTAAGAATTAATATTAAGAATTAACATTAAGAATTAACATTAAGTAGGAAGAGGAAGAACTAACAACAACAAAAAAGGAAGAAAACTCACAACAACACGAATGAAAAATTAAAAAATTAAGAAGTCGAAGGAGAAGAAAATGAGGAAGAATTGGGGAAAGAAGTAGAAGAAAAAAGTATAAGAAAATGAAGGAGAATTGGGGAAAGAAGTAGAAGAAAAAAGGAGAATTGGGGAAAGAAGTAGAAGAAAAAAGAAGAATTGGGGAAAGAAGTAGAAGAAAAAAGAAGAATTGGGGAAAGAAGTAGAAGAAAAAAGTAGAAGAAATGAAGAAGAATTGGGGGAAGAAGTAGAAGAAAAAAGAAGAATTGGGGAAAGAAGTAGAAGAAAAAAGAAGTAGAAAATGAAGGAGAATTGGGGAAAGAAGTAGAAGAAAAAAGTAGAATTGGGGAAAGAAGTAGAAGAAAATGAAGAAGAATTGGGGAAAGAAGTAGAAGAAAATGAAGAAGAATTGGGAAAGAAAGAAGTAGAAGAAAAGTGAAGAAGAAATTGGGGAAAGAAGTAGAAGAAAATGAAGAAGAATTGGGGAAAGAAGTAGAAGAAAAAAGAAGAATTGGGGAAAGAAGTAGAAGAAAAAAGTAGAAGAAAATGAAGAAGAATTGGGGAAAGAAGTAGAAGAAAAAAGAAGAATTGGGGAAAGAAGTAGAAGAAAAAAGAAGAATTGGGGAAAGAAGTAGAAGAAAAAAGTAGAAGAAAATGAAGAAGAATTGGGGAAAGAAGTAGAAGAAAAAAGAAGAATTGGGGAAAGAAGTAGAAGAAAAAAGAAGAATTGGGGAAAGAAGTAGAAGAAAAAAGTAGAAGAAAATGAAGAAGAATTGGGGAAAGAAGTAGAAGAAAATGAAGAAGAATTGGGGAAAGAAGTAGAAGAAAATGAAGAAGAATTGGGGAAAGAAGTAGAAGAAAATGAAGAAGAATTGGGGAAAGAAGTAGAAGAAAATGAAGAAGAATTGGGGAAAGAAGTAGAAGAAAAAAGAAGAATTGGGGAAAGAAGTAGAAGAAAAAAGTAGAAGAAAATGAAGAAGAATTGGGGAAAGAAGTAGAAGAAAAAAGAAGAATTGGGGAAAGAAGTAGAAGAAAAAAGAAGAATTGGGGAAAGAAGTAGAAGAAAAAAGTAGAAGAAAATGAAGAAGAATTGGGGAAAGAAGTAGAAGAAAAAAGAAGAATTGGGGAAAGAAGTAGAAGAAAAAAGAAGAATTGGGGAAAGAAGTAGAAGAAAAAAGTAGAAGAAAATGAAGAAGAATTGGGGAAAGAAGTAGAAGAAAAAAGAAGAATTGGGGAAAGAAGTAGAAGAAAAAAGTAGAATTGGGGAAAGAAGTAGAAGAAAAAAGAAGAATTGGGGAAAGAAGTAGAAGAAAAAAGAAGAATTGGGGAAAGAAGTAGAAGAAAAAAGAAGAAAATGTAGAAGAATGGGGGAAAGAAGTAGAAGAAAAAAGTAGAAGAAAATGTAGAAGAATGAGGATAAAAGAAGAAAACGAAGTAGAAAAAGAGAATAAAAATACAAATTATCACAAAAGAAGAGGAATAATTATTACAAAATTTTTTTAAAAATAATCCCGCAGAGCAAGAAAAGGAACGAAGGCGATTGGTCAATCCAGACATATCCCACAACACTTCTGACCATGAACACATTAAACGGTTCTCTATTTGTGCGCTTTGGTGCCCTTTCCACCGACAGGCCCTGGTGCTATTTTCAGCGATGGCCTTTAGTGACAGGAAACTGGCAATCTTGTGGTAATAGAGTAATCCTGGGATGCGCACATCGCGGGGTCACCGGAGTGCAATGGACGGAGTATAACCCCGAGACGTACGTGAACGTATATTAGTCCATGGCGTCCCGCGAGGGAAGGGGTCGAGAGATTGATGTGTTTGTTGTAGAAACTACAAGCAGATGGCTCTCGTAACGGCAAGAAAGAGAATTTCTTCTTCTTTCCTTCTTTATCTGTCTTCCAGCGTCGAGGGGAGATATAATTTGTGGTCTTTTTGTTCTGTTCGCCTCAGCTGCTGTTATGTTTCATAGGAGGAAGAGGTATGTATTACAGCACTCAAAAAAAAATTATAAATAAACAACAACAGAAAAAAACAAAGAACAATATATGGACCGAAGCAGGATCGAACCCGTACTCCATGGCACTGCGCCTTGCCACGAGAAGCCGAACGCTAGGGAACACTGCCACTCAGCTAACTAAAAAAATTAGCTATTGTGGAAAATGTCTTACACGCAGGCATTCTCATGACTATAGCATAAGGTTACGATCACAGTTTCCCCTCTATAATAATATTCATTTATTATTATTTGTCTCCTGCTATTATGTTTCCTAGTGCTTCTAATATTCCGTCAATCCATCTTTTTCATGGTCGGCCCTTAGGTCTGGTGTTCTCGCAACGTTATTGAAGGCTCATTGTTGTGTTTTGATCTTTCTGCCGTGTCACGTGGCCAAAACATTATATATAGTGTTTCCTTATATATTCTATGGCGGGGACTATTCCTAACCTTTTTTCTCAGTTCTTCATTTCAGATCTTATCTCTCAGACTGTTTCCTGTCATTCGTCTAACACATTTCATCTCTGTAGAGGTTATTTTTCTGATTGTTCTTGCATCTAGGGTCCAGGTCTGACATTGGTAGCACAACGTTGGGATGAAGATTGTATTGTATAGTGCACGTTTTGTCTCCTGGGTTATTTTACAAAGTTCCCAAATATCGTCGCAGGCTCTTCTGCTCCCCCAATTTGTGTGTTACTATTGCTAATCTATTTCATCTATTCCTGACAGTCTCCATTGTTAGTTACTTCAGATCTATTCCTGACAGTCTCCATTGTTAGTTACTTCAGATCTATTCCTGACAGTCTCCATTGTTAGTTACTTCAGATCTCTTTCTGACAGTCTCCATTGTTAGTTACTTCAGATCTATTCCTGACATTCTCCATTGTTAGTTACTTCAGATCTCTTTCTGACAGTCTCCATTATTAGTTACTTCAGATCTCTTTCTGACAGTCTCCATTATTAGTTACTTCAGATCTCTTTCTGACAGTCTCCATTATTAGTTACTTCAGATCTATTCCTGACAGTCTCCATTGTTAGTTACTTCAGATCTCTTTCTGACAGTCTCCATTGTTAGTTACTTCAGATCTATTCCTGACAGTCTCCATTGTTAGTTACTTCAGATCTCTTTCTGACAGTCTCCATTATTAGTTACTTCAGATCTCTTTCTGACAGTCTCCATTATTAGTTACTTCAGATCTCTTTCTGACAGTCTCCATTATTAGTTACTTCAGATCTCTTTCTGACAGTCTCCATTATTAGTTACTTCAGATCTCTTTCTGACAGTCTCCATTATTAGTTACTTCAGATCTCTTTCTGACAGTCTCCATTATTAGTTACTACAGATCTCTTTCTGACAGTCTCCATTATATGTTACTTCAGATCTCTTTCTGACAGTCTCCATTATTAGTTACTTCAGATCTCTTTCTGACAGTCTCCATTATTAGTTACTTCAGATCTCTTTCTGACAGTCTCCATTATTAGTTACTTCAGATCTCTTTCTGACAGTCTCCATTATTAGTTACTTCAGATCTCTTTCTGACAGTCTCCATTATTAGTTACTTCAGATCTCTTTCTGACAGTCTCCATTATTAGTTACTTCAGATCTCTTTCTGACAGTCTCCATTATTAGTTACTTCAGATCTCTTTCTGACAGTCTCCATTATTAGTTACTTCAGATCTCTTTCTGACAGTCTCCATTATTAGTTACTTCAGATGCCAGATATTCAAAGTTTGTAACAATTTCATCTTCTTCACTGTTGTTGATGTTTTTGTGTTGGCTTTTTGTTTTGTCAGTGTACATTGTCTTTGTTTTACGTCTGTTGAGATAGAGGCTACTCTCTTCGCCGTGTTGTTTTACGTCTGTTTGAGATAGAGGCTACTCTCTTCGCCGTGCTGTTTTACGTCTGTTGAGATAGAGGCTACTCTCTTCGCCGTGCTGTTTTACGTCTGTTGAGATAGAGGCTACTCTCTTCGCCGTGCTGTTTTACGTCTGTTGAGATAGAGGCTACTCTCTTCGCCGTGCTGTTTTACGTCTGTTGAGATAGAGGCTACTCTCTTCGCCGTGCTGTTTTACGTCTGTTGAGATAGAGGCTACTCTCTTCGCCGTGCTGTTTTACGTCTGTTGAGATAGAGGCTACTCTCTTCGCCGTGCTGTTTTACGTCTGTTGAGATAGAGGCTACTCTCTTCGCCGTGCTGTTTTACGTCTGTTGAGATAGAGGCTACTCTCTTCGCCGTGCTGTTTTACGTCTGTTGAGATAGAGGCTACTCTCTTCGCCGTGCTGTTTTACGTCTGTTGAGATAGAGGCTACTCTCTTCGCCGTGCTGTTTTACGTCTGTTGAGATAGAGGCTACTCTCTTCGCCGTGCTGTTTTACGTCTGTTGAGATAGAGGCTACTCTCTTCGCCGTGCTGTTTTACGTCTGTTGAGATAGAGGCTACTCTCTTCGCCGTGCTGTTTTACGTCTGTTTGAGATAGAGGCTACTCTCTTCGCCGTGTTGTTTTACGTCTGTTGAGATAGAGGCTACTCTCTTCGCCGTGCTGTTTTACGTCTGTTGAGATAGAGGCTACTCACTTCGCCGTGTTGTTTTACGTCTGTTGAGATAGAGGCTACTCTCTTCGCCGTGTTGTTTTACGTCTGTTGAGATAGAGGCTACTCTCTTCGCCGTGCTGTTTTACGTCTGTTGAGATAGAGGCTACTCTCTTCGCCGTGCTGTTTTACGTCTGTTGAGATAGAGGCTACTCTCTTCGCCGTGTTGTTTTACGTCTGTTGAGATAGAGGCTACTCTCTTCGCCGTGTTGTTTTACGTCTGTTGAGATAGAGGCTACTCTCTTCGCCCTCTTGTTTTACGTCTGTTGAGATAGAGGCTACTCTCTTCGCCGTGCTGTTTTACGTTTGTTGAGATAGAGGCTACTCTCTTCGCCGTGCTGTTTTACGTCTGTTGAGATAGAGGCTACTCTCTTCGCCGTATTGTTTTACGTCTGTTGAGATAGAGGCTACTCTCTTCGCCCTCTTGTTTTACGTCTGTTGAGATAGAGGCTACTCTCTTCGCCGTGTTGTTTTACGTCTGTTGAGATAGAGGCTACTCTCTTCGCCGTGTTGTTTTACGTCTGTTGAGATAGAGGCTACTCTCTTTGCCGTGTTGTTTTACGTCTGTTGAGATAGAGGCTACTCTCTTCGCCGTATTGTTTTACGTCTGTTGAGATAGAGGCTACTCTCTTCGCCCTCTTGTTTTACGTCTGTTGAGATAGAGGCTACTCTCTTCGCCGTGTTGTTTTACGTCTGTTGAGATAGAGGCTACTCTCTTCGCCGTGTTGTTTTACGTCTGTTGAGATAGAGGCTACTCTCTTCGCCGTGTTGTTTTACGTCTGTTGAGATAGAGGCTACTCTCTTCGCCGTGTTGTTTTACGTCTGTTGAGATAGAGGCTACTCTCTTCGCCGTGTTGTTTTACGTCTGTTGAGATAGAGGCTACTCTCTTCGCCCTCTTGTTTTACACACTCAGTAATGTTAAGATGATGCCTATATTTTCCTTGAACATCGATACATTTCAACTTTGATGGTCAGAACTACTCCAGGTCGAAAGATAACACAATTTTTATAACAACTTTTTTTCACTACAACAAAAAATAAAATATCTCCTTTCTCTCTTCTTTCATCTTGTTATTCCTAGTTTTAGCCCCGGTGTTATTTGTTTTGATGTTAGTATATTTTTCATGGCATTAAAATTTACTTTTTGCCATCCCTATTGTGTTTTTTATTTCAGTTTTACATTTTCCATCATTGGTTATACTATGTCCAAGGTAGTTGTAGCTCATAACATACAATAGCATATATATGTTATATATGTTGATATATGAACCGCGATAACTCAGTCGTTAGTGAACTGAACTACGGAAGACTAGAGATCGTGTTCGATCCTGATCGACGGCTTCCGGGTTCACCCAGCCTTAAATGGGTACCGGATTTTTTCTGGGAAAGTAAAGCAGCACTGGCGTAATACCGACCACATTACCCCAAAAATAATGTGCCGAAGGTCTATACAAATGATGGTCACTAACACTATATTCCCTATACGCCACTTGGCGTGGCGGGGGTATTTTACTTATCACTTATATGTTGATATCTCGCTGTGTGTTTTCATTGACTTGTGTGTTTTTTTTCAGGGATTGGGCACATCGGTGAGATCCTAGTGATCCATAACGTGACCCGCTTCTGCGGGGGTCAGTACGAGTGTGTGGCGGAGAACGCTGTACTACCCATTGCAAGAAGGTCTACATTTGTCAGGGTCAAGTGTAAGTTGTGAGGGCCAAGTGTAAGTTGTGGGGTTCGAATGTAAGTTGTGGGTGTCAAGTGTAAGTTGTGAGGGTCAGGTGTAAGTTTTGAGGGTCAAGTGTAAGTTGTGAGGGTCAAGTGTATGTTGTGGGGGTCGAGTGTAAGGTGTGAGGGTCAAGTGTAAGTTGTGGGGATCGAGTGTATGTTGTGGGGGTCAATTGTGAGTTTTGAGGGTCAAGTGTAAGTTGTGAGGGTCAAGTGTATGTTGTGGGGGTCGAGTGTAAGTTGTAAGGGTCAAATGTAAGTTGTGGGGGTCAGGTGTAAGTTGTGTGGGTCAAGTGTATGTTGTGGAGGTCAAGTTTAAGTTGTGGGTTCAAGTGTAAGTTGTTTGGGTCAAGTGTAATTTGTGTGGGTCAAGTGTAGTTATAAGGTCAAGTGTAAGTTGTGTGGGTCAAGTGTAAGTTATGTGGGTCAAGTGTAAGTTGTGTGGGTCAAGTGTAAGTTGTGTGGGTCAAGTGTAAGTTATGAGGACAAGTGTAAGTTGTGTGGGTCAAGTAAAAGTTATGAGGTAAAGTGTAAGTTGTGTGGGTCAAGTGTAAGTTATGAGGTCAAGTGTAAGTTGTGGGGGTTAAAGTGTAAGTTATGTGGGTCAAGTGTAAGTTATGAGGTCAAGTGTAAGTTGTGAGGGTCAAGTGTAAGTTGTGAGGGTCAGTGTAAGTTGTGAGGATCAAATGTAAGTTGTGAGGGGTCAAGTGTAAGTTGTGAGGGTCAAATGTAAATTGTGAGGGTCAAATGTAAATTGTGAGGGTCAAGTGTAAGTTGTGCGGGTCAAATGTAAGTTGTGAGGGTCAAATGTAAGTTGTTGTGAGGGTCAAATGTAAGTTGTGAGGGTAAAATGTAAGTTGTGAGGGTCAAATGTAAGTTGTGGGGGTCAAATATAAGTTGTGAGGGTCAAATGTAAATTGTGAGGGTCAAGTGTAAGTTGTGAGGGGTCAAGTGTACGTTCTGGGGGTCAAATGTAAGTTGTGGGAGAGTGTATAGATAAATGGGGGATGGGATTGAAATAGATACTGAAGAGGAAAATATGAATGCAGGGAGATAGTGAGGAAGGAAAATACTTGGAGTAGCAGGAAAATAGTTATGGAGTGAGGGAAATAGCTAGAGAGGGAGGGAACTAGGGAGGGAAAGAAATAGTAAGACAGAGAGGAAAAAGGGTTAGGGAGGGAAGAAAATAGGGAGGGGGAAATAGTTAAGGAGAGAAATAGCTAGATAGGGGGGATCGTTAGAAAGAAGGAAATAGTTAGAGGGAGGGAAATAGTTAGAGGATTGGAAGTAGTTAGAGGGAGGGAAATAAGGGGATGGGAAATAGTTAGAGGAATGGAAGTAGTTAGAGGGAGGGAAATAGGGGATGGGAAATAGATAGAGGGAGGGAAATAGTTGGTGGGAAATAGATGAGAGGGTGGAAAATAGTTGGAGGGAAATAGAGAGGGAGGGAAATAGTTGGTGGGAAATAGATAGAGGAAGGGAAATAGTTGGAGGGAAATAGATAGAGGGAGGGAAATAGTTGGAGGGAAATGGATAGAGGAAGGGAAATAGTTGGTGGGAAATAGATAGAGGGAGAGAAATAGTTGGAGGGAAATAGATAGAGGGAGGCAAATAGTTGGTGGGAAATAGATAGAGGAAGGGAAATAGATAGAGGAAGGGAAATAGATAGAGGAAGGGAAATAGTTGGAGGGAAATAGATAGAGGGAGGGAAATAGTTGGTGGGAAATAGATAGAGGGAGGGAAATAGTTGTTGGGAAATAGAGGAAGGAAAATAGTTGGAGGGAAATAGATAGAGGGAGGGAAATAGTTGGCGGGAAATAGATAGAGGGAGGGAAATAGTTGGTGGGAAATAGATAGAGGAAGGGAAATAGTTGGAGGGAAATAGGTAAAGGAAGGGAAATAGTTGGAGGGAAATAGATAGAGGGAGGGAAATAGTTGGTGGGAAATAAATAGAGGGAGGGAAATAGTTGGTGGAAAAAGATAGAGGGAGGGAAATAGTTGGAGGGAAATAGATAAAGGGAGAGAAATAGTTGGTGGGAAATAGATAGAGGGAGGGAAATAGTTGGTGGGAAATAGATAGAGGAAGGGAAATAGTTGGAGGGAAATAGATAGAGGGAGAGAAATAGTTGGTGGGAAATAGATAGAGGGAGGGAAATAGTTGGTGGGAAATAGATAGAGGGAGAGAAATAGTTGGTGGGAAATAGATAGAGGGAGAGAAATAGTTGGTGGGAAATAGATAGAGGGAGGGAAATAGTTGGAGGGAAATAGATAGAGGGAGAGAAATAGTTGGTGGGAAATAGATAGAGGGAGGGAAATAGTTGGTGGGAATAGATAGAGGAAGGGAAATAGTTGGTGAGAAATAGATAGAAGGAGGGAAATAGTTGGAGAGAAATAGAGGGAGGGGAATAGTTGGAGAGAAATAGATAGATGGAGGGAAATAGTTGTGGAAAATAGATAGAAGGAGGGAAATAGTTGGAGAGAAATAGATAGAGGGAGGGAAATAGTTGGTGGGAGGGAGAGAAATATTTAGAGAAGGAGTGAAATAATACTAGACAAATGATAGACATAATAATAAAATATAGTAACAAAAAAGGTCTCAGTCTGAATAGCAAGAAAACAGAAGTAATGGTCATATCGAAGAAACAATCATCACCATCATGCAGCATAAAAATTAACGAGACAAATCTGAAACAAGTGCAACGCGTCAAATACTTGGGCACAATAATAACATCAGATGGGAGATGCACCACAGAAATAAAAAGCAGAATAGCTCAGGCCAAAATAGCATTTCAGAAAATGAAAAATATCTTGTGCAACAAATCTATGTCAATAGAAATGAGAAAGAGAGTTCATCGTTTGATATATAGAGCCAAATTCTGACCCATGGAAGTGAATTATGGACAGCAAACAAACAAATAAAGATGGGATGAGAGATGGGATTTCTCAGAAGAATGTTGAAAGTCCCCCTGACAGTTTAAAAGACCAATGAGGACATTCTCAAAGAGGCCAACACAAAAAGGGAGCTCCTAAAAAACAGAAACAAACAATCAACATTTTTTCTGTCAAATCATGAGACAGGAAAGTTGGAGTATTTGGTTACAACTGGCAAATTACAGGGAAAGAGAGATCGCGGACGACAAATAGAGAGAAGATACTATAAGATAGCATGGTGGCATGGCATGGAAAACAGTCAACAACAGAAATGATACGATGCAGGTGGATAGAAGATTGTGGCAGGACATGATCGCCTACGCCAACCGGTATGGCACATGATGATGAATAACGATATCATGAGACTAAATAGATAAGGGTAAGGGAATAACTCTTGTAAAAATAGTGAACACTGAGTTGTCTTAATTTACGAAAAGAACGGACGAGGCAAAGGCGACTCACAGAGATAGAGCTGTAGATTGTCAGCGACCCACAGCTGATGGCTTGCGCCAGGATCGGTGAATCAGAACCATCCAGACCCTACTCCACCTTTCCGTGGTGCCTCCGGAAACAGACTAGTCAGTCTTGTAAAGCGGTAAAGGCATCACGGTGCATAGAAATGTAAAGCTGCTGTAACACTGAGGATAATAATGGCAAATATTTGTTTATGAAAAAGTGATATGGTAACAGCTTTACTTCTTCTTTCCTTC
The DNA here is from genome assembly GCA_032433765.1 of Megaustenia siamemsis. Taxonomy (NCBI): domain Eukaryota; kingdom Metazoa; phylum Mollusca; class Gastropoda; order Stylommatophora; family Ariophantidae; genus Megaustenia; species Megaustenia siamemsis. The sequence goes on along the minus strand of JAVIAB010000159.1, from coordinate 26,221,274 downwards.
CTCATCTGCCTTTCAGCGTCGAGGGGAGATATAATTTGCGGTCTTTTGCTCTTCTATTCGCCTCTGCTGCTGTTATGTTTCCTAGTGCTTCTAATATTCCATCGACCCATCTAGCTTTACAGGTAATAGTAATATGGTAACAGCTTTACGTAGGTGAGTAACAAAACAAAAGTAGAACGACGTTTCGGCCAAGTAGGCTTTCGGATGTAACAATAAACAACACACACAAATATATATATATAAGGATACAGTCATCCCACGCTACTTCGCGTTTCATTTATCGTGGCCTCACTACATCCCGGATTGTTCAAAAATTCAAAATTGATGAATTATTATTTAAAAAAAACATTATTTTATGTATGTTATTTATACTATTAATATTTTATTTACATGTTTGAAACTATTCTTTAATGTTCTAAAGATAACATATGCACTTATATGGTTTCATATACACTTATTGATATTATACATACACAAAAAATGTACGTATGTTAAAAAATGAGAGGGTGACACTACTTCGCGGTTATTCACTTATCGCGGCCGGTTCTGGTCCCTATTAACAGCGATAACTGAGGGATTACTGTATACGCAGAAATCAGCCTTTAATGGGTACCGGATTTTTTTCTGGGAAAGTAAATCGGCACGGGCGTAATACCGACCACATTACCCCAAAAAATCATGTGCCGAAGGTCTTTCAAATTTATGGTCACTAACATCATATTGGAAGCGAATCATGGACAGTAGACAAACAAATGAAAAGACGATTAGAGGCCACAGAGATTGGATTTCTCAGAAGAATGTTGAAAGTTCCCTGGACAGCTAAAAAGACTAATGAGGAAGTTCTCAAAAAGGTCAACACAAAAAGGGAGCTCTTTAAAAAAAAACATCAGAAAGAAGCAATCAACATTTTTCGGGCACATCATGAGAAGAGGAAAGTTGGAATACTTGGTTCCAACTGGCAAAATAAAAGGAAAGAGAGAGATCGCGGATGACAAAGAGAGAAAATAGTGGATAGCTTGGTGTCATGGCATGGAAAACAGTCAACAACAGAACTGGTACGATGCACTGTGGATAGAAGATTGTGGAGGAACATGATCACCTACGCCAACCGGTATGGCATATGATGATGATCATGAACACCATATTCCCTATTTCCCTATACTTTTTTTTTACACAGAAATCTAACTACATGGCGATAATATGCTTGTCTCTCAAGAAAGGGAAGTAAATCACTTCCCTGTGTGTCTGGAGCTAGGTTAGGTACCTACTAGACTGAAATTGATAAGGCCGGTTGACAGGGCGGGACACAGGTGTTAAATATAGTAAAAGGGAAAGGTTTAAAAATCTAACCTCTCCAAGCCAGTAGGGATCGAAGAGGGACGGCAACCCGGTGCTCAAACATGTCGTGCTGAAGTCGGATGTGTTGGACCGAAAGGTGGAAATATCACAGTTATACTGCAAACCACTTCTCTGCAAAAATCACTGGAGGCTGTAGAAATGTGGTTTTACAGAAGAATGTTGAGAATACCATGGACAGCTAAGAAGGGTAAAGAAAACGTTCTGGAAGAGGCCACAGCAAAAAGAGAGCTAATTTCTAATATTAGGAAGGAACATTCATCATTTTTTGGCCATGTAATAAGAAGAGAACAACTGGAATATATTGTAACAACTGGGAAAATTGAGGGACGAAGAGATAGAGGGAAGCAAAGAGAAAAAATAACAGACAGCTTAAGAGAATGGCTTGGCAGAAGGTCAACAACAGAAATGATAAATAGCTGCCGAGATCGAAAGTTGTGGAGAGACATGATCACCTACGCCAGCAGGCTTGGTACTTGATGATGATACTGCAAACCACAACACAACGAAGACACGCCCACTTAACGCCCTTCAAAGGACGGATGACGAAGAGGTGTACTTCTTTAGTCATCGGATGAACAAACGAAGAGAACAAGAACTGTATGGGAAGAGTTGTGTTCTGTTCATGAGATTTGTGTTCATGACGGGTGAAGTTCGGTTCATGGCGTCGTCACCACAGTGATACAACATAGAGGAGGGTCAAGAATGTTGGAGGGAAGGGGGTAAGCTTGGATGGAGTTACCTAAGGTTATTTTAGAGTTGTTGAGATAGAGTTGTAGGGTAACGGGGCAGGAAGGAAGGAAGAGGGGAAGGAAGGGAATGAAGGAAGGAGGAGAGGGAGGGAATGAAGGAATGAAGGGAAGGGAAGAGAAGGGATAGAAGGAGGGAGGAGAAAGGCAGGAAGGAAGGAAGAAGAGGGAGGGAATGAAGGAATGAAGGAAGGAAGGGAAGGGAAGAGAATGGAGAGAAGGAGGGAGGAGGAAGGAAGGAAGGAAGGAAGGAAGGAAGGAAGGAAGGAAGGAAGGAAGGAAGGAAGGAAGGAAGGAAGGAAGGAAGGAAGGAAAGAAGGAAGGAAGGAAGGAAGGAAGGAAGGAAGGAAGGAAGGAAGGAAGGAAGGAAGGAAGGAAGGAAGGAAGGAGAAGAGGGAGGGAATGAAGAAATGAAGGGAAGAGAAGGGAGGGAAGGATGAGAAAGGAAAGAAGGAAGGATGGATGGAAGGAAGGAGAAGAGAGATGGAATGAAGGAAGTAAGGGAAGGGAAGAGCAGAAAGGGAAGGAAGGAAGGAAGGAAGGAAGGAAGGAAGGAAGGAAGGAAGGAAGGAAGGAAGGAAGGAAGGAAGGAAGGAAGGAAGGAAGGAAGGAAGGAAGGAAGGAAGGAAGGAAGGAAGGAAGGAAGGAAAAGAGTGAGAGAATGAAGGAAAGAGGGAAGGGAAGGGAGACACGAGGAAGGAAGGAAGGAAGGAAGGAAGGAAGGAAGGAAGGAAGGAAGGAAGGAAGGAAGGAAGGAAGGAAGGAAGGAAGGAAGGAAGGAAGGAAGGAAGGAAGGAAGGAAGGAAGGAAGGAAGGGAGAGAGGGAAGGGAGGGAGGGAGGGAGGGAGGGAGGGAGGGAGGAAAGAAAGAAAAGTTTCATATAAAGTGTCCTGTCATACAACAATTTATGGCTAAGCATCTTGGAGTTGTTGGCCAAAGAGGACGACACCCACAACTGCTATATGAGGACGTAGCATATGTATACATACATACATACATACATACATACATACATACATACATACATACATACATACATACATACATACATACACACATACATACATACATCCATACATACATACATCCATACATACATACATACATACATTCATACATACATACATACATACACACATACATACATACATACATACATACATACATACATACATACATACACACATACATACACACATACATACATACACACATACATACACACATATACAGTCGCATTACAATAACCAACACTTACGGGAATGCTATTCGTTTTCTGTCCCTCCAGTTTCCCCGGAAGTGACGTTGGCAAACAAACGTATGGGTCAGGCTGTAGGCAAGGACACCATCTTGGAGTGTGTCGTCACTGCCTACCCCCAAGCGGAGGCTGCCTGGAAGTTCGAAGGGAAGCAACTCAGTAATTCAGATAAATACAAGGTCAGAAGGGAGGCAATTCGATTGTATTTTTATGTTCAAATGAATAATAGGATCATCTCAGTAATCTTCTTGTTTCCTTCCTCATTTGTCTTTCAGCGTCGAGGGGAGATATAATTTGCGGTCTTTTGCTCTTATGTTCGCATCTGCCGCTGTTATGTTTCCTAGAGTTTCTAATATTCTATCATATTCATCACCATCATCATCATCGTCGAGTGCTATCTCTGCAACGACGGTTGGCTATCATGGAGCGCCACTCTGCTGTCTCTTGCTTTGATGGTGCAGGTTGTCTTAGGTCGACTTGTCCATCTTTTGATGTTACTCGTTCATGTTAGTCTTGGTCTGCCTCTGCCTCTTTTACCTTGTATTTTCCCCTCCAAGTTACTTTTAGTAGACTTGTGTCTTTTAACATGCCCTAAAAATCGCATTTGTCTTGTTTCAATTGTATTTAGTAGTTCTCTTTTCATTTTTAGTTGTTGTAAGACTTCATCGTTTGTTTTCTTTTCCTTCCATCCAATTCTACCTATTCTTCTATATATCCACATTTCAAAGGCTTCATTTTTCTGTTCTATTTTCTGGTCTAATGTCCATGTTTCTGCACCATAAAGGAGTGTTGAGAAGACATAATATTTTGCTAATCTATTTATGATATTTCAATATATTTGGAAAAATACACGACATGGAGTAAAGTGCCAAACAGGGTGTAAAGTGCCAAACATGGAGTAAAGTGCCAAACAGGGTGTAAAGTGCCAAACAGGGAGTAAAGTGCCAAACAGGGAGTAAAGTGCCAAACATGGAGTAAAGTGCCAAACATGGAGTAAAGTGCCAAAATGGAGTAAAGTGCCAAACAGGGAGTAAAGTGCCAAACAGGGAGTAAAGTGCCAAACATGGAGTAAAGTGCCAAACATGGAGTAAAGTGCCAAACAGGGAGTAAAGTGCCAAACATGGAGTAATGTGCCAGACATGGAGTAAAGTGCCAAACATGGAGTATAGTGCCAAACAGGGAGTAAAGTGCCAAGCAGGGAGTAAAGTGCCAAACAGGGTGTAAAGTGCCAAACATGGAGTAAAGTGCCAAACAGGGTGTAAAGTGCCAAACATGGAGTAAAGTGCCAAACATGGAGTAAAGTGCCAAACATGGAGTAAAGTGCCAAACATGGAGTAAAGTGCCAAACATGGAGTAAAGTACCAAATATGGAGTAAAGTGCCAAACATGGAGTAAAGTGCCAAAATGGAGTAAAGTGCCAAACAGGGAGTAAAGTGCCAAACAGGGAGTAAAGTGCCAAACATGGAGTAAAGTGCCAAACATGGAGTAAAGTGCCAAACAGGGAGTAAAGTGCCAAACATGGAGTAATGTGCCAGACATGGAGTAAAGTGCCAAACATGGAGTAATGTGCCAGACATGGAGTAAAGTGCCAAACATGGAGTATAGTGCCAAACATGGAGTAAAGTGCCAAACATGGAGTAAAGTGCCAAACATGGAGTAAAGTGCCAAACATGGAGTAAAGTACCAAATATGGAGTAAAGTGCCAAACATGGAGTAAAGTGCCAATCATGGAGTAAAGTGCCAAACAAGGAGTAAAGTGCCAAACAGGGAGTAAAGTGCCAAACAGGGAGTAAAGTGCCAAACAGGGAGTAAAGTGCCAAACATGGAGTAAAGTGCCAAACATGGAGTAAAGTGCCAAACAGGGAGTAAAGTGCCAAACAGGGAGTAAAGTGCCAAACAGAGAGTAAATGTTAAACTGCCCTTGGAATGTTTCTTCCCAATAGCAGCATATGGTACACAGCTGTTTGCTGTGGTCTCAAAGTTCTATTTTAGTTCCCCTCAAATGGGAATCAGAGGGTAATAGAAACAGAAGTCGACTTAAAGAAGCATTAAAAAGAACATTGAAGCGAGAGGCATCAACAGCAGGCATCAGCTGCGAGGAGAAAAATACCGTGTTTCGAGATGCAGGTCTTGTACAAGGTCTGACAGTTGAAAGATCGTCGGAAACAATGCAGGTCTTGTACAAGGTCTGACAGTTGAAAGATAGTCGGAAACAATGCAGGTCTTGTACAAGGTCTGACCGTTGAAAGATAGTCGGAAACAATGCAGGTCTTGTACAAGGTCTAACAGTTGAAAGATAGTCGGAAACAATGCAGGTCTTGTACAAGGTCTAACAGTTGAAAGATAGTCGGAAACAATGCAGGTCTTGTACAAGGTCTAACAGTTGAAAGATAGTCGGAAACAATGCAGGTCTTGTACAAGGTCTAACAGTTGAAAGATAGTCGGAAACAATGCAGGTCTTGTACAAGGTCTGACCGTTGAAAGATAGTCGGAAACAATGCAGGTCTTGTACAAGGTCTGACAGTTGAAAGATAGTCGGAAACAATGCAGGTCTTGTACAAGGTCTGACAGTTGAAAGATAGTCGGAAACAAGAGTCTAGGCTGTCTCCTATATGTGCAGTTTTCGGCTCGAAAGAATAATAGAGAGAGAAATACATATATCTATATATATATATATATATATATATATATATATATATCAGTCTTTCACACGCATATATATATATATATATATATATATATATATATATATATATATATATATATATATACTGGACCCTAGATGCAAGAACAATAAGAAAAATAACCTCTACATAGATTAAATGTTTTAGACGAATGACAGGAAACAGTCTGAGAGATAAGATCAGAAATGAAGAATTGAGAAAAAAGCTACGAATAGCCCCGCCATAGAATATATAAGGAAACAACAGATAAAATGGTTTGGCCACGTGACAAGGCAGAAAGAACAAAACACAACACAACGAGCCTTCGACAAACGTTGTGAGAACACCAGACCCAAGGGTCGACCTTGATAAAGATGGATCGATTGAATATTAGAAGCTCTAGGAAACATAACAGCAGCAGAGGCGGACAAAAGAGCAAAATATTCCCTCGACGCTGAAAGGCAGATGAGGAAGGAAGGAAGAAGAAGAATAAGAGATATTTATATAATGATAAAAGAACAGTGTTATGTGTATAAATGATCAAGAATCGTTTATGTCCATCAGATGATGTTTGACAATAATATTACATCTGGAGTAATCAACAATGACGGTATAATACTATTGCACTGTCTTCATTACTAGATTAAACTACCCTGAATATAAGATTAAACTAACTTAATTATAGGATTAAACTACGGTGACTATAAGATTACATTGCTTTGAATATAATATTAAACTAGCCTGACTGTAAGATTTAATTACCCTGACTGTAAGATTAAACCACCCTGACTGTAAGATTAAACAACCCTGACTGTAAGATTAAACAACCCTGACTGTAAGATTTAATTACCCTGACTGTAAGATTAAACTAGCCTGACAGTAAAATAAAACCACCCGGACTGTAAGATTCAACTACCCTGATTGTAAGATTAAACTACCCTGACTGTAAGATTAAACTACCCTGACTGAGAGATTAAACCACCCTGACTGTATAATTAAACTACCCTGACTGTAAGATTAAACAACCCTGACTGTAAGTTTAAACAACCCTGACTGTAAGATTAAACAACCCTGACTGTAAGATTAAACCACGCTGACTGTAAGATTAAACCACCCTGACTGTAAGATTAAACCACCCTGACTATAAGATTAAACCACCCTGACTGTAAGATTAAACCACCCTGACTGTAAGATTAAACAACCCTGACTGTAAGATTAAACAACCCTGACTGTAAGATTTAATTACCCTGACTGTAAGATTAAACCACCCTGACTGTAAGATTAAACCACCCGGACAGTAAGATTCAACTACCCTGATTGTAAGATTTAATTACCCTGACTGTAAGATAAAACTAGCCTGACAGTAAAATAAAACCACCCGGACTGTAAGATTCAACTACCCTGATTGTAAGATTAAACTACCCTGACTGTAAGATTAAACTACCCTGACTGTGAGATTAAACCACCCTGACTGTATAATTAAACTACCCTGACTGTAAGATTAAACAACCCTGACTGTAAGTTTAAACAACCCTGACTGTAAGATTAAACTACCCTGACTGTAAGATTAAACCACCCTGACTGTAAGATTAAACTACCCTGACTGTAAGATTAAACCACCCTGACTGTAAGATTAAACAACCCTGACTGTAAGATTAAACCACGCTGTCTGTAAGATTAAACCACCCTGACTGTAAGATTAAACCACCCTGACTATAAGATTAAACCACCCTGACTGTAAGATTAAACCACCCTGACTGCAAGATTAAACAACCCTGACTGTAAGATTAAACAACCCTGGCTGTAAGATTAAACCACCCTGACTGTAAGATTAAACCACCCTGACTGTAAGATTAAACCACCCTGACTGTAAGATTAAACCACCCTGACTGCAAGATTAAACTACCCTGACTGTAAGATTCAACCTCCCTGACTGTAAGATTAAACCACCGTGACTGTAAGATTAATCCACCATGACTGTAAGATTAAACAACCCTGACTGTAAGATTAAACTACCCTGATTGTAAGATTAAACCACCCTGACTGTAAGATTAAACAACCCTGACTGTAAGATTAAACCACCCTGACTGTAAGATTAAACCACCCTTACTGTAAGATTAAACAACCCTGAATGTAAGATTCAACTACCCTGACTGTAAGATTCAACCACCCTGACTGTAAGATTAAACCACCCTGACTGTAAGATTAAACCACCCTGACTGTAAGATTAAACCACCCTGACTGTAAGATTAAACCACCCTGACTGTAAGTTTAAACCACCCTGACTGTAAGATTAAACAACCCTGACTGTAAGATTAAACCACCCTGACTGTAAGATTAAACAACCCTGACTGTAAGATTAAACCACCCTGACTGTAAGATTAAACCACCCTGACTGTAAGATTAAACCACCCTGACTGTAAGATTAAACCACCCTGACTGTAAGATTAAACCACCCTGATTGTAAGATTAAACAACCCTGACTGTAAGATTAAACCACCCTGACTGTAAGATTCAACTACCTTGACTGTAAGTTTAAACAACCCTGACTGTAAGATTCAACTACCTTGACTGTAAGTTTAAACCACCCTGACTGTAAGATTCAACTACCCTGACTGTAAGATTAAACTACCCTGACTGTAAGATTCAACTACCCTGACTGTGAGATTCAACTACCTTGACTGTAAGTTTAAACCACCATGACTGTAAGATTCAACTACCCTGACTGTAAGATTCAACTCCCCTGACTGTAAGATTCAACTACTCTGACTGTAAGATTCAACTACCTTGACTGTAAGATTAAACAACCCTGACTGTAAGATTCAACTACCCTGACTGTAAGATTACACCACCATGACTGTAAGATTCAACTACCTTGACTGTAAGATTAAACAACCCTGACTGTAAGATTCAACTACCTTGACTGTAAGTTTAAACCACCATGACTGTAAGTTTCAACTACCCTGACTGTAAGATTCAACTACCCTGACTGTAAGATTCAACTACCCTGACTGTAAGATTCAACTACCCTGACTGTAAGATTCAACTGCCCTGACTGTAAGATTCAACTACCCTGACTGTAAGATTAAACCACCCTGACTGTAAGATTAAACCACCTTGAGCTAAGTCTAACTTGCCCCTACTCTACCGCAGCTGGACATCTATAACCACCACGATGACGACAGCAAGTTGACCTTGAGCCTAATCATCAAGAACATCCAGGTAGAAGACTACGGTACCTATGTCTGCATGGCCTCCAACGACATGGGCAAGGCCACGGAGAGGATGATACTGCATGGTAGGACGCCAGATTTTTAATAACGATCTCTCTCTCTCTCTCTCTCTCTCTCTCTCTCTCTCTCTCTCTCTTTGTATATATATTTGTTGATCCCGTTTCGTCCACTATCTCTCTCTCTCTCTCTCTCTCTCTCTCTCTCTCTCTCTCGTTCTCTCTTTCTCTACCCATAACTTTTTTCTTTATCATCAACATTATTATCGAGTGCCGTCTCCGCATCGAAGGTTGGCTACCATGGAGCGCCATTTCACTCTGTCTTTTGCTTTGATGGTGCAGATTGTTACAGGCTGACTTGTCCATCTTTTGATGTTACTCGTCCATGTTAGTCTTGGTCTGCCTCTGCCTCTGCCTCTTTTACCTTGTATTTTCCCTTCCAATATTACTTTTATTAGGCTGTTGTGTCTTTTAACATCCCCCAAAAATTTCATTTGTGTTGTTATAATTGTATTTAGTAGTTCTCCTTTCATTTTTAGTTGTTTTAAAACTTCATCGTTTGTTTTCTTTTCTTTCTACCCAATTCTACCTATTCTTCTATAAATCCACATTTCATAGGCTTCAATTTTCTGTTCTGTTTTCTTGTCTAATGTCCATGTTTCTGCACCATACAGGAATGTTGATAAAATATAAAATGTTGTTATTCTTAGTTTTAGCCCTTTTGATGTTAGTATGTTCTTCATGACATTAAAATTACTTTTTGTCATTCCTATTCTTTTGTTTATTTCAGTTGTACATTTTCCATCACTGGTTATAGTATGTCCAAGGTAGTTGTAGTTCTGAACTGTCTCCAGGTCTATTCCTTCAATTTTGATATCCACTTGTAGGTTTAGAGGTTTATTCTTTTTCTTTCCTTTCATTATTTCTTTTCCCATCCCATTATGGGTAATCCTAAGACAGCGAATCATGGACAGTAGAAGTACAAACACAGAAACACGTATGCATAGACATATATATATATATATATATATATATATATATATATATATATATATATATATATATATATATATAACTGTGCAAGTTACGGTTATAGTTATTGTTATGGAAGGCCCCGGTATCACTGCTAACGAATTAAAATCCATAATTGCTCAACCGCCCGTGCCAGTGGAACCATCCGAATTAATATCTCATCTCCCAAACAAAGAAAGGTAAGTGTATTCTCCATCATAGCAGTCCCAGCACACGCACACTTGGCGAATGTCAGAATAAATAAGAAAATGTGAAATGTGGATAGAGAAGGAAATCTAATAAAATTGTAGAAATAAACATCGCACAGAGAGAGAGAGAGGGAGAGAGAGAGAGAGATCATGAAAGAGAGATAGAGATAGAACATAGAGAAAGAGCATCATGTACACATATACTATAAAAGAAAAAAAAATATTGGCAAATCGTAGAACTTTAAAAATCATCTATAATTTGTTTTTTTTAATCATATTCATTCAAGATATAATGAATTCCTTTTGAACAACCTGTTCTGGCTTTTCATATTTATTAATTTTTTTTTTTTTTAATCAAAATTGATGAATATTTTTTCCCCCCCCCTCTGCAATTCGGCTTGCTAGCTAATGCATTATGCAATCACTTATGTCCGATTCTCTTTCATCAAATTTTCTAAACATCGTTTGAGACAAGGATGGATTTGTAATATATAGATGTTTATTTTTTGTGTTTACATGGAGAAATATTAGCGGAAATATATTAGCGGAGAAATATTAGCGGAGATATATTAGCGAAGATATATTAGCGGAGAAATATTAGCGGAGATATATTAGCGGAGAAATATTAGCGGAGAAATATTAATGAGATATATTAGCGGAGATATATTAGCGGAGAAATATTAGCGGAGAAATATTAGCGGAGATATATTAGCGGAGAAATATTAGCGGAGAAATATTAGTGAGATATATTAGCGGAGAAATATTAGTGAGATATATTAGCGGAGAAATATTAGTGAGATATATTAGCGGAGAAATATTAGTGAGATATATTAGCGGAGAAATATTAGTGAGATATATTAGCGGAGAAATATTAGTGAGATATATTAGCGGAGAAATATTAGTGAGATATATTAGCGGAGAAATATTAGTGAGATATATTAGCGGAGAAATATTAGCGGAGAAATATTAGCGGAGATATATTAGCGGAGAAATATTAGCGGAGAAATATTAGTGAGATATATTAGCGGAGATATATTAGCGGAGAAATATTAGCGGAGATATATTAGCGGAGATATATTAGCGGAGAAATATTAGCTGAGAAATATTAGCGGAGATATATTAGCGGAGAAATATTAGCGGAGAAATATTAGCGGAGAAATATTAGCGGAGATATGTTAGCGGAGAAATATTAGCGGAGATATATTAGCGGAGAAATATTAGCGGAGATATATTAGCGGAGAAATATTAGCGGAGAAATATTAGCGGAGATATATTAACTCAGAGTGGAACAAAATCACGGTTCCTATGTGGTTAGTTGTCCCAATGTTGACTTTGAATGATTCGAGTTCAGATGATGCACGTGCCGTATTTTTTTTTTTTATGGTGGAAGTGGTGGTCAACAGTGTTTTTTTTTAATTATTACATGCCACAGAAAATTGCAAAACCTTGTTGAAAAACATCAGATGGAAGATGCACCACAGAAATACAAAGCAGAATAGCTCAGGCCAAAATAGCATCTCAGAAAATGAAAAATATATTATCCAACAAATCTATGTCAATAGAAATGAGAAAGAGAGTTCATCGGTGCTATATAGAACCAATTCTGACCTATGGAAGCGGTTCATGGACAGTAGACAAACAAATGAAAAGACGATTAGAGGCCACAGAGATGGGATTTCTCAGAAGAATGTTGAAAATTCCCTGGACAGCTAAAAAAGACCAATAAGGAAGTTCTCAAAGAGGCCAACACAAAAAGGCAGCTCCTAAAAAACATCAGAAAGAAACAATCAACATTTTTCGGGCACATCATGAGAAGAGGAAAGTTGGAATACTTGGTTACAACTGGCAAAATAAAAGGAAAGTGAGATCGCGGACGACAAAGAGAGAAAATACTGGACAGCTTGGTGTCGTGGCATGGAAAACAGTCAACAACAGAACTGATACGATGCACTGTAGATAGAAGATTGTGGAAGGACATGATCGCCTACGCCAACCGGTATGGCACATGATGATGATGATGAACAGAAAATTATTAAAATATCTGGGACTAGAAAATACAGCAATGAAAGCAGGCTAAAAGATTTAAATAATAAAAGGAACAAGTTGATAAACACAATTCTACAGAGGTCATTAAAATAAAGATGCTCACTTCAAAAGACGCAGCGAGCTGGAAATAACAATAATGGAAGGTATGGTTCTAGGACGATGCATCATGGGCAGACCAAGAAGAGGGTGGTTTCAAGACATCAAGGAGACCTTCAACATGACAACAGAAGAAATGGGAGATCTAGAGACAGAGAATCTTTCAGACGAGATGTGAAGAATGCAACGTTATGTGGGAGATCTGGCTAGAGACAGGGATACTTTCAGACAGTATTTGGTGAATGCAACTTTCGATGGGAGATCTGGCTAGAGACACAGATTCTTTCAGATGGGCTGTGGTGAATGCAACGTTCTGTAGGAGATCTAGCTAAAGGCATAGATTCTTTCAGACAGGCTGTGATTAATGCAACGTTATGTGGGAGATTTAGCTAGAGGCATAGATTCTTTCAGACAGGCTGTGATGAATGCAACGTTCTGTAGGAGATCTAGCTAGAGGCATAGATTCTTTCAGACAGGCTGTGATGAATGCAACGTTATGTGGGAGATTTAGCTAGAGGCATAGATTCTTTCAGACAGGCTGTGATGAATGCAACGTTCTGTAGGAGATCTAGCTAGAGGCATAGATTCTTTCAGACAGGCTGTGATGAATGCAACGTTATGTGGGAGATTTAGCTAGAGGCATAGATTCTTTCAGACAGGCTGTTGTGAATGCAACGTTCTGTGGGAGATCTAGCTAGAGGCATAGATTCTTTCCGAAAGGCTGTTGTGAATGCAATGTTCTGTGGGAGATCTAGCCAGAAACATAGATTCTTTCATACGGGATGTGGTGAATGCAACGTTCTGTATGAGATGTGGCTAGAGACATATATTCTTTCAGACAGGATGTGGAGAATGCAACGTTCTGTGGGAGATCTCGCTAGAAACAGAGATTCTTTCTGACGGGCTGTGATGAAAGCAACGTTTTGTGGGAGATCTGGCTAGACATGGATTCTTTCAGACGGGCTGTGGAGAATACAACGTTCTGTGGGAGATCTGGCCAGAAACATAGATTCTTTCATACGGGATGTGGTGAATGCAACGTTCTGTGAGAGATCTGGCTAGACATGGATTCTTTCAGACGGGCTGTGGAGAATACAACGTTCTGTGGGAGATCTGGCTAGACATGGATTCTTTCAGACGGACTGTGGAGAATACAACGTTCTGTAGGAGATCTGGCTAGAGACAGATATACTTTCAGACGGGCTGTGGAGAATACAACGTTCTGTGGGAGATCTGGCTAGAGACAGATATTCTTTCAGACGGGCTGTGGAGAATACAACGTTCTGTGGGAGATCTGGCTAGAGACAGATATTCTTTCAGACGGGCTGTGGAGAATACAACATTCTGTGGGAGATCTGGCTAGAGACAGAGATTCTTTCAGACCGGCTGTGGAGAATGCAATGTTCTGTGGGAGATCTAGCCAGAAACATAGATTCTTTCATACGGGATGTGGTGAATGCAACGTTCTGTATGAGATGTGGCTAGAGACATATATTCTTTCAGACAGGATGTGGAGAATGCAACGTTCTGTGGGAGATCTCGCTAGAAACAGAGATTCTTTCTGACGGGCTGTGATGAAAGCAACGTTTTGTGGGAGATCTGGCTAGACATGGATTCTTTCAGACGGGCTGTGGAGAATACAACGTTCTGTGGGAGATCTGGCCAGAAACATAGATTCTTTCATACGGGATGTGGTGAATGCAACGTTCTGTGAGAGATCTGGCTAGACATGGATTCTTTCAGACGGGCTGTGGAGAATACAACGTTCTGTGGGAGATCTGGCTAGACATGGATTCTTTCAGACGGACTGTGGAGAATACAACGTTCTGTAGGAGATCTGGCTAGAGACAGATATACTTTCAGACGGGCTGTGGAGAATACAACGTTCTGTGGGAGATCTGGCTAGAGACAGATATTCTTTCAGACGGGCTGTGGAGAATACAACGTTCTGTGGGAGATCTGGCTAGAGACAGATATTCTTTCAGACGGGCTGTGGAGAATACAACATTCTGTGGGAGATCTGGCTAGAGACAGAGATTCTTTCAGACAGGATGTGGAGAATGCAACGTTCTGTGGGAGATCTCGCTAGAAACAGAGATTCTTTCTGACGGGCTGTGATGAAAGCAACGTTTTGTGGGAGATATGGCTAGACATGGATTCTTTCAGACGGGCTGTGGAGAATACAACGTTCTGTGGGAGATCTGGCCAGAAACATAGATTCTTTCATACGGGATGTGGTGAATGCAACGTTCTGTGAGAGATCTGGCTAGACATGGATTCTTTCAGACGGGCTGTGGAGAATACAACGTTCTGTGGGAGATCTGGCTAGACATGGATTCTTTCAGACGGACTGTGGAGAATACAACGTTCTGTAGGAGATCTGGCTAGAGACAGATATACTTTCAGACGGGCTGTGGAGAATACAACGTTCTGTGGGAGATCTGGCTAGAGACAGATATTCTTTCAGACGGGCTGTGGAGAATACAACGTTCTGTGGGAGATCTGGCTAGAGACAGATATTCTTTCAGACGGGCTGTGGAGAATACAACATTCTGTGGGAGATCTGGCTAGAGACAGAGATTCTTTCAGACCGGCTGTGGAGAATGCAATGTTCTGTGGGAGATCTAGCCAGAAACATAGATTCTTTCATACGGGATGTGGTGAATGCAACGTTCTGTATGAGATGTGGCTAGAGACAGAGATTTTTTCAGACCGGCTGTGGAGAATGCAACGTTCTGTGGGAGATCTGGCAAGAGACAGATATTCTTTCAGACAGGATGTGGAGAATGCAACGTTCTGTGGGAGATCTGGCTAGACATGGATTCTTTCAGACGGGCTGTGGAGAATACAACGTTCTTTTGGAGATCTGGCTAGAAACAGAGATTCTTTCAGACGGGCTGTGGAGAATACAACGTTCTGAGGGAGATCTGGCTAGAGACAGAGATTCTTTCGGACGGGATGTGGAGAATACAACGTTCTGTGTGAGATCTGGCTAGAGACAGAGATTCTTTCAGACGGGATGTGGAGAATACAACGTTCTGTGTGAGATCTGGCTAGAGACATATATTCTTTCAGACGGGCTGTGGAGAATACAACGTTCTGTGGAAGATCTGGCTAGAAACAGAGATTCTTTCAGACGGGATGTGGTGAATGCAACGTTCTGTATGAGATGTGGCTAGAGACATATATTCTTTCAGACAGGATGTGGAGAATGCAACGTTCTGTGGGAGATCTCGCTAGAAACAGAGATTCTTTCTGACGGGCTGTGATGAAAGCAACGTTTTGTGGGAGATCTGGCTAGACATGGATTCTTTCAGACGGGCTGTGGAGAATACAACGTTCTGTGGGAGATCTGGCCAGAAACATAGATTCTTTCATACGGGATGTGGTGAATGCAACGTTCTGTGAGAGATCTGGCTAGACATGGATTCTTTCAGACGGGCTGTGGAGAATACAACGTTCTGTGGGAGATCTGGCTAGACATGGATTCTTTCAGACGGACTGTGGAGAATACAACGTTCTGTAGGAGATCTGGCTAGAGACAGATATACTTTCAGACGGGCTGTGGAGAATACAACGTTCTGTGGGAGATCTGGCTAGAGACAGATATTCTTTCAGACGGGCTGTGGAGAATACAACGTTCTGTGGGAGATCTGGCTAGACATGGATTCTTTCAGACGGGCTGTGGAGAATACAACGTTCTGTGTGAGATCTGGCTAGAGACAGATATTCTTTCAGACGGGCTGTGGAGAATACAACATTCTGTGGGAGATCTGGCTAGACATGGATTCTTTCAGACGGGCTGTGGAGAATACAACGTTCTGTGTGAGATCTGGCTAGAGACAGATATTCTTTCAGACGGGCTGTGGAGAATACAACATTCTGTGGGAGATCTGGCTAGAGACAGAGATTCTTTCAGACCGGCTGTGGAGAATGCAACGTTCTGTGGGAGATCTGGCTAGAGACAGAGATTTTTTCAGACCGGCTGTGGAGAATGCAACGTTCTGTGGGAGATCTGGATAGACATGGATTCTTTCAGACGGGCTGTGGAGAATACAACGTTCTGTGTGAGATCTGGCTAGAGACAGATATTCTTTCAGACGGGCTGTGGAGAATACAACGTTCTGTGGGAGATCTGGCTAGAAACAGAGATTCTTTCAGACGGGCTGTGGAGAATGCAACGTTCTGTGGGAGATCTGGCTAGAGACAGAGATTTTTTCAGACCGGCTGTGGAGAATGCAACGTTCTGTGGGAGATCTGGCAAGAGACAGATATTCTTTCAGACAGGATGTGGAGAATGCAACGTTCTGTGGGAGATCTGGCTAGACATGGATTCTTTCAGACGGGCTGTGGAGAATACAACGTTCTGTGGGAGATCTCGCTAGAAACAGAGATTCTTTCAGACGGGCTGTGGAGAATACACCGTTCTGTGGGAGATCTGGCTAGAGACAGATATTCTTTCAGACCGGCTGTGATTATTTTAAAATTCTGCGACGGTATGCAACCTGATGATGATAATTAAAACGGCATAGTTTGCTTTCAACAATCACGTAAGTAAGTGACAACACAAAATCAAAACGACTTTGCGGCTCCGTAGACCTTCAGCGGGAAAAATGCACAAAACACAAAAAACAGCCAACAACAGAACTGATACGATGCACTGTAGATAGAAGATTGTGGAAGGAAATGATCGCCTACGCCAACCGGTATGGCACATGATGATGATGACCGGGAGCGAGGCTGGCAGAATATGTCTGTTTTATATCGGAAGCTGTCGAGCTTGTTGTCCTCAGTAACCCGTAGTCCAGTTCACAAACCAGAGAGCCTTCGCGCCACCCCCCCCCCCCCCCCCCCCCCCCCCAAAAAAAAAAAGAAGAAAGAAAAAAAACTACAGGTGTTTTCATGCAAATTTTACCTGAAACCGACAGGGAAAGAGGAAAAAGGGAAAAGGGAAAAGATAGAAATATATTTATACTTTTTTTTTTCGTTCGCCAGCTTTTACCTGTGACGAAGTCCCTAGAGACTAGGAACTGAATCATGCGTGTTAATCCATTTTATTTCCCTGGCAGCCGTGTGCACAGAAGTCTCTCGCCGCACATGCAGATAACTCTGACTTCGGAGGTACTCATATTTTTTTTTCCGTCGATGAGTAACTGACGTTTCAAGCCGGGCCTCGCTGCTGAAATTCGGATGTGAGGAAGCCGGCTACCAATACCTTCCCATTCTGTTGTTAGTGCCTTCACGCTCAATTGCTAATATCTTCACACTAAACTGCTAATGCCTTCACACTAAACTGCCAATACCTTCACACTAAACTGTTAATACCTTCACACTAAACTGCTAATTAATACCTTCACACTAAACTGCTAATACCTTCACACTAAACTGCTAATACCTTCACACTAAACTGTTAATTAATACCTTCACACTAAACTGCTAATTAATACCTTCACACTAAACTGCTAATACCTTCACACTAAACTGCTAATTAATACCTTCATACTAAACTGCTAATTAATACCTTCACACTAAACTGCTAATACCTTCACACTAAACTGCTAATTAATACCTTCACACTAAACTGCTAATACCTTCACACTAAACTGCTAATACTTTCACACTAAACTGCTAATTAATACGTTCACACTAAACTGCTAATACCTTCACACTAAACTGCTAATACTTTCACACTAAAATATTAATACCTTCACTCTAAACTGCCAATACCTTCACACTAAACTGTTAATGCCTTCACACTAAACTGTTAATGCCTTCACACTAAACTGCTAATACCTTCACACTAAACTGTTAATACTTTCACACTAAACTGTTAATACCTTCACACTAAACTGCTAATACCTTCACACTAAACTGTTAATACCTTCACACTAAACTGCTAATACCTTCACACTAAACTGTTAATACTTTCACACTAAACTGTTAATACCTTCACGCTAAACTGCTAATACCTTCACACTAAACTGTTAATACCTTCACACTAAACTGCTAATGCTTTCACACTAAACTGCTAATACCTTCACACTAAACTGCTAATGCCTTCACACTAAACTGTTAATACCTTCACAATAAACTGCTAATACCTTCACACTAAACTGCTAATACCTTCACGCTAAACTGCCAATACCTTCACACTAAACTGTTATTACCTTCACACTAAACTGTTAATGCCTTCACAATAAAATGCTAATACCTTCAAACTAAACTGTTAATACCTTCACACTAAACTGCGAATACCTTCACACTAAACTGTTAATACCTTCACACTAAACTGTTAATGCCTTTACACTAAACTGCTAATACCTTCACACTAAACTGTTAATGCCTTCACACTAAACTGCTAATACCTTCACAGTAAACTGTTAATACCTTCACACTAAATTGTTAAAACCTTCAAACTAAACTGCTAATGCCTTCACACTAAACTGCTAATACCTTCACACTAAACTGTTAATACCTTCATACTAAACTGTTAATGACTTTCCAAATCAACTGCTAATACCCTCACACTAAACTGTTAATACTTTCACACTAAACTGCGAATACCTTCACACTAAACTGCTAATACCTTCACAATAAACTGCTAATAACTTCACACTAAACTGCTAATACCTTCACACTAAACTGCTAATACTTTCACACTAAACTGCTAATACCTTCACACTAAACTGTTAATACCTTCACACTAAACTGCGAATACCTTCACACTAAACTGCTAATGCCTTCACACTAAACTGCTAATACCTTCACACTAAACTGCTAATGCCTTCACGCTAAACTGCGAATCCCTTCACACTAAACTGATAATACCTTCACGCTAAACTGCTAATACCTTCACACTAAACTGTTAATGCTTTCACACTAAACTTCTAATGCCTTCACGCTAAACTTCTAATACCTTCACACTAAACTGTTAATACCTTCACACTAAACTGCTAATACCTTCACACTAAACTGCTAATTAATACCTTCACACTAAACTGCTAATTAATACCTTCACACTAAACTGCTAATACCTTCACACTAAACTGCTAATTAATACCTTCACACTAAACTGCTAACACCTTCACACTAAACTGCTAATACTTTCACACTAAACTGCTAATTAATACGTTCACACTAAACTGCTAATACCTTCACACTAAACTGCTAATACTTTCACACTAAAATATTAATACCTTCACTCTAAACTGCCAATACCTTCACACTAAACTGCTAATACCTTCACACTAAACTGTTAATTAATACCTTCACACTAAACTGCTAATTAATACCTTCACACTAAACTGCTAATACCTTCACACTAAACTGCTAATTAATACCTTCATACTAAACTGCTAATTAATACCTTCACACTAAACTGCTAATACCTTCACACTAAACTGCTAATTAATACCTTCACACTAAACTGCTAATACCTTCACACTAAACTGCTAATACTTTCACATTAAACTGCTAATTAATACGTTCACACTAAACTGCTAATACCTTCACACTAAACTGCTAATACTTTCACACTAAAATATTAATACCTTCACTCTAAACTGCCAATACCTTCACACTAAACTGTTAATGCCTTCACACTAAACTGTTAATGCCTTCATACTAAACTGCTAATACCTTCACACTAAACTGTTAATGCCTTCACACTAAACTGCTAATACCTTCACACTAAACTGTTAATACTTTCACACTAAACTGTTAATACCTTCACACTAAACTGCTAATACCTTCACACTAAACTGTTAATACCTTCACACTAAACTGCTAATACCTTCACACTAAACTGTTAATACTTTCACACTAAACTGTTAATACCTTCACGCTAAACTGCTAATACCTTCACACTAAACTGTTAATACCTTCACACTAAACTGCTAATGCTTTCACACTAAACTGCTAATACCTTCACACTAAACTGCTAATGCCTTCACACTAAACTGTTAATACCTTCACAATAAACTGCTAATACCTTCACACTAAACTGCTAATACCTTCACACTAAACTGCCAATACCTTCACACTAAACTGTTATTACCTTGACACTAAACTGTTAATGCCTTCACAATAAAATGCTAATACCTTCAAACTAAACTGTTAATACCTTCACACTAAACTGCGAATACCTTCACACTAAACTGTTAATACCTTCACACTAAACTGTTAATGCCTTTACACTAAACTGCTAATACCTTCACACTAAACTGTTAATGCCTTCACACTAAACTGCTAATACCTTCACAGTAAACTGTTAATACCTTCACACTAAATTGTTAAAACCTTCAAACTAAACTGCTAATGCCTTCACACTAAACTGCTAATACCTTCACACTAAACTGTTAATACCTTCATACTAAACTGTTAATGACTTTCCAAATCAACTGCTAATACCCTCACACTAAACTGTTAATACTTTCACACTAAACTGCGAATACCTTCACACTAAACTGCTAATACCTTCACAATAAACTGCTAATAACTTCACACTAAACTGCTAATACCTTCACACTAAACTGCTAATACTTTCACACTAAACTGCTAATACCTTCACACTAAACTGTTAATACCTTCACACTAAACTGCGAATACCTTCACACTAAACTGCTAATGCCTTCACGCTAAACTGCTAATGCTTTCACACTAAACTGTTAATGCCTTCACACTAAACTGCTAATGCCTTCACGCTAAACTGCGAATCCCTTCACACTAAACTGATAATACCTTCACGCTAAACTGCTAATACCTTCACACTAAACTGTTAATGCTTTCACACTAAACTACTAATGCCTTCACGCTAAACTGCTAATACCTTCACACTAAGCTGTTAATACCTTCACACTAAACTGCTAATACCTTCACACTAAACTGCTAATTAATACCTTCACACTAAACTGCTAATTAATACCTTCACACTAAACTGCTAATACCTTCACACTAAACTGCTAATTAATACCTTCACACTAAACTGCTAACACCTTCACACTAAACTGCTAATACTTTCACACTAAACTGCTAATTAATACGTTCACACTAAACTGCTAATACCTTCACACTAAACTGCTAATACTTTCACACTAAAATATTAATACCTTCACTCTAAACTGCCAATGCCTTCACACTAAACTTTTAATGCCTTCATACTAAACTGCTAATGCCTTCACACTAAACTGTTAATACCTTCACACTAAACTGCTAATACCTTCACACTAAACTGCTAATACCTTCACACTAAACTGCTAATACCTTCACACTAAACTGTTATTACCTTCACACTAAACTGTTAATGCCTTCACAATAAAATGCTAATACCTTCAAACTAAACTGTTAATACCTTCACACTAAACTGCGAATACCTTCAAACTAAACTGTTAATACCTTCACACTAAACTGTTAATGCCTTCACACTAAACTGTTAATGCCTTCACACTAAACTGCTAATACCTTCACAGTAAACTGTTAATACCTTCACACTAAATTGTTAAAACCTTCACACTAAACTGCTAATGCCTTCACACTAAACTGCTAATACCTTCACACTAAACTGTTAATACCTTCACACTAAACTGTTAATGACTTTCCAAATCAACTGCTAATACCCTCACACTAAACTGTTAATACTTTCACACTAAACTGCGAATACATTCACACTAAACTGCTAATACCTTCACACTAAACTGCTAAAACCTTCACACTAAACTGCTAATACCTTCACACTAAACTGCTAATACCTTCACACTAAACTGTTAATACCTTCACACTAAACTGCGAATACCTTCACACTAAACTGCTAATGCCTTCACGCTAAACTGCTAATGCTTTCACACTAAACTGTTAATGCCTTCACACTAAACTGCTAATGCCTTCACGCTAAACTGCAAATCCCTTCACACTAAACTGCTAATACCTTCACGCTAAACTGCTAATACCTTCACACTAAACTGTTAATGCTTTCACACTAAACTACTAATGCCTTCACGCTAAACTGCTAATACCTTCACACTAAACTGTTAATGCCTTCACGCTAAACTGCTAATGCCTTCACGCTAAACTACTAATGCCTTCACGCTAAACTGATAATACCTTCACACTAAACTGTTAATGCCTTCACGCTAAACTGCTAATGCCTTCACGCTAAACTACTAATACCTTCACACTAAACTGCTATGCCTTCACGCTAAACTGCTAATACCTTCACACTAAACTGTTAATGCCTTCACACTACTGCTAATACCTTCACACTAAACTGCGAATACCTTCACACTACTGCTAATACCTTCATACTAAACTGCTAATACCTTCACACTAAACTGTTAATGCCTTGACGCTAAACTGTTAATACCTTCACACTACTGCTAATACCTTCACACTAAACTGCTAATACCTTCACACTAAACTGTTAATAGCTTCACACTACTGCTAATGCCTTCACACTAAACTGTTAATGCCTTCACACTAAACTGTTAATACCTTCACACTAAACAGCTAATGCCTTCACACTAAACTGTTAATACCTTCACACTAAACTGTTAATGCCTTCACACTAAACTGCTAATACCTTCACACTAAACTGTTAATGCCTTCACACTAAACTGTTAATGCCTTCACGCTAAACTTCAAATACCTTCACACTAAACTGCTAATACCTTCACGCTAAACTGCAAATACCTTCAAACTAAACTGCTAATACCTTCACACTAAACTACTAATATCTTCACACGAAACTGCTAATACCTTCACATTAAACTGCTAATATGTTCACACTAATCTGCTAATACCTTCACACTAAACTGCTAATTAACACCTTCACACTAAACTGCCAATACCTTCACACTAAACTGATAATACCTTCACACTAAACTGCTAATACCTTCACACTAAATTGCTAATACCTTCAAACTAAACTGCTAATACCTTCACACTAAATTACTAATACCTTCACACTAAACTGCTAATACCTTCACACTAAACTGCTAATACCTTCACGCTAAATTACTAATACCTTCACGCTAAATTGCTAATACCTTTACGTTAAAGTGCTAAAAATCTTCACACTAATCTGAAAATACATTCACATATACCTGCTAATACCTTTACACTAAACTAAAAATGCCATCCCACTCAGCTGCTAATACCTTCACACTAAACTGAAAATACCATCCCACCCAGCTGGTAATGCCTCCACACTCAACTGCAAATACTTTCACACTTACCTGCTAATACCTACACACTCATGTGATACTATCTTCACATTCAGCTGATAATACTTTCACACTTAAATGGTAACACCTTCGCACTCACCTGCTAATACATTCACACAAAACTGTAAATAGCTTCAAACTAAACCACTAATACCTTCACATTCCCCTTCTAATACCTTCACACTCATATGCTAATACCTTCACACTCAGATGCTAATGCATTCACATTCACCTTCTAAATTATTCACACTCAGTGAGTCTATTTTTTTATATTTTTTTTTATTTTTTTTCTGCAAGATCGATTAGTGTGTCCAGCTAGGATTGAAATCCGGTCTTTTTATCACACGGATAGCAGACTAACCACTGCGCTACTAACAATCTCTGTCAAACGCTATCATCCCACTTTCAAAGAACCGAATAGAAAATATCAATAAATTGTTATAATATTTGATTAATAATTCTTGCTCTTGCTATTTTCCATCCATCCTCGCTCACTGGCTCGTGTTTTGTGCATTGCCATCGTTCACTCGTGTAACCTCCATCTTTATTTCAGAGCACAAAGAGAAAACCAAACCGCCGCCCATGACTCAAGCCCCAAGCACGACCACCTCGACGGTAACGCCTTTTCCCCACTACTACGCCAGAACAATGCAGCCGTCATCAAAAACGGACAATCAGGTCAGTAGATTTATTAATGTGCTAGACCAGGGGCGTAGTAAATAAGTGAAAGAAGTACCCTCTTCTCTTTTTTTTTCTCTGCTGAGTAAAGAGAGAGAGGAGAGACTAATTAGTGAAAGAAACGGGGGAAAGTACTGAATAGATTGTAAAATAGTGGAGGAAAGTACTGAATAGATTGTAAAATAGTGGAGGAAAGTACTGAATAGATTGTAAAATAGTGAGGAAAGTACTGAAAAGATTATTAAATAGTGAGGAAAGTGCTGAATAGATTATTAAATAGTGAGGAAAGTGCTGAATAGATTATTAAATAGTGAGGAAAGTGCTGAATAGATTATTAAATAGTGAGGAAAGTGCTGAATAGATTATTAAATAGTGAGGAAAGTGCTGAGAGTTTACGAAAATCAAGATGGAAAGTACTGAAAAGGTTAATAAGGCAAGTGGGCGGGGAACAAAGAAATGAATGGTAAACAAGAGTTTATGAAACGACGAGGGGGAGGGGGGGCGGTAAATCAGAGATAATAAAACAAATAGAGTGATGATGAACACATATTTATGAAATGTAAAGGGGTACAGAGGGGTGTCAACAAGATTTGATAACACAATGGTGGTGGGTGGGGGAGGGGGGATAGTCATCAAAGAGTTTATGAAACTATGGATAATGGTGAATAAGAGTTTATGAAGAGGTGGGTAATGGTGAATAAGAGTTTATGAAGAGGTGGGTAATGGTGAATAAGAGTTTATGAAGAGGTGGGTAATGGTGAATAAGAGTTTATGAAGAGGTGGGTATTGGTGAAAAAGAGTTTATGAAGAGGTGGGTAATGGTGAATAAGAGTTTATGAAGAGGTGGGTAATGGTGAATAAGAGTTTATGAAGAGGTGGGTAATGGTGAATAAGAGTTTATGAAGAGGTGGGTAATGGTGAATAAGAGTTATGAAGAGGTGGGTATTGGTGAATAAGAGTTTATGAAGAGGTGGGTGATGGTGAATAAGAGTTTATAAAATGATGGGTAATGGTGAATAAGAGTTTATGAAGAGGTGGGTAATGGTGAATACGAGTTTATGAAGAGGTGGGTAATGGTGAATAATAGTTTATGAAGAGGTGGGTAATGGTGAATAAGAGTTTATGAAGAGGTGGGTAATGGTGAATAAGAGTTTATGAAGAGGTGGGTAATGGTGAATAAGAGTTTATGAAAAGGTTGGTAATGGTGAATAAGAGTTTATGAAGAGGTGGGTATTGGTGAATAAGAGTTGATGAAATGATGGGTAAATGTGAATAAAAGTTTATTAAATGATGGGTAATGGTGAATAAGAGTTTATGAAACAAGGATTGATGGTGAATAAGAGTTTATGAAACAAGGATTGATGGTGAACAAGAGTTTATGAAACTAGGATTGATGGTGAACAAGAGTTTATGAAACAAGGATTGATGGTGAACAAGAGTTTATGAAACAAGGATTGATGGTGATTAAGAGTTTATGAAACAAGGATTGATGGTGATTAAGAGTTTATGAAACAAGGATTGATGGTGAACAAGAGTTTATGAAACAAGGATTGATGGTGATTAAGAGTTTATGAAACAAGGATTGATGGTGATTAAGAGTTTATGAAACAAGGATTTATGGTGAACAAGAGTTTATGAAACAAGGATTGATGGTAAACAAGAGTTTATGAAACAAGGATTGATGGTGAACAAGAGTTTATGAAACAAGGATTGATGGTGAACAAGAGTTTATGAAACAAGGATTGATGGTGAAGAAGCGTTTATGAAACAAGGATTGATGGTGAACAAGAGTTTATGAAACAAGGATTGATGGTGATTAAGAGTTTATGAAACAAGGACTGATGGTGAACAAGAGTTTATGAAACAAGGATTGATGGTGATTAAGAGTTTAATAAGTCAGGGGTAATGGTGAATAAGAGTTTATGAAGTGGTGGGTAATGGTGAACAATAATTTATGAAACAAAGATTGATGGTGAACAAGAGTTTATGAAACAAGGATTGATGGTGATTAAGAGTTTAATAAGCCAGGGGTAATGGTGAATAAGAGTTTATGAAGTGGTGGGTAATGGTGAACAATAATTTATGAAACAAAGATTGATGGTGAACAAGAGTTTATGAAACAAGGATTGATGGTGATTAAGAGTTTAATAAGTAAAGTGTAATGGTGAACACAAGTTGATGAAACCTTGGAGAAGAAAATAAAGATGGTCTGGTTTTGTGGAACGCTGTGACTTGAACAAGAAGTAGCAACGCTATGATTCTTCTTCTTTCTTTTACCTTTTAGCTCCTGGTGGAGCATAGGTCTTCAACAAACACTTTCAGCTCCCGGTGGAGCATAGGTCTTCAACAAACACTTTCAGCTCCCTGTGGAGCATAGGTCTTCAACAAACACTTTCAGCTCCCTGTGAAGCATAGGTCTTCAACAAACACTTTCAGCTCCCTGTGAAGCATAGGTCTTCAACAAACACTTTCAGCTCCCAGTGGAGCATAGGTCTTCAACAAACACTTTCAGCTCCCTGTGGAGCATAGGTCTTCAACAAACACTTTCAGCTCCCTGTGAAGCATAGGTCTTCAACAAACACTTTCAGCTCCCTGTGGAGCATAGGTCTTCAACAAACACTTTCAGCTCCCTGTGGAGCATAGGTCTTCAACAAACACTTTCAGCTCCCTGTGAAGCATAGGTCTTCAACAAACACTTTCAGCTCCCTGTGAAGCATAGGTCTTCAACAAACACTTTCAGCTCCCTGTGAAGCATAGGTCTTCAACAAACACTTTCAGCTCCCAGTGGAGCATAGGTCTTCAACAAACACTTTCAGCTCCCTGTGGAGCATAGGTCTTCAACAAACACTTTCAGCTCCCTGTGAAGCATAGGTCTTCAACAAACACTTTCAGCTCCCTGTGGAGCATAGGTCTTCAACAAACACTTTCAGCTCCCTGTGAAGCATAGGTCTTCAACAAACACTTTCAGCTCCCAGTGGAGCATAGGTCTTCAACAAACACTTTCAGCTCCCTGTGAAGCATAGGTCTTCAACAAACACTTTCAGCTCCCTGTGAAGCATAGGTCTTCAACAAACACTTTCAGCTCCCTGTGGAGCATAGGTCTTCAACAAACACTTTCAGCTCCCTGTGAAGCATAGGTCTTCAACAAACACTTTCAGCTCCCAGTGGAGCATAGGTCTTCAACAAACACTTTCAGCTCCCGGTGGAGCATAGGTCTTCAACAAACACTTTCAGCTCCCTGTGAAGCATAGGTCTTCAACAAACACTTTCAGCTCCCAGTGGAGCATAGGTCTTCAACAAACACTTTCAGCTCCCGGTGGAGCATAGGTCTTCAACAAACACTTTCAGCTCCCTGTGAAGCATAGGTCTTCAACAAACACTTTCAGCTCCCTGTGAAGCATAGGTCTTCAACAAACACTTTCAGCTCCCTGTGGAGCATAGGTCTTCAACAAACACTTTCAGCTCCCAGTGGAGCATAGGTCTTCAACAAACACTTTCCAAGCCGTTCTGTTTTTTGCCATTCTTTTAAGATCATTCCATGTCTTCCCCATCATCTTCATCTCTGCTTCTATATGTCTTCTCCAAGAATTCCTTGGTCTTCCTCTTTGTCTTTTCCCCTGGGGATTCCAAAAAAGGGCCTGTTGTGTAATACTCTCAGTTGGCTTCCGTAGTGTGTGTCCTATCCATCGCCATCGTCTTCGCTGTATCTCTTTATCCACTGGTATTTGACCGGTACATTTCCATAATTCCACGTTAGTGACTTTGTCCTGCCATTTCCATCCCTTTATTCTGCGCAAGCATCCATTAATGAAAGTCTGTACTTTCGTGATTGTCAATTTTGTCATTCTCCATGTTTCACAGCCATATAATAGGACCGACTTAACATTTGAGTTGAAAATTTTTATTTTTGTATTTAGCCTAATTTCTTTGGATTTCCATATGTTTCCCAGTGCAATGAAAGCTCCTCTTGCTTTTAATATCCTTATTTTGGTATCATTTCAACGCAATGATTGGCTCATCATAAAGTTAGTTGCTCATCAATAAATTATTTAGTCACAATAATTAGGTTCTCATCAATAAATTATTTAGTCACAATAATTAGGTTCTCATCAATAAATTATTTAGTCACAATAATTAGGTTCTCATCAATAAATTATTTAGTCACAATAATTAGGTTCTCATCAATAAATTATTTAGTCACAATAATTAGGTTCTCATCAATAAATTATTTAGTCACAATAATTAGGTTCTCATCAATAAATTATTTAGTCACAATAATTAGGTTCTCATCAATAAATTATTTAGTCACAATAATTAGGTTCTCATCAATAAATTAGTTAGTCACAATAATTAGGTTCTCATCAATAAATTATTTAATGTCAATAATTAGGTTCCCATCAGTAAATTATTTAATCAGCAATAATTAGGTTCCCATCAGTAAATTATTTAATCAGCAATAATTAGGTTCCCATCAGTAAATTATTTAATCATCAATCTATCTATCTATCTTTCGTTCGCCTGAAGTATTGTCTATATCTGCAATGTCGTTTCCTGTATAAATTTTACTGTCTTTTGTAATTCTTGCAGTGGCCCATATAGTTTTGTCTGTAGTGTTGTATCTATGGGCCAATGGATTTTCCTCAGTCTACTATATTCAGTGCAGTCTTGAAGTATGTGTTCAGCAGTCTGGGGTGCCTGTCCACATGTACATGTAGTTGAAGTGCCGATCTTGAATTTTGTATACATGTGACTATGGAGTCGATTGTGTCCTGTTCTGAGGCGTATAATGATAACTTGTTCATATCTATTCATATTATGAAAGGCATCCTGATTTGGGGCTTGTGGTCCTCTGATTTGATTATCTGTTTCTTATGATGGTATGTAACTGGTGTATCTAGTTGTGGGCCTGTTGAACCTTCCTTTGCCAACTGTTCTGCTTTCTCATTTCCTGGTATTCCACAGTGAGACGGGATCCACTGCAGGGCAACCCTGTGGTGCTTGCAGAGTTCAGTCAATAAGGTCTGCAGATGTGGTAATTTTCTGGATTGTAGTGCCTGGAGTACTGATCTTGCATCTGTCAAAAACACTACAGGCTGTGGGCTAAGATTACTGTTCAGCAGTTTTTCTATTGCCAACTTTATTGCTTGTATTTCTGCATCATAATTGTGACAATATTTCCCTGTTGCTATTTTATTCATATCCCTAGTGTTATTTGGGTACTCTATATATGCACCTGCTCCCCCATTCTTTACTGCATTCTGTGCTGATCCATCTGTGTACACACGGATCCATAGGTCTTGTGGGTATTCTTCATCCAGAAAACTGAGAGTTATTGTTTTTCGCTGTAGACTATTTTGTTCCTCTTTGTCAACTATTCCTTTCACTTCTGTCCGTATTTGTCTTGATAATCTTGATTCCTCTGTCCAGGGAGTCTGTTCTGGTATGGGCAGAAGGGGTTTAACAACTCTTGGCATGTCTGGTGTTTGTCTACTAATACGCTTGGCTTGGTGGATAAAACTGCTTCTCTCAAGTCGTCCCAATGCAAGATTTTGGAATCGGTCCTTCATTGGATGTCTCGGCATGCAAGCAAATTTTTCTGCCTGTATCAGCACCTTTGTGTCTCTCCGTTCTCTCAGTGCTGGTGTCCTCCATAATTTCTCCATCTCCAATATTGGTGTTGATTTCATTGCTCCTGTGATGACCCTAAGTGCCTGGTTTTGTACTTTATCCAGTTCTTGCAATGATGCTGAGCACCATGCGGATGATCCATATTCTAAATGTGGGCATATACTCTGTTGGTAAACTTTACTGAGTATTTTCCCACTCGTACCCCATGTGGTTCCACACAACTTTCTTAGAATAGCCAATTTCCTCCTTGCTTTTTGGGTTGCCTTATTTATCTGCTGTTTCCAAGATAGTTTGTTATCAAATGTAACTCCGAGATATGTAGCTTGTATGTCTTCTTTCACGGGCTCATTGTTTATGTAGATGGCTCCTGCTTTTTGTTTTGGGGAGAGTGTGAAAAGTGTAGTACTGCATTTGTCTGTATTGATGCTGATACACCATCTATTTGTCCATGAATTCAGTGCATTCATAGCTCTTTGTAACAATTTGGAGGCCACTGTTGCATACTCCTCTGTGCACCACATTACCAAGTCATCTGCATACATTGCCACTTTGATGCCATGTGGTAGTTCAGTAACTAGGTCATTGATGTAGATCAGAAAAAGTGTTGGAGATAGTACCCCTCCTTGTGGAACGCCCTGGCGCAATAAGACCTTCTTACTCTTAAGACCATCCAGTTGCACTCTGGCTCTCCTGTTATGCAGGTATGCTTTGACCCATTTGTACATCCTGCCATTTACTCCATAATTTCTCAGTTTCTTCAAAAGCCCTTCCTTCCATACCTTATCAAATGCTTTCTTTAGGTCTATCCATGCTGCTAGTACCAGTTTCTTTTCTTGAAACGCATCTTCAATTTCCTGGGAAAGATAGGTTGCTTGATCTTCGGTAGAGTAACACCGTCTAAAGCCTGCTTGTTGTGGGACAAGGAGATTTTCACTTTCCAGGTACCACTGCAGTCTGAGATTGATTATACGTTCCATTGTTTTACACAAACAGCTTGTAAGGCTGATTGGTCTATAGCTGGATGTCATTGAACCATATTTTCCTGGCTTTAGTAATGGTATCATAATTGCTTCTCTCCATGCCTGTGGCACTCTACCTGTGATCCAGCAAATGTTGTAGATCTGCAGTAGTTTTGCTTTAGCTGCAGTTCCCAAGTTCTTAATCATTTCATTGGACACTCCATCACTGCCTGGTGACTTTTTCATTTTTAATTTGGATATTGCCAGCTCTAGCTCTCTTTGTGTAATGGGTGTTTCCATTACTTCATGTGTGGTCTCTTCTTGTCTTGCATTTTGTTGTTTTAAACGGGTCTCTTGTCGTTTTTCTAGGCTAATTTCAATATTATTGTCATTTGCAAAGGAGTCTGCAAAGTAATTTGCTGCATGTTTACCTGTTAGAATGTTTCCATCCTTCATGAGTGTAATTTTGGTGTTCCTTTCTGTACCCTCATCATTCAGCTGTTTTACAAGCATCCACACTTTTCTTGTGTCTCGTTCAAGATTCAAGGACTCTGTTTTCTCTTTCCAGCTTCTCCGTCTGGCTTGTAGTTTAGCCCGTTGAAATTTGGCTTTAGCATGCTGGTAGTTGTTGTGGTGTTCTTGGCAAGGGTTATTTTCTGCTTGATTTCGAGATGTTTCCATGTCATTGTGCAGTTGCTCTAGCTCACTACTCCAGTATGGTTTGTAGTGTTTCCGTGCCCCTCTAGGTATTGTTTCACTGGCAGCTTGTATTATTAGTCTACTGAATTCATCAACTATTTTGTTGATGTCTCTATCTGTATTTATATCTTTAGTCAGTACACTGGTGTAGTGTTGATACATTTTCCAGTCTGCCTTTTGTAATTCCATCTGAAGAGAGTGCTGCTCTCCCTGATGGCCTTATTTTGTACCACTAAAAAGACTGGTCGGTGGTCGCTGCCTCCAAGTTGTTTCCCAACAATTCGTGTGATATTCCAATCCAGGTCTGGTGAATGGAAAGCAAGGTCTGGTGTAGATGTGGTATGCCATGATCTGGAGTAGAATGTTGGTGGATCTGTTGCCTGGTTTAAAAGTATAAGCCCATTGTCATCCTGCCAATTTTCAAGCTCTTCACCTCTCTTGTCCATATGTTCATAGCCCCAGCTCTGTGAGTGGCTGTTAAAGTCTCCACATACAATTATTCTTTCTTTTAATGTAATTGTGTCTAGTGCTAGTGGGCGGTCACTCGGACAGTAGTAGTTAAGTAGATGGAAGTCTGTATTTCCTGTCCTGAGGTGCAGTATTTGATATTCCGCCCCATCCATATACACTTCAATCTGACATGCATTAATGTTGTTCCTTACAAGAGTCAGTATTCCGCCCTTTTGTCTATTTATTCTGTCAGATCGGTAGCACTGGTATCCCCTAATCTTCAAGGCTATGTCGTTGTTTAGATGGGTTTCCTGCAAACAGCATATGCTTATTTGTTCTTCATGCAGGATATTTTCTAATTCTATCTTTTTACTGTACCCATCTCTTTTGCTGTTGATGCCTTCAGCATTCCAGTGCATTATTTTGAGTGGTCTTATTTTGGCTTGGCCAGTAGCACTATTCTCTCGCCCCCTGACTCCACAGAGCGGTTGAGAAGGACATCCAGTAATAGAGGTTGGGCCCTTTCGAGGCTGAGGACCCGGCGCTGCTCCTGCCTGAGTGCCCATCACAGGGCGAGTGCCATATCGATTAATCATCAATAATTAGGTTGCCATCAGTAAATTATTTAATCATCAATAATTAGGTTCTCATCAATAAATTATTTAATCAGCAATAATTAGGTTCCCATCAGTAAATTATTTAATCATCAATAATTAGGTTCTCATCAATAAATTATTTAATCAGCAATAATTAGGTTCCCATCAGTAAATTATTTAATCAGCTATAATTAGGTTCTCATCAAAAAATTATTTAATCATCAGTAATTAGGTTCTCATCAATAAATTACATAATCAGCTATAATTAGGTTCTCATCAATAAATTATTTAATCAGCAATAATTAGGTTCTCATCAATAAATTATTTAATCAGCAATAT
This sequence comes from Megaustenia siamemsis, assembly GCA_032433765.1. Taxonomy (NCBI): domain Eukaryota; kingdom Metazoa; phylum Mollusca; class Gastropoda; order Stylommatophora; family Ariophantidae; genus Megaustenia; species Megaustenia siamemsis. The sequence goes on along the minus strand of JAVIAB010000159.1, from coordinate 26,188,092 downwards.
TTAGGTTCTCATCAATAAATTATGTAATCAGCAATAATTAGGTTCTCATCAGTAAATTATTTAATCAGCAATAATTAGGTTTTCATCAGTAAATTATTTAATCAGCAATAATTAGGTTCTAATCAATAAATTATTTAATCAGCAATAATTAGGTTCTCATCAATAAATAATTTAGTCAGCTATAATTAGGCTTTCATCAATAAATTATTTAATCAGCTATAATTAGGTTCTCATCAATAAATTATTTAATCAGCAATAATTATGTTCTCATCAATAAATTATTTAATCAGCAATAATTATGTTCTCATCAATAAATTATTTAATAAACAAATAATTAGGTTCTCATCAATAAATTATTTAATCAGCAATAATTATGTTCTCATCAGTAAAACATTGATCATCATCATGTGTCATACAAAATGTCGTTAGCGATCATGTCCCTACACAATCTTCTAGCCACCATTAATCTTATCAGTTCTGTTGTTGACTGTTTTCCATGCCATGACACCAAGCTATCTACTATCTTCTCTCTTTGTCGTCTGCGATCTCTCTTTCCTTTTATTTTGCCAGTTGTAACCAAGTATTCCAACTTTCCTCATCTCATGATGTGTCCGAAATATGTTTGTTTTTTTCTGTCTACAGTTTTTTTTGGAACCCCATAGTTTATGTTATGTTTTTTTTTGTTCGGCCACTTTGAGAATGTCCTCGTTGGCCTTTTTAGCCGTCCAGGGAACTTTCAACATTTTTCTGAAAAATTCCATCTCTGTGGACTCTAATCATAATTTTATTTGTTTGTCTACTGTCCATGATTCGCTTCCATAGGTCAGAATTGGCTCTATATAACACCGATGAACTCACCTTCGCACCTCTATTGACATAGATTTGTTGCACAAGACGTTTTTCCTTTTCTGAAATGCCATTTTGGCCTGAGCTATTCTGATTTTTTTACTTCTCTGGTGTATCATCCATCTGATGTTATTATTGTGCCTAGGTAATTAAGTGGGAGGATGGTCTTGTGGGAGGAGCCGACGAGTAGCGCGGGTTGTGGCCTCACTCCGCGATGGCAGGCAGAGGATCCCATGTATAGAGACAATGGCTACGATCTCCGACTAGTACAGTCACTGCCAAGAAGGAAAGGAATGCCAAACTACCTTATTTTCATCATCATCATCATCGAGTACCATCTCCGCATCGAAGGTTGGCTACCATGGAGCGCCATTCCATTCTAACTCTTGCTTTGATGGTGCAGATTGTCATAGGTTGACTTGTCCATCTTTTGATGTTACTAGTGCATGTTAGTCTTGGTTTGCCTCTACCTCTTTTACCTTGTATTTTCCCTTTCAATGTTACTTTTATTTGGCTGTTGTGTCTTTTAACATGGCCCAAAAATTTTCATTTGTCTTGTTCTAATTGTATTTAGTAGTTCTCTTTTTATTTTTAGTTGTTTTAAAACTTCATCGTTTGTTTTCTTTTCTTTCCATCCAATTCTACCTATTCTTCTATAAATCCACATTTCAAAGGCTTCAATTTTCTGTTCTGTTTTCTTGTCTAATGTCCACGTTTCTGCACCATATAGGAATATGGAGAAGATAATACATTTTGCCATTCTCAATTTAAGCCCTGGTGTTATTTGTTTTGATGTTAGTATATTTTTCATGGCATTAAAATTATCCTTCTTTTATTGCCGAGAATAATTATGTCAAGAAAAATGCGAAATTTACAGTTAACGACGTTAATGTCCCAGTAGGGAGCGTCATGTGCTACATGTAACACCAGAACGTTATCAAGCTACTGTCATCATCAACAACATCATCAACATCATCAACAACATCATCATTATCATGATCATCATCATCAAGTACCGGGCCTTCTGGCGTAGGTGATCATGTCTCTCCCCAACTTTCGATCTCGACAGCTATTTATCATTTCTGTTGTTGACCTTCTGCCAAGCCATTCTCTTAAGCTGGCTGGTATCATTTCTCTTTGCTTCCCTCTATCTCTTCGTCCCTCAATTTTCCCAGTTGTTACAATATATTCCAGTTGTTCTCTTCTCATTACATGGCCAAAAAATTATGATTGTTTCTTCCTAATATTGGAAATTAGTTCTCTTTTTGCTTTGGCCTCGTTCAGAACGTTTTCATTACTCTTCTTAGCTGTCCATGGTGCTCTCAACATTCTTCTGTAAAACCACATTTCTACAGACTCCAGTGATTTTCTTGTTTTTGTACTATTGTCCATGATTCACATCCATATGTTAAGACCGGCTCTACATTATATTTAAGAACTCTTTTCTTGTTTCTACTGTCAAAAATGGATTGCATAGTATCTTTCTCATTTTTTTGGAAAGCTGCTTTTGCCTGAGCCATTCTGCATCTCACCTCTTTTGTACATCTTCCGTCTGAGGTTAACAAAGTTCCCAATATTTAAATTCCTTTACCTGTTTTAATATTGTTCCACTTGTCTTTATTTTGCACTGAGGTGATGTCTTTTTCTTTATTGTTACCATTTCTTCTGTCTTTTTGCTATTAAGGCTGAGTCCTTTATTTTTCTTTTCTCTCACTATAATGACCAACAAGCTACTACTGTATGCAAGATCAAACAATAAAGAGGCAGTATCAAAATGGAACTTGGAACATTAGATCAACATTCCGGGTTGACAAGCTAGAACAAAAGATAGATCTTTATCTTGATCTATCCAACGGTGTGTGACGTCACATGGTACTTGCAGCGTTTTTCTCCACCCGTCTCTTTCCTAGGCGAGATGTTTGATCTTATCTTATGAGTCTATGCCTGCCAACTTTGCTTCTCTTATAACTGTTCTTTTTAGCGTCTCTCTAGGTCGTCCTCTTTTCCTGTATCCTGATGTTTCCCTTATAACAGACTGTTTTGAAATTCTCTTGTCGTCTCGTTTCAGCACATGTCCGACATATGTCCATATTCTCTTGTCGTCTCGTCTCAGCACATGTCCGACATATGTCCATATTCTCTTGTCGTCTCGTCTCAGCACATGTCCGACATATGTCCATATTCTCTTGTCGTCTCAGCACATGTCCGACATATGTCCATATTCTCTTGTCGTCTCGTCTCAGCACATGTCCGATATATGTCCATATTCTCTTGTCGTCTCGTCTCAGCACATGTCCGACATATGTCCATATTCTCTTGTCGTCTCGTCTCAGCACATGTCCGACATATGTCCATATTCTCTTGTCGTCTCGTCTCAGCACATGTCCGACATATGTCCATATTCTCCTGTCGTCTCGTCTCAGCACATGTCCGACATATGTCCATATTCTCTTGTCGTCTCGTCTCAGCACATGTCCGACATATGTCCATATTCTCTTGTCGTCTCGTCTCAGCACATGTCCGACATATGTCCATATTCTCTTGTCGTCTCGTCTCAGCACATGTCCGACATATGTCCATATTCTCTTGTCGTCTCAGCACATGTCCGACATATGTCCATATTCTCTTGTCGTCTCGTCTCAGCACATGTCCGATATATGTCCATATTCTCTTGTCGTCTCGTCTCAGCACATGTCCGACATATGTCCATATTCTCTTGTCGTCTCGTCTTAGCACATGTCCGACATATGTCCATATTCTCTTGTCGTCTCGTCTCAGCACATGTCCGACATATGTCCATATTCTCTTGTCGTCTCGTCTCAGCACATGTCCGACATATGTCCATATTCTCTTGTCGTCTCGTCTCAGCACATGTCCGACATATGTCCATATTCTCTTGTCGTCTCGTCTCAGCACATGTCCGACATATGTCCATATTCTCTTGTCGTCTCGTCTCAGCACATGTCCGACATATGTCCATATTCTCTTGTCGTCTCGTCTCAGCACATGTCCGACATATGTCCATATTCTCTTGTCGTCTCGTCTCAGCACATGTCCGACATATGTCCATATTCTCTTGTCGTCTCGTCTCAGCACATGTCCGACATATGTCCATATTCTCTTGTCGTCTCGTCTCAGCACATGTCCGACATATGTCCATATTCTCTTGTCGTCTCAGCACATGTCCGACATATGTCCATATTCTCTTGTCGTCTCGTCTCAGCACATGTCCGACATATTTCCATATTCTCTTGTCGTCTCGTCTCAGCACATGTCCGACATATGTCCATATTCTCTTGTCGTCTCGTCTCAGCACATGCCCGACATATGTCCATATTCTCTTGTCGTCTCGTCTCAGCACATGTCCGACATATGTCCATATTCTCTTGTCGTCTCGTCTCAGCACATGTCCGACATATGTCCATATTCTCTTGTCGTCTCGTCTCAGCACATGTCCGACATATGTCCATATTCTCTTGTCGTCTCGTCTCAGCACATGTCCAACATATGTCCATATTCTCTTGTCGTCTCGTCTCAGCACATGTCCGACATATGTCCATATTCTCTTGTCGTCTCGTCTCAGCACATGTCCGACATATGTCCATATTCTCTTGTCGTCTCGTCTCAGCACATGTCCGACATATGTCCATATTCTCTTGTCGTCTCGTCTCAGCACATGTCCGACATATGTCCATATTCTCTTGTCGTCTCGTCTCAGCACATATCCGACATATGTCCATATTCTCTTGTCGTCTCGTCTCAGCACATGTCCGACATATGTCCATATTCTCTTGTCGTCTCGTCTCAGCACATGTCCGACATATGTCCATATTCTCTTGTCGTCTCGTCTCAGCACATGTCCGACATATGTCCATATTCTCTTGTCGTCTCGTCTCAGCACATGTCCGACATATGTCCATATTCTCTTGTCGTCTCAGCACATGTCCGACATATGTCCATATTCTCTTGTCGTCTCGTCTCAGCACATGTCCGGCATATGTCCATATTCTCTTGTCGTCTCGTCTCAGCACATGTCCGACATATGTCCATATTCTCTTGTCGTCTCGTCTCAGCACATGTCCGACATATGTCCATATTCTCTTGTCGTCTCGTCTCAGCACATGTCCGACATATGTCCATATTCTCTTGTCGTCTCGTCTCAGCACATGTCCGACATATGTCCATATTCTCTTGTCGTCTCGTCTCAGCACATGTCCGACATATGTCCATATTCTCTTGTCGTCTCGTCTCAGCACATGTCCGACATATGTCCATATTCTCTTGTCGTCTCGTCTCAGCACATGCCCGACATATGTCCATATTCTCTTGTCGTCTCGTCTCAGCACATGCCCGACATATGTCCATATTCTCTTGTCGTCTCGTCTCAGCACATGCCCGACATATGTCCATATTCTCTTGTCGTCTCGTCTCAGCACATGTCCGACATATGTCCATATTCTCTTGTCGTCTCGTCTCAGCACATGTCCGACATATGTCCATATTCTCTTGTCGTCTCGTCTCAGCACATGTCCGACATATGTCCATATTCTCTTGTCGTCTCAGCACATGTCCGACATATGTCCATATTCTCTTCCTAATCGTAGATGGAGGTCATCAGTGTTATATATAACCAATTCTGACCTATGGAAGCGAATCATGGACAGTAGACAAACAAATGAAAAGATGATTGGAGGCCACAGAGATGGGATTTCTCAGAAGAATGTTGAAAGTTCCCTGGACAGCTAAAAAGACCAATGAGGAAGTTCTCAAAGAGGCCAACACAAAAAGGGAGCTCTTAAAATACATCAGAAAGAGGCAATCAACATTTTTCGGGCACATCATGAGAAGAGGAAAGTTGGAATACTTGGTTGCAACTGGCAAAATAAAAGGAAAGAGAGATCGCGGACGACAAAGAGAGGAAATACTGGATAGCTTGGTGCCATGGCATGGAAAACAGTCAACAACAGAACTGATACGATGCACTGTAGATAGAAAATTGTGGAGGGACATGATCACCTACGCCAACCAGTATGGCACATGATGATGATGATGATGATGAATCGTAGATGAGATCTTTAGTTGCATGGACATTTCTCTTATCTCTCTATATTAGTCTTCAATTCACTCCCCTGCACGCAGAGTATTTTTAATGAAAGATTATCTATCTATTGATCTTTCGAGCCGTAGCCGGCCCATAGGGTGTAGACCAAGATACTCCTCTTATCTGAATTTTTTTGTTCTAGCAGTTTTCAATTCAATTAAAGATATTTTATCAAATCTCGCCATTTGTCTCCGTTCTGTGCAAGTAGACCTATCTCATTGAGGGAGCTGATTCCTGTTGTTCTTGCCTCTCTCATCAGTAAGCTACTCAGTGTCTCTCTGGGTCTTCCTCTTTTCCTCTTGCCTGCTGTTTCCCACATGTGGGCATGTTTTGCTATTCGGTTATTATCTTTTCTCATTACATTTCCAACATATGACTATCGTCTTTCATTGATTACTGAAAATAAAAGATTAACTCATGAATAAATGACGCTCAAAATCTAGGTTTGGACAAATCTCTGTTCTTCATCTTCTTCTTCTACTACTTCTTCGTCTTTTTGCCTTCCTCATTTGTCTTTCAGCTTCGAGGGGAGATGTAAGTTGCGGTCATTTGCTCTTCTGTTCACCTCTGCTGCTGTTATGTTTCCTAGTGTTAGTGAAGGAACGTTGTGTTGTGCTTTGATCTTTCTGCCTTGTCACGTGGCCAAACCATTTTATCTGTTGTTTCTTTATCTATGGTGGGGGCTATTCCTAAATTTTTTCTCAGTTCTTCATTTCTGATCTTATCTCTCAGACTGTTTCCTGTCATTCGTCTAACACATTTCATCTCAGTAGAGGTTATTTTTCTTATTGTTCTTGCATCTAGGGTCCAGGTCTGGCATTGGTAGCACAACGTTGGGATGAAGATTGTATTGTATAGTGCTCGTTTTGTCCCTAGAGTTGTTTCCTTGTTGGACAATAGTGGTGATAACTGTCCAATGATTTGACAAGCTTTGTTGCATCTGGATTCTATCTCTTCTGTTTGAGAATTATCGTTTGTCACTAAACGTCCTACAAGGGGTAGGGTTCGATCCCAACCGACGGCTTCCGGGTTCACCCAGCCTTAAAAGGGTACTGGATTTTTTTCTTGGAAAGTAAAGCCGCACGAGCTTAATACCGACCACATTACCCCAAAAGTCATGAGCCGAAGGTCTGTAAAATGTATGGTCACTAACACCATATTCCCTATACGCCGCTACTTGGCGTGACGGGGGTACTTTACTTTTTTTTGGTACTAAACGCCCTATGTATTTGAATTCCTCTGCTTGTTTTGATTGGTTCTTGCTGTGTGAAAAGTAATAATTCTTGTGTGTTTTTTTTTATTCCTTACAGAACATAGCCAACATACCTAAAGGACGAACCGGGGTGGGGTTTGGCCATCAAGAGATTATCAACACAGAACATCACTCAGATAAACACAGTCCACAGCATTCCAAATCAGGTCTGGTGCTGATCGTTGTTTCACACGCATGCGCAGAGCGAGTATGGTTTATTATAACAGAAAGGTGCTTTAACAGAGGATTGTTGGGAGTACCATGTGTAGATAGAAAGAGTAACAAGGCAGTACCAAGGCAGTACCAAGGGTAGATAGAAAGAGTAACAAGGGAGTACCATGGGTAGATAGAAAGAGTAACAAGGCAGTACCAAGGGTAGATAGAAAGAGTAACAAGGGAGTACCAAGGGTAGATAGAAAGAGTAACAAGGGAGTACCAAGGGTAGATAGAAAGAGTAACAAGGGAGTACCAAGGGTAGATAGAAAGAGTAACAAGGGAGTACCAAGGGTAGATAGAAAGAGTAACAAGGGAGTACCAAGGGTAGATAGAAAGAGTAACAAGGGAGTACCAAGGGTAGATAGAAAGAGTAACAAGGGAGTACCAAGGGTAGATAGAAAGAGTAACAAGGGAGTACCAAGGGTAGATAGAAAGAGTAACAAGGGAGTACCAAGGGTAGATAGAAAGAGCAACAAGGGAGTACCATGGGTAGATAGAAAGAGTAACAAGGGAGTACCAAGTGTAGATAGAAAGAGTAACACGGGAGTACCAAGGGTAGATAGAAAGAGTAACAAGGGAGTACCAAGGGTAGATAGAAAGAGTAGTTAGAAAGAGTAACAAGGGAGTACCAAGGGTAGATAGAAAGAGTAACAAGGGAGTACCAAGGGTAGATAGAAAGAGTAACAAGGGAGTACCAAGGATAGATAGAAAGAGTAACAAGGGAGTACCAAGGGTAGATAGAAAGAGTAACAAGGGAGTACCAAGGGTAGATAGAAAGAGTAACGAGGATGTTCTGAAACAAATCAGCACGAAAATAAATGAAAAAGTGTTATTGTCATCAACATCATCATCGTGTAGTGTATCCTTCACTGAATGTGGCACACACCATAGCCTGTGAGAAAGAATCTCTGTCTCTAGGCAGATCTTCCACAGAACGTTACATTCACCACAGCCCGTCTGAATGAATCTCTGTCTCTAGTCAGATCTTCCACAGAACGTTACATTCACCACAGTCCGTCTGAATGAATCTCTGTCTCTAGTCAGATCTTCCACAGAACGTTACATTCACCACAGTCCGTCTGAATGAATCTCTGTTTCCAGCCAGGATGCTGAATTTTGCATGAAAATCGCTTTTCCCTCTTTTTAACACCGGCAACCGACCACATTACCCCAAAAATCATGTGCTGAAAGTCTGTCAAATTGATGGTCACTAAAACCATATTCCCTATACGACAATTGGCGTTACACCACTATACTTTTTTACTTATTATAGAATGTCTCTCCATGGCTTTCTTTGGAATGTTACGTGATGAGGCTCCATGTCTTTCACGGTGGTCAGCCATATTCGTCTTTCGTGTTCTGAATATGCCTCATGTGTACCACACACTTTGCTGCTTGAAATACAAGGTAAAAGAGGCAAAGGCAGACAAAGACTAACATAGACGAGTAACATCAAAAGATAGAAAGGCAACCTATGACAATCTGCACCATCAAAGCAAGAGACAGAGTGGAATGGCGCTCCATCGTAGCCAACCTTCGATGCGGAGATGGCTCTCGATGATGATGAGGATGATTCTAGAGAGAAACTTCCGAGGCGATAATCAGCGAATCAATTGAGAGGAAGAGGTATGTTTACAGCACTCGGAAAAGAAATACAAATAATCAACAACAGAAAAAAAAAGAACAATATATGGACCGAAGCAGGATTGACAGTGTTCTCTAACGCTTGGCTTTTCGTGGCAAGGCGCTGTGCCACTGAGTACGGGTTCGATCCTGCTTCGGTCCATATATTGTTCTTTGTTTTTATTTCTGTTGATTATTTGTCATTTTTTTCCGAGTGCTGTAAACATAGCTCTTACCAATACGGCAGATCTTGTATTTCATCGGAGACAAAGGCACCTCCTAGCAGCAGAGCTGGAAGTTGTCAGCGACTCACAGCTGATGTCTTGCTCCAGGATCGGTGAACCATAACCATCCACACCCTGCTCCACCTCTCCGCGGTGCCTCTAGTAACAGACAAACCTGTTTAGTCTGGCCATGCGAGTAGGGATCGAAGAGGAACGACAACCCGGTACTCAAAAATAGCATGCTGAAGTCGGATGTATTGGGCTTTTCTTCTTTCTTTTCTTTTTCTCTTTCTCACTGATACCTAAAAGGTGTCGTGTTTATATCATTTGTCGTTCTTGAGCTGCTCGAACTGCTGAATTAGTGATTTTCCTTTGTTGTTACATGTCTCTATCACTGCATCTATCCATCTTCATCTTTTCTCTTTTCACTGATACCTAAAAGTTGTCGTGGTTTATATCATTTGTCGTTCTTGAGCTGCTCGAACTGTCTGAATTAGTGATTTTCCTTTGTTGTTATATGTCTCTGTCACTGCATCTATCCATCTTCTTCTGGGTCTTCCTCTTGGTCTTTTTCCATGCATTCTTAAGAAGAACGCCCTTGATGGTGATTGGTAAGGATTCATTCTGACCAGGTGGCCCAACCATTTAAGTTGTTGTTGTTCTATATATTCTTGGCAGGGGTTTTGTTCCTACCATTTTTCTTATAGTTTCATTTTTGTATTCGGTTGTGTTGGGCCGAAAGGCGCATATATCACAGTTATACTGCAAACAAAAACGCAGACACGGCCACTTAACGTCCTTTTAAGGGCGGATGATGAAGAGATGCACTCATTTAGTCATGGGGCGAACTGCAAGCAAGTATCAATTGTTTGGGAGTCAAATGTTTTCTTTCCAACAAAGGGAAGCAAGCACGAATCAATTTTACCAAAACTAATCAAAACCAGAGTTATCTCCAAAAAAATATGACGTCACTTCTGTTCAAATATCAAATTTAGCGTTATCGGAGCTTCAATTATTTTTTTTTCTAATTCTCTTCCACGCCGGGAAGAAATCATCATGTGCCATGCCGGTTGGTGTAGGCGATCATGTCCTTTCACAATTTGCTATCCGCGTTGCTTCGTATCCAAGCTATGGGGAACCGGTGATGACTTCAAATGCACCGTCTTGTTCGTGATCCAGGCTGGTCTAAATGTATAGAAATAGATGATCGCTGAAGGAGAAGAAGAGGAAGAAGCAGAAGAGCAAGTGGAAAAAGAAGAAGAAGTGGAAGTGAAGGAAGAAGAAAGAGGAAGGAGAAGAAGAAGATGATGAAGAGGAGGAAGAAGAAGAAGAGGAGGAAGAAGAAGAAGATGAAGAGGAGGAGGAAGAAGAAGGAGAAGAAGGAGAAGAAGGAGAAGAGGAAAAATAAGAAGAAGAAGAAGAAGTAGAAGAAGAGGAAGATGACGAAGGAGAAGAGGAAGATGAAGTAGAAGTGAAGAAGAAGAAGAAGAAAAAGAAGAAGAAGAAGAGAAGAAGAAGAAGAAGAAGAAGAAGAAGAAGAAGAAGAAGAGAAGAAGAAGAAGAAGAAGAAGGAGGAGGAGGAGGAGGAGGAGAAGAAGAAGGAGAAGAAGAACAAGAAGAAGAAGAAGAAGAAGAAAAAGAAGACGAGGGAAAAGAGGAAGAAAAGAAGAGGAAGAAGAAAAAGAAGAAGAAGAAGAAGAAGAAGAGGAGGAAATAGAAGAAGAGGAAGAAGAAGAAGATGAAGAAAAGAAGAAGAAGAAATAGAGGAAAAATAAGAGGAAGAATAGGAAGAAGAAGATGAAGAAGAAGAAGGGGAAGAAGAAGAAGAAGAAGGAGAAGAAGAGGAAAAACAAGAAGACGACGAAAAACAAGTAAAGAACGAAGAAGAAGAAGCAGAAGGAGAAGAAGAAGAGGAAGAAGAAGGAGAAGAAGAAGAAAAGAAGAAGAAGAGGAAGAAGAAGAAGAAGAAGAAGCATCGTATCAAATCTACTGTTGACTGTTTTCCATGCCATGACACCAAGCTATCCAGTATCTTTTCTCTATGTCGTGTGTGATCTTTCTACAATCTACCAATAGCGACAAGTAGGGACATAATCTACCAGTAGCGACACAATCTACCAGTAGTGACATAATCTACCAGTAGGGACATAATCTACCAGTAGGGACATAATCTACCAGTAGGGACATAATCTACCAGTAGCGACACAATCTACCAGTAGTGACATAATCTACCAGTAGGGACATAATCTACCAGTAGTGACATAATCTACCAGTAGCGACACAATCTACCAGTAGTGACATAATCTACCAGTAGTGACATAATCTACCAGTAGTGACATAATCTACCAGTAGCGACACAATCTACCAGTAGTGACATAATCTACCAGTAGTGACATAATCTACCAGTAGTGACACAATCTACCAGTAGCGACATAATCTACCAGTAGCGACACAATCTACCAGTAGTGACATAATCTACCAGTAGCGACACAATCTACCAGTAGTGACATAATCTACCAGTAGCGACACAATCTACCAGTAGTGACACAATCTACCAGTAGCGACACAATCTACCAGTAGCGACATAATCTACCTGTAGCGACACAATCTACCAGTAGTGACATAATCTACCAGTAGTGACATAATCTACCAGTAGTGACACAATCTACCAGTAGCGACACAATCTACCAGTTGTGACATAATCTACCAGTAGTGACATAATCTACCAGTAGCGACACAATCTACCAGTAGCGACACAATCTACCAGTATTGACATAATCTACCAGTAGCGACACAATCTACCAGTAGCGACATAATCTACCAGTAGCGACACAATCTACCAGTAGCGACACAATCTACCAGTAGCGACATAATCTACCAGTAGCCACATAATCTATTAAGAAAACCCACGAATTAGAGGATGAACGATGATGATCGAACTGACGCCTGCTCTCTCTCTCCACAGAAGCACCACTCCTATCGAACAAAAGCTCCTCTCTCATGACAAGATATGGGCAGGTCCACCTGGTCGTCTTTACCCTTGCCACGCTTCACACTTTCCACCTGGTCCTGCTGTGAGCAGTTTAAACATGGAACAGCGCCGCTGCTCCGTGATCATTCTCATCTCTGTGTGCTAAATAGAAGAATGTGAATGTGTTTCGGTGTGTTAATCTGCACCTGAATGATTACTTGTGAATGTGTGTGTGTGTGGGTGTACTTTAAATGTGTACGATTATGTTCAAAAGAGTGATTTTATATTTGTTGGTATTTAATTTATAGGAAAAAAAGACTTTGTATTGTCATATTATCATATTATCAAATAATGTTACGATAATGAACAGGTTATAATAGACTCAGTGTAAGGTAGGACGGTTCTCAAATTAGAGAAGTTGATTATTTATTTTTTTTATATTTGTTATTGTTTGCGTTTACAAGTGGCTACTTGGTTACAACTGGCAAAATAAAAGGAAAGAGAAATCGCGGACGACAAAGAGAGGAAATATTGGATAGCTTGGTGTCATGGCATGGAAAACAGCCAACAACAGAACTGATACGATGCACTGTAGATAGAAGATTGTGGAGGGACATGATCGCCTACGCCAACCGGTATGACATATGATGATGATTGTTTGCGTTCGCAAGCTTTCACCTCTGACAAAGTCCTTAGAGACAAGGAACTGAACTGTGCATGTTAATCCGTTTTTCCCCTGGCTACCGTGTGCAAAGGGGGTACCTCGCCGCACAGGCAGATAACTTCGTCTTCGGAGGGACTTATCAACCTGGCTGGAGTCTTGCCTCGAGGCGAATCAGCCCCCTTGTTTCCAAAATTTGAACTCAAAGAAGAAATGGAAAAAAAATGATTTGGTTAAAGCTTTACATAATAATTGGACGACACAAATTAGAACAAACGTTTCGGCTCTCAAGGCCTTCAGCAGGTATAAACATGCAACACACACACAAATAAGTATTTAAAATTAAAATAAAAAATAATGAATAATAAATAATTCGACTTTTCTTCAATAATTTTCATTTCAACTCACAACCTCTCTGTATCTAGACCGTCGTTTTAGCTTGAGACCAATAATATTGAGATAGGCTTCACAAACACGAAACATACGCTCCAAAACTATCACATTTACGATTCAGAGAGGCTTACGACTGTGATAGTATACTACTTGTCTTGATCTCAGTGAATATACCACACATTACTTAAGTCCAACTTTTATTAAACTTGTATTCTTCACAAAATATTCACTATTTACCAAACATCGTTACGTTATCCTCACACATACACGAGCAGCCATTTTGTTAGTTTAACTCTTTTAGTGTAAAAAGTAAAGTACCCGCGTCACGCCAAGTGGCGTATAGGGAAATATGGTGTTGGTGACCATATATTTTACAGACCTTCGGCACATGATTTTTGGGGTAATGTGGTCGGTATTACGCCCGTGCTGCTTTACTTTCCCAGAAAGAAAAAAATCCGGTGCCCATTTAAGGCTGGGTGAACCTGGAAGCCGTCAGTTTGGATCGAACCCTACCCCTTGTCCTTTGTAGTCCAGTTCACTAACCACTGAGCTATCGCGGCTCCCAACTTTATTAGTACTGAAGTTTTTTATCTATTTACTTCTATCATTCAGCTCCCTGTGGAGCATAGGTCTTCAACGAACACTTTCAGCTCCCTGTGGAGCATAGTTCTTCAACAAACACTTTCAGCTCCCTGTGGAGCATAGTTCTTCAACAAACACATTCAGCTCTCTGTGGAGCATAGGTCTTCAACAAACACTTTCAGCTCCCTGTGGAGCATAGGTCTTCAACAAACACTTTCAGCTCTCTGTGGAGCATAGGTCTTCAACAAACACTTTCAGCTCCCTGTGGAGCATAGGTCTTCAACAAACACTTTCAGCTCCCAGTGGAGCATAGGTCTTCAACAAACACATTCAGCTCTCTGTGGAGCATAGGTCTTCAACAAACACATTCAGCTCTCTGTGGAGCATAGGTCTTCAACAAACACTTTCAGCTCTCTGTGGAGCATAGGTCTTCAACAAACACATTCAGCTCTCTGTGGAGCATAGGTCTTCAACAAACACTTTCAGCTCTCTGTGGAGCATAGGTCTTCAACAAACACTTTCAGCTCTCTGTGGAGCATAGGTCTTCAACAAACACATTCAGCTCTCTGTGGAGCATAGGTCTTCAACAAACACTTTCAGCTCTCTGTGGAGCATAGGTCTTCAACAAACACTTTCAGCTCTCTGTGGAGCATAGTTCTTCAACAAACACTTTCAGCTCCCTGTGGAGCACAGGTCTTCAACAAACACTTTCAGCTCCCTATGGAGAATAGGTTTTCAACAAACACTTTCAGCTCCCTGTGGAGTGTATGTCTTCAACAAACACTTTCAGCTCCCTATGGAGAATAGGTTTTCAACAAACACTTTCAGCTCCCTGTGGAGTGTATGTCTTCAACAAACACTTTCAGCTCCCTGTGGAGCATAGTTCTTCAACAAACACTTTCAGCTCTCTGTGGAGTGTATGTCTTCAACAAACGCTTTCAGCTCTCTGTGGAGCATAGTTCTTCAACAAACACTTTCAGCTCCCTGTGGAGCATAGTTCTTCAACAAACACTTTCAGCTCTCTGTGGAGCATAGTTCTTCAACAAAAACTTTCAGCTCTCTGTGGAGCATAGGTTTTCAACAAACACTTTCAGCTCCCTGTGGAACATAGGTCTTCAACAAACACTTTCAGCTCTCTGTGGAGCATATTTTTTCAACAAATACTTTCAGCTTTCTGTGGAGCATAGGTTTTCAACAAACACATTCAGCTCCCTGTGGAACATAGGTCTTCAACAAACACTTTCAGCTCCCTGTGGAGCATAGGTCTTCAGCAAATACGTTCAGCTCTCTGTGGAGAATAGGTCTTCAACAAATACTTTCAGCTCTCTGTGGAGCATAGGTCTTCAACAAACACTTTCAGCTCTCTGTGTAGCATAGGTCTTCAACAAACACTTTCAGCTCTCTGTGGAGCATAGGTCTTCAACAAACACTTTCAGCTCTCTGTGGAGCATATGTCTTCAACAAGCACTTTCATCTCCCTGTGGAGCATAGGTCTTCAACAAACACTGTCAGCTCCCTGGGGAGCATAGGTCTTCAACAAACAATTTTATCTCCCTGTGGAGCATAGGTCTTCAACAAACACTTTCATCTCCCTGTGGAGAATAGGTCTTCAACAAATACTTTCATCTCCCTGTGGAGCATAGGTCTTCAACAAACACTTTCAGCTCCCTGTGGAGAATAGGTCTTCAACAAGCACTTTCATCTCCCTGTGGAGCATAGGTCTTCAACAAACACTGTCAGCTCCCTGGGGAGCATAGGTCTTCAACAAACACTTTCAGCTCCCTGTGGAGCATAGGTCTTCAACAAGCACTTTCATCTCCCTGTGGAGCATAGGTCTTCAACAAACACTGTCAGCTCCCTGGGGAGCATAGGTCTTCAACAAACACTTTCAGCTCCCTGTGGAGCATAGGTCTTCAACAAGCACTTTCATCTCCCTGTGGAGCATAGGTCTTCAAAAAACACTGTCAGCTCCCTGGGGAGCATAGGTCTTCAACAAACACTTTCAGCTCCCTGTGGAGCATAGGTCTTCAACAAGCACTTTCATCTCCCTGTGGAGCATAGGTCTTCAACAAACACTGTCAGCTCCCTGGGGAGCATAGGTCTTCAACAAACACTTTCAGCTCCCTGTGGAGCATAGGTCTTCAACAAGCACTTTCATCTCCCTGTGGAGCATAGGTCTTCAACAAACACTGTCAGCTCCCTGGGGAGCATAGGTCTTCAACAAACACTGTCAGCTCCCTGGAGAGCATAGGTCTTCAACAAACACTTTCCAAGCCGTTCTGTTTCTTGCCATTCTTTTAAGATCATTCTATGCCTTTCCCCTCATCTTCATCATCTGTCTTCTCCAAGAATTTATTGGTCTTCCTCTTTGTCCTTTCCCCTGGGAATTCCAAAAAAGGGCCTGTTGTCTAATACTCTCAGTTGACTTCCGCAGTGTGTGTCCTATCCAGCGCCATCTCTTTATCCACTGGTATTTGACTGGTACATTTCCATAATTCTATGTTAGTGATTTTGTCCTGCCCTTTCCATCCTTTTATTCTGCATAAGCATCCCTGTGGATCAGTGGGCCTGACTTGTTCATTCTGTGGCCGTGTGTGTTTGTCAAACATTGGTAGAATCAGCCACGAGAGAAGCTGTTCGACAAAAACAAAACCTCAACAACAACAAAAATACACAATAGCCTTCACTAGACCGTCTGACGAGACGAAAAGAGTCATATAACCCCCTGAAACATTTTTTTCGTTTATCCGTGTATCTTTTGGCTTACGGGCATGTATAGTGCCTGGCCAAAGTTCTATTTCTAGTTTGGTCATCATTCTTCATTACTCCAATTTCCTGGCCTGCTATTGATCTCCTGACCTGCTATTGCCCCACCACCACAGTCGACATTTTCCCTAGTGACAGTGTCAGCAACTATATTTAGTTTAGTGGATGCGATTGTTTACCTTGTGACGTCAGAGGTTGGCCTCTGGGCAGAAAGGTCATGGGTTCAATTCTACCCATGAGAATATTTTTCAAGAAGAAAGAAAATTGAATCGGTGGTTTCTTAGCGGCTTTACTCTCCCCTGGTCTCTGGGTAGTGACATCAGATGTCTAGCCTTCTCTGGGTAGTAAGATCCGATGTCTAGCCTTCTCTGGATAGTGAGATCTCATGTCTAGCCCTCTCTGGTTAGTGAGATCCGATGTCTAGCCTTCTCTGGGTATTGAGATCTGATGTCTAGCCTTCTCTGGGTAGTGAGATCTGATGTCTAGCCTGCTCTGGGTAGTGAGATCTCATGTCTAGCCTTCTCTGGGTAGTGAGATTCGATGTCTAGCCTTCTCTGGGTAGTGAGATCCGATGTCTAGCCTTCTCTGAGTAGTGAGATCCGATGTCTAGACTTCT
Organism: Megaustenia siamemsis; assembly: GCA_032433765.1. Classification (NCBI taxonomy): domain Eukaryota; kingdom Metazoa; phylum Mollusca; class Gastropoda; order Stylommatophora; family Ariophantidae; genus Megaustenia; species Megaustenia siamemsis. Next base: position 26,170,841 of record JAVIAB010000159.1, on the reverse strand, counting down.
CTGAGTAGTGAGATCAGATGTCTAGACTTCTCTGAGATGTGAGAACAGATGTCTAGACTTATCTGAGTAGTGAGGTCCGATGTCTAGACTTCTCTGAGTAGTGAGATCAGATGTCTAAACTTTTCTGAGTAGTGAGATCCGATGTCTAGACTTCTCTGAGTAGTGAGATCAGATGTCTAGACTTCTCTGAGTAGTGAGATCAGATGTCTAGACTTCTCTGAGTAGTGAAATCAGATGTCTAGACTTCTCTGAGTAATGAGATCAGATGTCTAGACTTCTCTGGGTAGTGAGATCAGATGTCTAGCCCTTTTTTAGTAGTGAGTTCCGATGTCTATCCTTTTCTGAGTAGTGAGATCAGATGTCTAGACTTCTCTGAGTAGTGAGATCAGATGTCTAGTCTTCTCTGAGATGTGAGATCAGATGTCTAGCCCTCTCTGGGTAGTGAGATCCGATGTCTAGCTTCTCTGAGAAGTGAGATCCGATGTCTAGCCCTCTCTGGGTAGTAAGATCCTTTATCCAGCCTCTCTGTGTAGTGAGATCCGATGTCTAGCGTTCTCTGAGTTTGGGAGATCCGATGTCTAGCCTTCTCTGAGTAGTAAGATCCTTTATCCAGCCTCTCTAGGTAGTGAGATCAGATGTCTAGCCTTCTCTAAGTAGTGAGATCCGATGTCTAGCCTTCTCTAAGTAGTGAGATCCGATGTCTAGCCCTCTCTGGGTAGTGAGATCCGATGTCTAGCCCTCTCTGGGTAGTGAGATCCGATGTCTAGCCCTCTCTGGGTAGCGAGATCCGATGTCTAGCCTGCTCTGGGTAGTGAGATCCGATGTCTAGCTCTCTCTGGGTAGTGAGATCCGATGCCTAGCCCTCTCTGGGTAGTGAGATCCGATGTCTAGCCCACTCTGGGTAGTGAGATCCGATGTCTAGCCCTCTCTGGGTAGTGAGATCCGATGTCTAGCCCTCTCTGGGTAGTGAGATCCGATGTCTAGCCCTCTCTGAGTAGTGAGATTAGATGTCTAGCCCTCTCTGAGTAGTGAGATCCGATGTCTAGCCCTCTCTGGGTAGTGAGATCCGATGTCTAGCCTTCTCTGAGTAGTGAGATCCGATGTCTAGCCCTCTCGAATAATGGTTAAAAAAAACAGGATGTCCCGTGTACACTGCGCGAATGTTAAAGAACATATGGCAGTTTTAAATGGAAAAGAGTAGGACCAGGAAATAGCCGCTGACCGGGCAAAATTGTCAACAAAAAATCCTATCAACAAAGCCGATTTTTGTGCCAGAATGTTTCTTCATGAATGCCTGACTGGCAAGTCTTTCTTCCTTCATTCTCACAACAGGACCGATGTATTTCCAACACTTTCTCTCTTATAAAACTTGACATGTATTCTTGTTTACATTCATCCAGTTCTAGTCTTGTCCTTACTAGTCCAGTTGTAGTCTTGTCGTTACTAATCCAGTTCTAGTCTTGTCCTTACTAATCCAGTTCTAGTCTTGTCCTTACTAGTCCAGTTGTAGTCTTGTCTTTACTAATCCAGTTCTAGTCTTGTCCTTACTAGTCCAGTTGTAGTCTTGTCCTTACTAGTCCAGTTGTAGTTTTGTCTTTACTAATCCAGTTCTAGTCTTGTCCTTACTAATCCAGTTCTAGTCTTGTCCTTACTAGTCCAGTTCTAGTCTTGTCCTTACTAGTCCAGTTGTAGTCTTGTCTTTACTAGCCCAGTTCTAGTCTTGCCCTTACTAATCCAGTTCTAGTCTTATCCTTACTAGTCCAGTTCTAGTCTTATCCTTACTAGTCCAGTTCTAATCGTGTCCTTACTAGTCCAGTTCTAGTCTTGCCCTTACTAGTCCAGTTCCAATCGTATCCTTTCTAGTCCAGTTCTAGTCTTATCCTTACTAGTCCAATTCTAGTCTTGCCCTTACTAGTCCAGTTCTAGTCTTGTCCTTACTAGTCCAGTTCTAGTCTTGTCGTTACTAGTCCAGTTCTAGTCTTGTCCTTACTAATCCAGTTCTAGTCTTGTCGTTACTAGTCCAGTTCTAGTCTTGTCGTTACTAGTCCAGTTCTAGTCTTGTCGTTACTAGTCCAGTTCTAGTCTTGTCGTTACTAGTCCAGTTCTAGTCTTGTCGTTACTAGTCCAGTTCTAGTCTTGTCGTTACTAGTCCAGTTCTAGTCTTGTCCTTACTAGTCCAGTTCTAGTCTTGTCGTTACTAGTCCAGTTCTAGTCTTGCCCTTACTAGTCTAGTTCTAGTCTTGTCGTTACTAGTCCAGTTCTAGTCTTGCCCTTACTAGTCCAGTTCTAGTCTTGCCCTTAATAGTCTAGTTCTAGTCTTGTCGTTACTAGTCCAGTTCTAGTCTTGCCCTTACTAGTCCAGTTCTAGTCTTGTCGTTACTAGTCCAGTTCTAGTCTTGTCGTTACTAGTCCAGTTCTAGTCTTGTCCTTACTAGTCCAGTTCTAGTCTTGTCCTTACTAGTCCAGTTCTAGTCTTACCCTTAATAGTCCAGTTCTAGTCTTGTCCTTACTAGTCTAGTTCTAGTCTTGTCCTTACTAGTCCAGTTCTAGTCTTGTCCTTACTAGTCCAGTTCTAGTCTTGTCGTTACTAGTCCAGGTTTAGTCTTGCCCTTAATAGTCCAGTTCTAGTCTTGCCCTTACTAGTCCAGTTCTAGCCTTGTCGTTACTAGTCCAGTTCTAGTCTTGTCCTTACTAATCCAATTCTAGTCTTGTCCTTACTGGTCCAGTTCTAGTCTTGTCCTTCTAGTCCAGTTCTAATTTTATTTTTACTAGTGCAGTTCTAATCTTATCCTACCTAATCCAGTTCTAGTCTTGCTCTTACTAATCCAATTCTAGTCTTGCTCTTACTAATCCAATTCTAGTCTTGCTCTTACTAATCCAATTCTAGTCTTGCCCTTACTAGTCTTGTCCTTGCTAGTCCAGTTCTAGTCTTGTCCTTACAAGTCCAGTTCTAGTCGTGTCCTTACTAGTCCAGTTCTAATATTATCCTTACTAGTCCAGTTCTAGTCTTATCCTTACTAGTCCAGTTCTAGTCTTGTCCTTACTAGTCCAGTTCTAGTCTTGTCCTTACTATTCCAGTTCTAGTCTTGTCCTTACTAGTCCAGTTCTAGTCTTGTCCTTACTAGTCCAGTACTAGTCTTGTCCTTACTAGCCCAGTTTTAGTCTTGTCCTTACTAGTCCAGTTCTAGTCTTGTCCTTACTAGTCCAGTACTAGTCTTGTCCTTACTAGCCCAGTTCTAGTCTTGTCCTTACTAGTCCAGTTCTAATCGTATCCTTACTTGTCCAGTTCTAGACTTGTCCTTACTAGTCCAGTACTAGTCTTGTCCTTACTAATCCAGTTCTAGTCTGTCCTAACTGCTCCAGTTCTAGTCTTGCCCTTACTAATCCAGTTCTAGTCTTATCCTTACTAGTCCAGTTCTAGTCTTATCCTTACTAGTCCAGTTCTAATCGTGTCCTTACTAGTCCAGTTCTAGTCTTGCCCTTACTAGTCCAGTTCCAATCGTATCCTTTCTAGTCCAGTTCTAGTCTTATCCTTACTAGTCCAATTCTAGTCTTGCCCTTACTAATCCAGTTCTAGTCTTATCCTTACTAGTCCAGTTCTAGTCTTGCCCTTATTAGTCCAGTTCTAATCTAATTCTTACTAGTCCAGTTCTAGACTTATCCTTACTAGACAAGTTCTAGTCTTGTCCTTACTAGTCCTGTTCTAGTCTTGTCCTTACTAGTCCAGTTCTAGTCTTGCCCTTACTAGTCCAGTTCCAATCGTATCCTTTCTAGTCCAGTTCTAGTCTTATCCTTACTAATCCAGTTCTAGTCTTATCCTTACTGGTCCAGTTCTAGTCTTGCCCTTATTAGTCCAGTTCTAATCTAATTCTTACTAGTCCAGTTCTAGTCTTATCCTTACTAGTCCAGTTCTAGTCTTGTCCTTACTAGTCCAGTTCTAGTCTTGCCCTTATTAGTCCAGTTCTAATCTAATTCTTATTAGTCCAGTTCTAGACTTATCCTTACTAGTCCAGTTCTAGTCTTATCCTTACTAATCCAGTTCTTGTCTTATCCTTACTGCTCCAGTTCTAGTCTTGCCCTTATTAGTCCAGTTCTAATCTAATTCTTACTAATCCAGTTCTAGTCTTGTCCTTACTAGTCCAGTTCTAGTCTTGTCCTTACTAGTCCAGTTCTAGTCTTATCCTTACTAGTCCAGTTCTAGTCTTGTCCTTACTAGTCCAGTTCTAGTCTTATCCTTACTAGTCCAGTTCTAGTCTTATCCTTACTAGTCCAGTTCTAGTCTTATCCTTACTAGTCCAGTTCTAGTCTTATCCTTACTAGTCCAGTTCTAGTCTTATCCTTACTAGTCCAGTTCTAGTCTTGCCCTTACTAATCCAGTTCTAGTCTTATCCTTACTATAAAAATATATATTATAGCCCAATTCACACTAACCAGTGAGCTATTGGAACTCCCTAAGAATAGGCAATATAAATATATAAAGATCGAGCAGTCGTACTGAACAGTAGAGCAACGAACATTAACACAAACGTCATCTACCCTTGACCTACTTATCTTTCAGACTGTTGTGGGTGCACATTCCATGTATCATCACGACATAGTGCATAGAAAATTTGATAACGGTCTAGTTTAGTGTCCCAAATTACTTCTGCTAAATGAGTGATCTCCCTTCACCGACCAGACATACCTGAATTCAACTATTTCTAATTTTGTCTGGGTTTAACGCTTTCCGCCGTACAGTGCGTCACTCTCAATTTGATGAGTGTGAAACGTCATCAAACCATATTCTTTTTACATGTCTTGTATCGTCTTGGTATTGGTAAAATATAATACCTTGTTCAATTAATCTAAAACTTTATACATAATATGATATATGATAGAAAAATATAAACAACTGCATTAATTCTTAAAACCATGAAAAGATTTGTCTCCGAAATCCCTTCCGTTGAATTGATAAAAAGCTTCTGGTGCAGAAACATGGACATTAGACAAGAAAACAGAACAGAAAATTGAATCCTTTGAAATGTGGATTTATAGAAGAATAGGTAGAATTGGATGGAAAGAAAAGAAAACAGATGAATAAGTTTTAAAACAAGTGAAAATAAAAAGAGAACTACTAAATACAAGTAAGACAAGACAAATGAAATTTTTGGGGCATGTTAAAAGAGACAACAGCCTAATAAAAGTAATATTGGAAGAGAAAATACAAGGTAAAAGAGGCACAGGCCCTCTAAGACTAACATGGACGAGTAAAATCAAAAGATGAACAAGTCAATCTATGACAACCTGCACCATCAAAGCAAGAAACATAGTGGAATGGCGATCCATGGTAGCCAACCTTCGTTGCGAAGACGGCACTCGATGATGATGATGATGATGATGATGATGATGATGATGATGATGATGATGATGATGATGATGATGATGATGATAAAAAGAGTTAATTTAATTTTGTTTCACCAAAGGCTAGGTTTAGTGTTAGTTGTAGGCTATACCAAACCCTAGACATACATCTGGGGTCCTACTGACAGACTCAAGTGCACTGAATAATGTGCCAGGGGACGTTACTCCGAGCAGAAATAACTCAGGACAATATACTAGACCTTTACGCAACGTTTGACAACAGCAATCGATGTACTAAATCAATTTATAGCCTGCGGGCTGAAAGGGGAAATCCCGGAATCACCCAAACTTTGTGACGTCTTCATCCATGCGAGATATAGACGGTTGACGTCATTTTACCCCTCCTCCTCCCCCCCCCTCACCCCCCCCCAAAAAAAAAACGTCCTCTGTTCACAAAGCTTAGAACGTCACAAGCAAACTTTAGGTGATCTCTTACATCTCATCTCATCTGCCTTCTTACTTAAGGTGACCAGACGTCCCGATTTTTCCGGGAGAGTCCCGATTTTTTACTGTTTTTTCAACCTTTGTCCCGGAATTGTAACTGTCCCGATTTTGGCCGATTTTTTTAGCTTTTGTCCCGGATTTGTTAAAATACATTAGGGACACAAACGTTTAGGGAATAATAGAACAAAGAAGTATGTGTTAGCACTCGGAAAAATTGACAGACAAACAATAACAGAAAAAAACGAAGAACAATATATGGTCCGAAGTCGGGATCGAACCCGTACTCCCTGGCACCGCGCCTTGCCACGAGAAGCCCAACGCTTGGCACAGTGCCACGCAGCTAACTAAAAAATTAACCCAATCTATTATTCACTATTATCGCCTCGGAAGTTCCATATATAATAATATTTATTTATTATTATTTGTATCCAGTACACAAACGTTTACCAATGTTGCCAATATGGTAAACGTCTCATCCACTTAAAACTAGACATTGTTCCGCTGTTGTGTAGAAAATGTTTAAAAAGTTGAACTGGCTGTTCATTTGGTGAAATCGTAACAGTAAAATACGCTCCAAGTTTTAAATCTTGTAGACTGAAACTGTAGTGAAAAATATACTAACAACGAAACAAATATCAGCAGGGCTGAAACTAAGAATGGCAAAATGTTACGTCTTCTCAATATTCCTGTATGGTGCAGAAACATGGGCATTAGACAAGAAAACAGAACAGAAAATTGAAGCCTTTGAAATGTGGATTTATAGAAGAATAGGTAGAATTGGATGGAAACAAAAGATAACAAACGATGAAGTTTTAAAACAAGTGAAAATAAAAAGAGAACTACTAAATACAATTAAGACAAGACAAATGAAATTTTTGGGGCATGTTAAAAGACACAACAGCCTACTAAAAGTAATATTGGAAGGAAAAATGCAAGGTAAAAGAGGCAGAGGCAGACCAAGACTAACATGGACGAGTAACATCAAAAGATGGACAAGTCAGTCTATGTCAGCCTGTACCATCAAAGCAAGAAACAGAGTAGAATGGCGATCCATGGTAGCCAACCTTCGTTGCGGAGAAGGCACACGATGATGGTGATGATGATGAGACTGAAACTGAAACACTGATGATCAGAAAAGTACAGCAACTCTGCTTCACCTTCCATTTGAGTGCGTAACACTAATGTTTTGTCTTTTTTTAATCTCCTGATAACGTTTTGTAAGCCTATATTGTTAAGTGTTTTAATTAGTTGTAAAATATATGTATTATTCACTTGAAAAAGACGGAGAAAATTTCATTTTGTTGATGGAAAATTTAAGTTAAATTAATCCGTCCGGGATTAGGGTTTCAAAAATATAGTCACCTTATTTTTACAATAGATTATTATAGATGTCTGTGGATGTACCGACAACGTTTGAGTCGCTAAAAAGTCCACAACCAGGTGCCCGAACATCGAAGCGTTGGCGCAGAATCCTTTGACTGGAACCTAACAATGTTTCTTGTACTATTTTTCTAAACAGATTAGCACAATGTCCCAAATACAATTATATTTTTGAATTTTTATATAGCAAAGAAATTACTACATTGTTGTGTTGCCAGTAAGGCGTTTTGTTGACTAATATTCTGTTACATAATCTTCTTGTAATGAAATGAATATTTCACATTAAACTGCTTGTTAGTGCGAGAGAATGATCACAGTGAAAGCATATAATTCCATTACGTTTTAGAATTCAAGACAAGATATTAATCCTTTAAGTCATTCCCGCCATTTTTGCTTCATAATGTTTACAAAATATTTACAAAGTAATTTGTGCTGCATTTTTTTATTTTGAAAAGTACGACCAAATCCTTTATAACATTGACAATAATCATTCTCACTGTGTTCGTGTATTCATCAAAATAGAAATGGCTTCCTACGTCACGACAGTTCTCTGTAGTATCATAGACAGACAAAATTGTTGTAATTATGTGCGCATTTTTTGTAATCGTAGTATTAATGTTGTTATATTAAATTTGTTCAATTGTTTCTTTTTAATTGTATATGTACATTTTGACACTGACAGCCGGTAAATCTGGCTTACCTGGCATGGTCGGTCCTTGTGGGCGGTTCTCATGAAGTGATGACGTAGGGTTGTGGAGTCTGAATACAGTGGGACCTTGATTACACGGACTTGCATGTCTTAGATGAAGACTGGAAAATAAAGAAAACCTTTATAATAATCAATTACTTACAATATATTATAAAATAATAACAGTTTAATTTATGCCAAAAAAGCTAATATTCTTTATCTTCTTTTCTTCTTCATTTAACTTTCAGCGTCGAGGGGAGGTATAGTTTGTAGTCTTTAGCTCTTCAGATAGCCTCTGCTGCTGTTATGTTTCCTAGTGTTTCTAATATTCCGTCAATCCATCTTTTTCGTGGTCGACCCTTGGGTCTGGTGTTCACGTAACGTTTATTGATGGTTCGTTGTGTTCTGTTTTGGTCTTTCTGCCTTGTCATGTTGCCAAACCATTGCATTTGTTATTTCTTTATATATTCTATAGTGGGAATTATTCCTAGCTTTTTTCCCTGTTTCTTCATTTCTGATCTTATCTCTCAGGCTGTTTCCTGCCATTCGTCTAACACATTTCATCTCAGTAGAGATTATTTTACTTATTGTTCTTGCATCTAGGGTCCAGGTCTGGCATTGCTCGCACAATTTTTAAAAGAAGTTTTTATTGTAGAGTGCCCGTTTGCCTCCAGAGTTATTTCCTTGTTGGACAATAGTGGTGATAGTTATCCAATGATTTGACAAGCTTTGTTGCATCTTGATTCTATCGCTGCTGTTTGTGAACTGTCGTTTGTCACAAGACTTCCTAGACATGTAAATTCCTCCCACTGTTTTAATTTGTCATAATTCACTAATTATATTGTCTATCGTTATGCTGGCTTTCTATTTTTCTTTTGCGATATTCATGACTTCTGTTTTGTTGATGTTCATTTTCATGTCCTAATGAGTTCACAAGTTGGTAAGTCTAAAGGTAAACAAATGAAAACAAGACAGTGCCTGTGGCGTTTGGACAGACTGTTGGTTTGCAAGCAATCGTGATAAGTCAGTAGTTTCTTCTTCTTCTACCTTTCAACTCCCTGTGGACGAACACTACAACAAACACGTTCCAAGTTGTTCTGTCTTTGACTTGTCCATGTTTGTGAAGTTTTTTCGGTTTATTTTTTTACAGTATGGGATGGCCAGCCTCATGCCCAACCCTCCTTTCTCGCCTCTTACGAACATGCCTGGTGGGGTACAGCGCCGCTAGTCTTTACTCCCCTTTCGTGCCCCGGCAGTGCACGGGCGAAGTCGGTAGTTTGGTAAAAAAAAAAAAAATGAGTGTTTTATCCTGCATGTTATTTTACTGAGCAGCTTCTCTTGTGGTTGAATCTGGCAATATTTGATAGGCATATCTGACCACAGAATGAACAGAATGCAATTGGGTGATTCTGGTAACATTGGATAGGCAGATCTGACAACAGAATACATTTGGATGAATCTGGCAACATTGGATAGGCAGATCAGACAACAGAATGCATTTGGGTGAATCTGGCAATATTGGATAGGCAGATCTGACAACAGAATGCATTTAGGCGAATCTGGCAACATTGGATAGGCAGATCTGACAACAGAATGCATTTGGGTCAATCAGGCAACATTGGATAGGCAGATCTGACAACAGAATACATTTGGGTCAATCAGGCAACATTGGATAGGCAGATCTGACAACAGAATGCATTTGGGTCAATCAGGCAACATTGGATAGGCAGATCTGACAACAGAATGCATTTAGGTGAATCAGGCAACATTGGATAGGCAGATCTGACCACAGAATGCATTTGTAGTGCCTGGCCTCCCTCGGTTCCTTTCTCCTTCGTTTTTTTTCATCTTGAGTTTCTCATTTAATCACTTCCTGGGATGTTGCTGTGCCGTTTTTTTGTTTTTGCTTTCCGTGAGCTACGAGCAGGTTTGCCGTCTCTTTCCCTGAGAACTCACTCACTCAAGGACGCCCTGCATACATCCTTAAATCTCAGTGTTGGTCTGACTGGTGATCTCAACAAAACGTCATTGACGTGAACTTCCGGTCAATACGGTGGATAGGCGGCAGAAACCATTGAAGGCTACGTATAAAAAACGTTCCTTGTTGCAGTTTCCTCATATTCCAAGTCCGACTTGTTGCAGGAGCTACTGAGTTAAGTGCTCTGTGCACACCGTGAGCTGTGTGTCTCATCCGTTTTGATCATGTTTCAATATTCCAATTGTTTACGATGAACGATGATATCGCATGACAGGGAACAGATGGCTGTGTTCACTTTCTGTGCGGCTTCTCCTTATGTCTTTTGGCGTATGCTGAGACTGCTATGATGGGGTCTACAGTTACCTCTCTTTGTTTGAGAGACGAGATAGTAATTCGGATGATTCCACTGGCACGGGCGGTTGAGCAATTATGGATTTTATTTCGTTTTCAGTGATACCGGGGCCTTTCATAACCTTCTTCTTCATCTTCTTCTTTTCTCTTTCTCACTGATACCTAAAAGGTGTCGTGGTTTATATCATTTGTCGTTCTTGAGCTGCTCGAACTGTCTGAATTAGTGATTTTCCTTTGCTGTTACATGTCTCTGTCACTGCATCTATCCATCTTCTTCTTTTCTCTTTTCACTGATACCTAAAAGGTGTCGTGGTTTATATCATTTGTCGTTCTTGAGCTGCTCGAACTGTCTGAATTAGTGATTTTCCTTTGTTGTTACATGTCTCTGTCACTGCATCTATCCATCTTCTTCTGGGTCTTCCTCTTGGTCTTTTTCCATGCATTCTCAAGAAGAACGCCCTTGATGGTGATTGGTAAGGGTTCATTCTGACCAGGTAGCCCAACCATTTAAGTTGTTGTTGTTCTATATACTCAACTATATGGTTCAAAGCTGAGCCGTAACCAATGACACGTAATTGAATACAATTATAAATTAACCTGAGGGAAGTAAAATACCTGGAATTTGTTTCTTTCTCTCTCTCTCTCTCTCTCTCTCTCTCTCTCTCTCTCTCTCTCTCTTTCTCTCTCCTTCTACCTCTCTCCTTCTCTCTTTTTTCCATATTAATGTCCCACTTTGTCTTCATTTGTATGAGAAAAGTCTGAATTGTGTTCTCCTTCTGTCATTAATGAGACGAGTGTTATATTTATGAAGATGTCGGAGACAACTGCTAGACTGAACGACACCACAGGTCTATGTTTTAACTTTCAATGACCATAGCTGAAATGTCCCTCACAAATATCGATCATTTTTGAACTATTAAAATAATACAGAAACTAGGCGTGGCTTTATGGTTATGGTTCGTAGAAGGCGTGGCTTTGTCTTTGTTGATTGGTTGGTGTTTTTGTTGGCTTGAATATGTGTTTGTTGATTGGTTGATGTTTTTGTTGGCTTGATTGTGTGATTGTAGATTTGTTGATGTTGTTGTTGGCTCGATTATGTGTTTGTTGATTGGTTGGTGTTTTTGTTGGCTTGATTATGTATTTGTTGAGTGGTAGGTGTTTTTGTTGGTTTGATTATGTGTTTGTTGATTGGTAGGTGTTTTTGTTGGCTTGATTATGTGTTTGTTGATTGGTTGGTGTTTTTGTTGGCTTGATTATGTGTTTGTTGATTGGTTGGTGTTTTTGTTGTCTTGATTATGTGTTTATTGATTGGTTGGTGTTTTTGTTGGCTTGATTATGTATTTGTTGATTGGTTGGTGTTTTTGTTGGTTTGATTATGTATTTGTTGATTGGTTGGTGTTTTTGTTGGCTTGATTATGTATTTGTTGATTGGTTGGTGTTTTTGTTGGCTTGATTATGTGTTTGTTGATTGGTTGGTGTTTTTGTTGGTTTGATTATGTGTTTGTTGATTGGTTGGCTTGATTATGTGTTTGTTGATCGTTAGGTGTTTTGTTGGCTTGATTATGTGTTTGTTGATTGGTTGGTGTTTTTGTTGGCTTGATTATGTTTTTGTTGATGTTTTTGATGGCTTGATTATGTATTTGTTGATTGGTTGGTGCTTTTGTTGGCTTGATTATGTGTTTTTTGATTTGTTGATGTTTTTGTTGGCTTGATTAGGTGTTTGTTGATTTGTTGATGTTTTTGTTGGCTTGATTATGTGTTTGTTGATTGGTTGATGTTTTTGTTGGCTTGATTATGTGTTTGTTGATTAGTAGGTGTTAATGTTGGCTTGATTATGTGTTTATTGATTGGTTGGAGTTTTTGTTGGCTTGTTTATGTTTTTGTTGATGTTTTTGATGGCTTGATTATGTATTTGTTGATTGGTAGGTGTTTTTGTTGAGTTTATTATGTATTTGTTGATTGGTAGGTGTTTTTGTTGACTTGATTATGTTTTTGTTAGTGTTTTTGTTGGCTTGATTATGTATTTGTTGATTGGTAGGTGTTTTTGTTGGCTTGATTATTGGTGTGTTGATTGGTAGGTGTTTTTGTTGGCTTGATTATGTATTTGTTAATGTTTTTGTTGGCTTGATTATGTGTCTGTTGGTGTTTTAGTTTTCTTGATTATGTATTTGTTGATTGGTTGGTATTTTTGTTGGCTTGATTATGTATTTGTTGATTGGTTGGTATTTTTGTTGGCTTGATTATGTATTTGTTGATTGGTTGGTATTTTTGTTGGCTTGATTATGTGTTTGTTGATTGGTTGGTGTTTTTGTTGGTTTGATAATGTGTTTGTTGATTGGTTGATGTTTTTGTTGGTTTGATAATGTGTTTGTTGATTTGTTGGTCTTCTTGTTGTCTTTCTTGTCTGTTTGCTGATTGTGTACTGTTTCCGATGGCTTGCTTGTTCTTTTTTTTCACGTTTTACTTTGTTTGTTCTTTCATTTGTTTGTTTCTTTACTCTATTCTTTGTTCCCTTCAATTTTTTTTTATTGTCCTCAATGTTTTTTGTCTGTTTTTTTTTTAATGTCTTTTCTCGAAAGCTTGTCCATTTGCTTCCTTGTTTTGAATGTTTTTTTCCAGATTTTTTTTGATTGTGCATGCATTTGTTTATTTCACTGCACTCTTCAGTCAAATGACTCATTTTTATACACTTCTTTTTTAAACAGTTTTTTTTTTTCATTTATTTTCACCTCTCTTTTTCTCTCTACTATACATGTAATATAATATATTCCAGCTACGTATATCCTAGAGGTAAGTCGTCAGTCTCTGAATGGGAGAGGTGGAGGGGCGCTGGGAGATCTAGAGGTAAGTCGTCAGTCTCTGAATGGGAGAGGTGGAGGGGCGCTGGGAGATCTAGAGGTAAGTCGTCGCTCTCTGAATGGGAGAGGTGGAGGGGCGCTGGGAGATCTAGAGGTAAGTCGTCGCTCTCTGAATGGGAGAGGTGGAGGGGCGCTGGGAGATCTAGAGGTAAGTCGTCGCTCTCTGAATGGGAGAGGTGGAGGGGCGCTGGGAGATCTAGAGGTAAGTCGTCGCTCTCTGAATGGGAGAGAGGGAGGGGCGCTGGGAGATCTAGAGGTAAGTCGTAGCTCTCTGAATGGGAGAGGTGGAGGGGCGCTGGGAGATCTAGAGGTAAGTCGTCGCTCTCTGAATCGGAGAGGTGGAGGGGCGCTGGGAGATCTAGAGGTAAGTCCTAGCTCTCTGAATGGGAGAGAGGGTGGGGCGCTGGGTGATCTAGAGGTAAGTCCTCGCTCTCTGAATGGGAGAGAGGGAGGGGCGCTGGGTTATCTAGAGGTAAGTCCTCGCTCTCTGAATGTGAGAGGGTGAGGGGCGTTGGGTGATCTAGAGGTAAGTCCTCGCTCTCTGAGGTGGAGGGGCTTTGGGTGATCTAGAGGTAAGTCGTAGCTCTCTGAGTGGGAGGGGCGTTGGGTGATCTAGAGGTAAGTCGTAGCTCTCTGAATGGAAGAGGTGGAGGGGCGTTGGGTGATCTAGGGGTAAGTCGTAGCTCTCTGAGTGGGAGGGGCGTTGGGTGATCTAGAGGTAAGTCGTAGCTCTCTGAGTGGGAGGGGCGTTGGGTGATCTAGAGGTAAGTCGTAGCTCTCTGAATGGAAGAGGTGGAGGGGCGTTGGGTGATCTAGAGGTAAGTCGTAGCTCTCTGAGTGGGAGGGGCGTTGGGTGATCTAGAGGTAAGTCGTAGCTCTCTGAGTGGGAGGGGCGTTGGGTGATCTAGAGGTAAGTCGTAGCTCTCTGAATGGAAGAGGTGGAGGGGCGTTGGGTGATCTAGGGGTAAGTCGTAGCTCTCTGAATGGAAGAGGGGGAGGGGCGTTGGGTGATCTAGAGGTAAGTCGTAGCTCTCTGAATGGAAGAGGGGGAGGGGCGTTGGGTGATCTAGGGGTAAGTCGTAGCTCTCTGAATGGAAGAGGGGGAGGGGCGTTGGGTGATCTAGGGGTAAGTCGTAGCTCTCTGAGGGGGAGGGGCGCTGGGAGATCTAGAGGTAAGTCCTAGCTCTCTGAGGGGGAGGGGCGTTGGGTGATCTAGAGGTAAGTCCTCGCTCTCTAGGGGGAGGGGCGTTGGGTGATCTAGAGGTAAGTCCTCGCTCTCTAGGGGGAGGGGCGTTGGGTGATCTAGAGGTAAGTCGTAGCTCTCTGAATGAAAGAGGGGGAGGGGCGCTGGGAGATCTAGAGGTAAGTCGTCGCTCTGTGAATGAGAGATGGGCGCTGGGAGATCAAAAAGGTAAGTCGTCGGTCTCTGACTGTAAGGATCCCAGATTCGAATCTTGCCTTATACGATGCGAATATTTCGAGGATTCTTCAAGGCTTTACTTTTCCGTGGTCTCTGAGTTATAAGATCCGACGTCGAGCCCTCTCGAAAACCGCGAAAAAAGGAGGCGGATACGTGTGCGCTGTGCGCACGTTAAAGAAACCCTTGGTATTAGAAAATCGAAGAGTTGTCCAAAAATGGCGGAAAAGAAAGAGAAAAAAATTCTTCTCAAAAGGACAAAGCTCTCGACGATTCTGAAGTCGGAGAATATCTGCTTGTATGGCGAGGATATAGCCTCGGTGGCTGACGTGTTAGTGTTCTTGCTTCCTGATCAGAAACGGTCCGGGTTCAATTCCTAGAAACGGCAGATTTTTTTTTCAGACTTGCAAGGCTCCGGGGTTCACCCAGCCTCTAAAAATAGGTGCCAGAAATTCTTCTGGGAAATAAAGGCGGCCTGGCGTGATACCGTCAACGTCACCAACAAAAGCCAGATTTTGTTGCACTGGGAAACTTATGGAAATCCAAAGTAACTACATTAAATTTTTAAAATAAGGTCGACTCCAATGTAAAGTCAGCCTTATTATATGGATGTGAAACATGGACAAAAATGACAATCATGAAGATACAGACCTTCATTTACGGATCCTTACGCAGAATTACTATCTTTACGACACATAGTACCATTGCTAGTGTATGTCGGGGGCAACGATAGAACCCGAGGGATAAAGGCCGCTTGGTCAAGCAGTCGCCACGACGTGTGAGACTCAGGATTTTTATTTCACCCCCGATAGAAAAAAATCATTTATGTCTACCGCGAGCTTCGAACACCGTACCCCGGCTTTGCAGCCAGCGGAACAGTGGTTTTAGCCGCACGGCCACGCGCACCTCACCTTACATTAAAGGATGGAAATGGGTGGACAAAATCACTAACATAGAATTATGGAAATGTACCAGTCAAATATCTGTGGATAAAGAGATACAGTGTAGACGCTGGCGCTGGCTAGTACACACACTGCGGAAACCAACTGAGAGCATTACACAACATGCCCTCTTCTGGAATCCCCGAGGAAAAAGCAAAGAGGAAGACCAAAATATTATTTGAGAAGATAGAAGCAGAGATGAAGATGATGGGGAAGACATGGATTGATCTTAAAAGAATGGCAAGAAACAGAATGACTTGGAAAGTGTTTGTTGAAGACCTATGCTCCACAGGGAGCTTAAATTGTTTGTTCAAGACCTATGCTCCACAGGGATCTGAAAGGTAGAAGAGGAAGACAAAGATGAAGAGATTGTTCTGGGAAGTAAAGGCGGCCTGGCGTGATACCGACAGCGGCACCAAAAAATGTGCCGTATTCATGGAATGTGGTCTACATCCCCCACACGACTATCAATGCAGGGGAGGGAACTGTTACTTACTTGATTACGGCGTGAAAATATGATCAAGTGATTTTCATGCAAAATTAAGTCCACATGAGATATAAAGTTGTCGAACATAAACGAAAACAAAACAAATAAAATAAAGAAAAGTAAGGTAAAGTATGAGACTTGAAGGAGACAAATAATAATTCATCGATTCATCGAGTGCCTTCTCCGCAACGAAGGTTGGCTACCATGGATCGCCATTCTACTCTGTTTCTTGCTTTGATGGTGCAGGCTGACATAGATTGACTTGTCCATCTTTTGATGTTACTCGTCCATGTTAGTCTTGGCCTGCCTCTGCCTCTTTTACCTTGTGTTTTTTCCTTCCAATATTACTTTTAGTAGGCTTGTGTCTTTTAACATGCCTCAAAAATTTCATTTGTCTTGTCTTAATTGTTTAGTAGTTATTTAGTAGTTCTCTTGTTATTTTTAGTTGTTTTAAAACTTTGTTTGTTATCTTTTGTTTCCATCCAATTCTACCTATTCTTCTATAAATCCATATTTCAAAGGCTTCAATTTTTTGTTCTGTTTTCTTGTCTAATGTCCATGTTTCTGCACCATACAGGAATATTGAGAAGATGTAACATTTTGCCATTCTTAGTTTCAGCCTTGCTGGTATTTATTTTGTTGTTAGTATATTTTTCATGGCATTAAAATTACTTTTTGCCATACCTATTCTTTTGTTTATTTCAATTTTACATTTTCCATCATTGGTTATAGTATGTCCCAGGTAGCTGTAGCTCTGGACTGTCTTCAGATGTATTCCCTCAACTGTGATATTTAATTGTAGGTCTTGAGAATTTTCTTTGTTTATGATCATAGTAAAAAATAATAAATGAATATTACTATAGAGTTGTTTTTTAAAACAACTAAAAATGAAAAGAGAACTACTAAACACAATTCAAACAAGACAAATGCGATTTTTGGGCCATGTTAAAAGACACAACAGCCTACTAAAAGTAACTTGGTGGGGAAAATACAAGGTAAAAGAGGCAGAGGCAGGCCAAGACTATCATGGACGAGTAACATCAAAAGATGGACAAACCAGCCAATGACAACCTGCACCATCAAAGCAAGAGACAGAGCAGAATGGCGCTCCATGGTAGCCAACCTTCGTTGCGGAGATGGTACGCGATGATGATGATGATGATTATAGAGGGAAACTTCAGAGGCGATAATCAGCGAATCAATTCAGTGGAAGAGAAATGTTAGATTCATTAGTTAGTCGAGTTGAGTGTTCACTAGAGTTTGGCTTTTCGTGGCAAGGCGCTGTGCCATTGAGTACGGGTTCGATCCTGCTTCGGTCCATATATTGTTCCTTGTTTTTTTTCTGTTGTTGATTATTTGCCATTTTTTTCTGTTGTTGATTATTTGCCATTTTTTTCTGTTGTTGATTATTTGCCTTTTTTCTGTTGTTGATTATTTGCCATTTTTTTCTGTTGCTGATTATTTGCCTTTTTTTCTGTTGTTGATTATTTGCCATTTTTTTCTGTTGCTGATTATTTGCCTTTTTTTCTGTTGTTGATTATTTGCCATTTTTTTTTCTGTTGTTGATTATTTGCCATTTTTTTCTGTCGTTGATTTTTTTTTTCCATTTTTTACTGTCGTTGATTATATGCCATTTTTTTCTGTCGTTGATTATTTGCCATTTTTTTCTGTCGTTGATTATTTGCCATGTTTTCTGTTGTTGATTATTTGCCATTTTTTTCTGTTGTTGATTATTTGCCATTTTTGTCTGTTGTTGATTATTTGCCATTTTTTTCTGTTGTTGATTATTTGCCTTTTTTCTGTTGTTGATTATTTGCCATTTTTTTCTGTTGCTGATTATTTGCCTTTTTTTCTGTTGTTGATTATTTGCCATTTTTTTCTGTTGTTGATTATTTGCCATTTCTTTCTGTCGTTGATTTTTTTTTCCATTTTTTACTGTCGTTGATTATTTGCCATTTTTTTTCTGTCGTTGATTATTTGCCATTTTTTCTGTCGTTGATTATTTGCCATGTTTTCTGTTGTTGATTATTTGCCATTTTTTCTGTCGTTGATTATTTGCCATTTTTTCTGTTGTTGATTATTTGCCATGTTTTCTGTTGTTGATTATTTGCCATTTTTTTTCTGTTGTTGATTATTTGCCATTTTTTTCTGTTGTTGATTATTTGCCTTTTTTCTGTTGTTGATTATTTGCCATTTTTTTCTGTTGCTGATTATTTGCTTTTTTCTGTCGTTGATTATTTGCCATTTTTTTCTGTTGCTGATTATTTGCCTTTTTTTCTGTTGTTGATTATTTGCCATTTTTTTCTGTCGTTGATTTTTTTTCCATTTTTTACTGTTGTTGATTATTTGCCATTTCTTTCTGTCGTTGATTTTTTTTTCCATTTTTTACTGTCGTTGATTATTTGCCATTTTTTTCTGTCGTTGATTATTTGCCATTTTTTCTGTTGTTGATTATTTGCCATTTTTTTCTGTTGTTGATTATTTGTCATTTATTTCTGTTGTTGATTATTTGCCATTTTTTTCTGTTGTTGATTATTTGTCATTTATTTCTGTTGTTGATTATTTGCCATTTTTTTCTGTTGTTGATTATTTGCCATTTTTTTCTGTTGTTGATTATTTGCCATTTTTTTCTGTTGTTGATTATTTGTCATTTTTTCCTAGTGCTGTAAACATACCTCTTCCTCTGAATTGATTCGAGATTTGAACCGGCGTCTTAGCACGCGAGTTTCCACCCATCTGTGCTCGGCCGCCTATCCAGGAGTGTTCGGAGACTTCTGGATAGTGCCGCTTTAAGCATCGAAATGCACGATGGGAGGCGGCATTCCTCACCTTCGCAGCGTAATATCCTGGTATCCCATTTCTGCCAACGGCTGGGTCGACCGTGGGGGTATTCTTTTTCCCCCAACCACGAGTACAGCTCACACTGCTCCCAGCGGGAATCGAACACGGGTTGTCTGAGCGTCGGTAGCCCAGTCGGGTAATAAAATAAATGTAAAGTACCCCCGTCACGCCAAGTGGCGTATAGGGAATATGGTATTAATGACCATAAATTTTACAGACCTTCGGTACATGCTTTTTTGTGGTAATGTGGTCGGTATTACGCCCGTGCAGCTTTACTTTCCCAGAAAAAATTCCGGTACCCATTTAAGGCTGGGTGAACACGGGAGCCGTCGTTGGCGTTGTTGGGATCGAACCCTACCTCTTGTCCTTTATAGTCCAGTTCACTAACCACTCAGCTACTAGGGCACAGTCCAGTCGGGTGGTTTCCCCAATTAGGTCACCGAGGCCCCCGAATATGAGGAGAATAGAGGCGTATTTATAAGATTGTTGATATTGCAAATGGAAGAGAACACGTCGTTAGGGGAAGCAACTCTTGTCAGTTAAAGCGTGTTGTATTTACTATTATAGAGTGACTTCCTTTATATCAAAGTGTTTGAGTAGAAATCGCACGGTTAGATAAAAAAAAAAAAAAAAAAAAAGTAAAGGGCCCCCGTCACGCCAATCGGCGTATAGGGAATATGGTGTTAGTGACCATACATTTTACAGACCTTCAGCGCATGATTTTTGGGGTAATGTGGTCAGTATTACGCCCGTGCCGCTTTACTTTCCCAGAAAAAAAATCCAGTACCCATTTAAAGCTGGGTGAACCTTGAAAGCCGTCGGTTGGGATCAAACCCTACCTCTTGTCCTTTGTAGTCCAGTTTACTAACCACTGAGCTACCGCGGCTCCCAGGGTTTGATAAGCTACAACTTAAATCCTTACAGTCGGAGTGTGCCTCTCGTTTATTTATATTGTAGTCTATGAAATCAGTCCAGAAATTAGCGATGAACAGTGTGGTTTTGTTGGAAGTAAAGGAACAAGCAATGCTATATACATCATAAAATCTTTAGTAGAAAGAGCCATAGAGGTGAAAACAGATCTATACCTATGTTTCATAAATTATACCAAAGCGTTTGACAAAGTAAAGCACCAAGAAATAATCAACATTTTAGAAAACATAAACGTCGACAGCAAAATTGGAACGAGTAACATCAAAAGATGGACAAGTCAATCTATGACAGTCTGCACCATCAAAGCAAGAAACAGAGTAGAATGGCGATCCATGGTAGCCAACCTTCGTTGCGGAGAAGGCACACGATGATGATGATGATGAGACAGCAAAGATCTGGCTGGCTTGCTTGCGTTCGCCCGATGACTAAAGTATTCTAGAGTATTCGTAGACTGTAGAATTCCCCTTCGTCATCCGTCCTTAAAAGGACGTTAAGTGGACGTGTCTGCGTTGTGTTGTGGTTTGCAGTATAACTGTTATATTTGCGCCTTTCGGCCCAACACATCCGACTTCAGCACGACATTTTTGAGTACCGGGTTGTCTTCCCTCTTCGATCCCTGCACGCTTGGCCAGACTAGACAAGTTAGTCTGTTACTGGAGGCACCGCGGAGAGGTAGAGCAGGGTCTGGATGGTTCTGGTACACCGATCCTGGCGCAAACCATCAGCTGTGGGTCGCTAACAACTTCCAGCTCTGGTGCTGGGAGGCGCGCCTTCGCCTCCAGCAAAGATCTAAGAATAATAAAGAAGATGTTTTGGCAACAAACAGCGGACATAAGAACTGGAAACCAATTGCGAATGTTTCAACAAATAAAACAGGGTGTTAGGCAGGGTTGTGTGCTGTCATCAGATTTGTTTAATATTTATAGTGAGATTATTTTAAGATCCATAAGGGGCATGCCTGGAATAACAATCGGAGGTCATAATATAAATAATCTAAGGTATGCTGATGATACAGTCTTAATCGCTAAGAGTGAAAATGAGTTACAAGAAATGTTGGACATTATAGTGAAAGAAAGCAAAAAATAAAGGACTCAGCCTTAAATAGCAAAAAGACAGAAGTAATGGTAACAACAAAGAAAAGACATCACCTCAGTGCAAAATTAAGACAAGTGGAACAATATTAAAACAGGTAAATGAATTTAAATATTTGGGAACTTTGTTAACCTCAGATGGAAAATATACAACAGGGGTGAGATGCAGAATAGCTCATGCAAAAGCAGCTTTCCAAAAAACGAGGAAAATATGCAATCCATTTTTGACAATAGAAACAAGAAAAAGAGTTCTTAAATGTTATGTAGAGCCAGTCTTAACATATGGATGTGAATCATGGACAATAGGACAACAGACAAGAAAAATCACTGGAGTCTGTAGAAATGTGGTTTTACAGAAGAATGTTGAGAGTACCATGGACAGCTAAGAAGAGTAATGAAGATGTTCTGAGATAGGTCAAAGCAAAAAGAGAGCTAATATCCAATATTAGGAAGAAACAATCATTATTTTTTGGCCATGTAATGAGAAGAGAACAACTGGAATATATTGTAACAACTGGGAAAATTGAGGGACGAAGAGATAGAGGGAAGCAAAGAAAAATGTTACCAGACAGCCTAAGAGAATGGCTTGGCAGAAGGTCAACAACAGAAATGATAAATAACTGTCGAGATGGAAATTTGTGGAGAGACATGGTCACCTACGCCAGCAGGTCCGGTACTTGATGATGATGATGAATCTGTGATAGATAGAAAGATGGATACACGGAAGGGAATAGAGGAAAAGAGGGAGTGTTATTGAGATAGAGAGATGGATGAGTAGAGGATAAATGAGAGAGATTGAGAGAAAGAGAAATACATACACACACATATTAATAAACCATTCGACACAGGAAATTAAATGGAGAAAAAAAATATTTTGGATTGAGACTCCAGACAACACTTGGTAAATTCGATCAACGACTCATAACTGACTGTTGGTGACAGGATTAGTGAGACATAATTGACCAAGTCCCTTCTCCCCCAAGCAAAGTGCATAGAAACATGCTAATTATGGACAATGCGCGAATATTAAAAAAGTAATAGATCTTGATTGACAACTGATGGACATAATAATAAAATATAGTAACAAAAAATGTCTCGGTCTGAATAGTAAGAAAACAGAAGTAATGGTTATATCGAAAAAAAAAACAATCATAACCAGCATACGGCATTTAAAAAAAAACAGGACAAATCTGAAACAAGTGCAACGTTTCAAATACTTGGGCACAATAATAACATCAGATGGGAGATGTATCACAGAAATAAAAAGCAGAATAGCTCAGGCCAAAATAGCATTTCAGGAAATGAAAAATGTCTTGTGCAATAGTTCTATGTCAATAGAAGTGAAAAAGAGAGTTCATCTGTGCTATATAGAGCCAATTCTGACCTAGGGAAGCGAATCATGGACAGTAGACCCCCCCCAAAAAATGAAAAGATGATGAGATTGTCAGGAGAAAGTTGAAAATTCTCTGAACAGATAAAAAGATCATCGAGAACAGTCACTACGAGGTCAACACAAAAAGGCAGCTCCTAAAAAAAAAAAAGAAAATTCCACAAGAAAGAAACAATCAACATTTTTGCGGGCACATTATCATCATCATGTGCCATACCGATTGGCGTGGGCGATCATGCCCTTCCACAATCTTCTATCTACAGTACATCGTATCAGTTCTGTTGTTGACTGTTTTCCATTGCCATGACACCAAGCTATCCAGTATTTTCTCTCTTTGTCTTCCGCGATCTCTCTTTCCTTTTATTTTGCCAGTTGTAGCCAAGTATTCCAACTTTCCTCTTATCGTGATGTGCCAAAAAAATGTTGATTGTTTCTTTCTGATGTCTTTTAGGATTGTCCTTTTTGTGTTGGCCTCTTTGAGAATTTCCTCATTGGTCTTTTTAGCTGTCCAGGGAACTTTCAATATTCTGAGAAATCCCATCTCTGTGATCTCTAATCGTCTGTTCATTTGTTTGTCTACTGTCCGTGATTCGCTTCCCTAGGTCAGAATTGATTCTATATAACACTGATGAACTCTCTTTCTCACTTTGATATCCACTTGTAGATTTTGAGTATTATCTTTTCTTACGGTCATAGTTTTAGTCTTTTTTATATTCATATCTAATCCATATTTTTGCTTTAAAAATAAACAAGTACAATTAATTGGGCTTAATTAAATCAACCACTAATATATTCAGTAATAAAGAAAAGACGATGGTCATACGTTGGACATGTGATGAGAAGAGATAATAACCGAATAGCAAAGCAGGCCCTCATATGGGAAACAACAGGTAAGAGAAAAAGAGGAAGACCCAGGGAGACACTGAGAAGAACATTGATGAGAGAGGCAAGAGCAGCAGGATTCGGCTCCCTCAATGAGATAGAGCTGTTTGCACAGAACAGAGACAGATGGCGAGATTTGATAAAATATCTTTAAAAGAAAACTGCTAGAACAAAAATTCAGATATGAGAAGGTGTATCTTGGTCTACGCCCTATGGGCCGGCAACGGCTCGAAAGGTCAATAGAGATAGATAGAATTAAATCAGCTTAACACCTGAGTCTTAATAGCGAAATAAGGGCTTTAACTTTCATGATACCTCTAGGCCATAAGTTAATGAAACGTAACCACAAGTAGCCTGCCTACGTGTTGCATAACGAAAGAGTGCCTAACACACGTACAAACCAGTCACAAACGTAGAGTAGCCAAGTTTGCAGGCCATAAATTAGTTTTTTATTGCTTCAAGTTAAGCGTTTCCGGGAAGTGTAGATAAATAGAGAAGGAAAAAATTACACCAGGCAGTACGAGCAGTGGTTCTCAGTTCGGTGCCTGCGGGGGTCATCTAGTGTTTACTTGGTGTCTGTGAAGTTCCGGTCTTATTACATCGAGTGTTTACTTGGTGCCCGTGAGTTCCGGTCTAATTAAATCGAGTGTTTACTTGGTGTCTGTGAATTTCCTGTCTTATTACATCGAGTGTTTACTTGGTGCCCGTGAGTTCCGGTCTAATTACATCGAGTGTTTACTTGGTGTCTGTGAAGTTCCGGTCTTATTACATCGAGTGTTTACTTGGTGCCCGTGAGTTCCGGTCTTATTACATCAAGTGTTTACTTGGTGCCCGTGAGTTCCGGTCTTATTACATCGAGTGTTTACTTGGTGCCCGTGAGTTCCGGTCTTATTACATCAAGTGTTTACTTGGTGCCCGTGAGTTCCGGTCTTATTACATCGAGTGTTTACTTGGTGCCCGGGAGTTCCGGTCTTATTACATCGAGTGTTTAATTGGTGCCCGTGAGTTCCGGTCCTATTACATCGAATGTTTAATTGGTGTCTGTGAATTTCCTGTCTTATTACATCGAGTGTTTACTTGGTGTCTGTGAATTTCCTGTCTTATTACATCGAGTGTTTACTTGGTGCCCGTGAGTTCCGGTCTTATTACATCGAGTGTTTACTTGGTGCCCGTGAGTTCCGGTCTAATTACATCGAGTGTTTACTTGGTGTCTGTGAAGTTCCGGTCATATTACATCAAGTGTTTAATTGGTGCCCGTGAGTTCCGGTCTTATTACATCAAGTGTTTACTTGGTGCCCGTGAGTTCCGGTCTTATTACATCGAGTGTTTACTTGGTGCCCGTGAGTTCCGGTCTTATTACATCAAGTGTTTACTTGGTGCCCGTGAGTTCCGGTCTTATTACATCGAGTGTTTACTTGGTGCCCGTGAGTTCCGGTCTTATTACATCGAGTGATTAATTGGTGCCCGTGAGTTCCGGTCCTATTACATCGAATGTTTACTTGGTGTCTGTGAATTTCCTGTCTTATTACATCGAGTGTTTACTTGGTGCCCGTGAGTTCCGGTCTTATTACATCGAGTGTTTACTTGGTGCCCGTGAGTTCCGGTCTTATTACATCGAGTGTTTACTTGGTGCCCGTGAGTTCCGGTCTTAGACCTGGAGACAGTTCAGAACTACAACTACCTTGGCCATACTATAACTAGTGATGGAAAATGTACAACTGAAATAAACAAAAGAATAAGAATTGCAAAAAGTAATTTAATGTCATGAAAAGTATACTAGCATCAAAACAAATAACACCAGGACTAAACTAAGAATAGCAAAACGTTATATCTTCTCAACATTCCTGTATGGTGCAGAAACATGGACATTAGACATGAAAACAGAACACAAAACAACTAAAAATGAAAAGAGAACTACTAAACACAATTCAAACAAGACAAATGCGATTTTTGGGCCATGTTAAAATACACAACAGTCTACTAAAAGTAATATTGAACGGAAAAATACAAGGTAAAAGAGGCAGAGGCAGACCAAGACTAACATGGACGAGTAACATCAAAAGATGGTCACGTCAATCTATGACAGCCTGCACCATCAAAGCAAGAAACAGAGTAGAATGGCGATCCATGGTAGCCAGCCTTCGTTGCGGAGAAGGAACACGATGATGATGATGATGATGAACCGTCGGCATCAAATGGTCGGAACAAAGCAGATTTAGGCGCTTTGGATTTTCCTCGTTGTGATACCTTGTAAGGATTGAGCAGAGGGGATAAATTTAAAATATAGAAGAAAAAAAATGGATTTAAAAAATAGACAAAAAAAATAGACCAAAAAAAATAGACATAAAAATAGAAAAAAAATAGGAAAATAAAATAGAAAAAAATATGGAAAAAAAAAGAAAAAAAAATAGAAAACATTTTTTTTTTCAAATAGAAAAAAAATAGGGGAAAAAAATAGGAAAAAAAACGGTATGGTTAAAGCTTCACGTAACAAATGGACAATACAAACCATAACGACGTTTCGGCGCAATAGGCCTTCAACAGGAACACACATACAATACATGTACAAATATGAATGTAAAATAGAAAAATAATAAGTCTTTGAGTCGATGGGAACTTGAAACGACATCAATCAAACGTCCCCAACTTTCAAAATCTAACAGAAAAAAAAAAATGAAAGGCCAAAAATCGCATTAGTTCAAAGCAGTGTAAGGCTTTCTTTCTCAATGCTCATTTTGTTGCTTCTCTTCAGCAGATATGTAATTTTGTGTTGGTAAGATACAGATACAAAGGGATGGAAATGGCAGGACAAAGTCACTAACGTGGAATTATGGAAATGTACCAGTCAAATACCAGTGGATAAAGAGATACAGCTAAGACGATGGCGATGGATAGGACACACACTACGGAAGCCAACTGAGAGTATTACACAACAGGCCCTTTTTTGGAATCCTCAGGGGAAAAGACAAAGAGGAAGACCAAGGAATTCTTGGAAAAGACAGATAGAAGCAGAGATGAAGATGATGGGGAAGACATGGAATGATCTTAAAAGAATGGCAAAAAACAGAACGACTTGGAAAGTGTTTGTTGAAGACCTATGCTCCAGAGGGAGCTGAAAGTGTTTGTTGAAGACCTATGCTCCAGAGGGAGCTGAAAGTGTTTGTTGAAGACCTATGCTCCACTGGGAGCTAAAAAGGTAGTAGAAGAAGAAGAAGAAGATACAGAAAGTAAAAGTAAAGTAAAGAGCTCCGTCACGCCAAGTGGCCTATAGGGAATATGGTGTTAGTGACCATCATTTTTTTACAGACCTTCAGCACATGATTTTTGAGGTAATATGGTCATTACACAACGGGCCCTTTTTTGGAATTCCCAGGGGAAAAGACAAAGAGGAAGACCAAGAATTTCTTGGAGAAGACAGACAGAAGCAGAGATGAAGGTCAAGGTAAAGTACGAGACTTGAACCGGCGTCTCAGCACGCGAGTTTACACCTATATGTGCTCCGCCGCCTATCCAGAAATGTTCGGAGATTTCTGTATAGTGTCGCCTCAAGCATCGAAACTCAGATGCGAAGCAACATTCCTCACCTTCCCAGGGTAATACCCTGGTACCCATTTCTGCCAAACGGCTGGGTCGACCGTGGGGGTATTTATTTTTTCTCAACCACGAGTACAACTCACACTGCTCCCAGCGGGACCCGAATACGGGTTGTCCGAGATGGAGAAGGCATGGAATGATCTTAAAATATGGCAAGAAACAGAACGACTTGGAAAGTGTTTGTTGAAGACCTATGCTCCACAGGGAGCTGAAAGGTAGAGGAAGAAAAATGGTCAGTATTACGCCCGTGCCGCTTTACTTTCCAAGAAAAAAAAATCCGGCACCCATTTAAGGCTGGGTGAACCAGGAAGCCGTCGATCAGGATCGCACCTTAGTAATCCAGTTCACTAACCACTGAGCTATCTCGGCTCCCGGTAAGATACAATGCTTTATATTTATTTTTATGTAAAAATTAGAATGTTGAGAGTACCATGGACAGCTAAGAAGGGTAATGAAGAGGTTCTGAGAGAGGTAAAAGCAAAAAGAGAGCTAATTTCCAATATTAGGAAGAAACAATCATCATTTTTTGGCCATGTAATGAGAAGAAAACAACTGGAATATATTGTGACAACTGGGAAAATTGAGGGACTAAGAGATAGAGGGAAGCAAAGAGAAAAAAATAACAGACAGCTTAATAGAATGGCTTGGCAGAAGGTCAACAACAGAAATGATAAATAACTGTCGAGATTGAAAGTTGTGGAGAGACATGATCACCTACACCAGTAGACCCGGTACTTGATGATGATGATGTAAAAATGGATACATAATAACTGTAAAGAGTACAAATAAAGTACCCCCGTCACGGCAAGTGGCGTATAGGGAATATAGTGTTCATCATCAAGTACCGGGCCTGCTGGCGTAGGTGATCATGTCTCTCCACAACTTTCGCTCTCGGCAGCTATTTATCATTTCTGTTGTTGACCTTCTGCCAAGCCATTCTCTTAAGCTGTCTGCTATTTTTTCTCTTCGCTTCTCTCTATCTCTTCGTCCCTCAATTTTTCCAGTTGTTACAATATATTCCAGCTATTACCTTCTCGTTTCATGGCCAAAAAATGATGATTGTTTCCTCCTTATATTGGAAATAAGCTCTCTTTTTGCTTTGGCCTCTTTCAGAACATCTTCATTACTCTTCTTAGCTGTCCATGGTACTCTCAACATTCTTCTGTAAAACCACATTTCTACAGACTCCAGTGATTTTCTTGTCTGTTGTCCTATTGTCCATGATTCGTATCCATATGTTAAGACTGGCTCTACATTGTGGCGATTCATCATTGTACAAAGAAGTTTCGACGGTAATTTTCTGTTGCCTTCCGTCGGTTTGTTTACGGTTGGCTACGCTAGCCTTTAACTAAAGTGTCTCTCCCACAAGGCAGTGGGTTGTTTTACTTCGGTGCACCCTCCCTTAGCCTTTTTACTCTCCCGAGCTTACCTGCAAGGCAGCATGGCAGCCACAGGTTGTACTGTTTACTGCATACAGTAGCAGGTAAAATTACCTGACCTGACATTCAATATAGTGTTAGTGACCATAAATTGTTACAGATTTTCGGTACATGATTTTTGGGGGTAATGTGGTCGGTATTACGCCCGTGCCGCTTTTGTTTTCCCAGAAAAAAAAAATCCGGTACCCATTAATGGCTGGGTAAACCGAAAGTAGTCGGTTGAGATCGAACCCTACCTCTTGTCCTTTGTAGTCCAGTACACTAACCACATAATAACCTTGCGATGAGCAAAAATTTGTGATATAGATTTGACTAGCTGTTGTTAACAATAAATATGGATACTGGCGCCCGCGGTTCTTTGGGAAATTACACTTGCCCTCTTGAGCACGAAAATGTTGAGAACCGCTGGTTTGAGGGACCGACTTCTTCGTTCGGTTAACAACAGAACTGATAAGAAACTAAAGAGAGAGAAAAGGTCATAGGTTATAGGTCAGTTGGTTGTGAACTTGGCTACTGAGGACAAGGGGTTCGGTTCGATGTCAAAAAAAAAAAAAAAAAAAAAAAGTAAAGTGCCCCCGTCACGCCAAGTGGGGTATAGGGAATATGATCTTCTTCTTCTATCTTCTTTTCTCTTTCTCGCTGATACATAAAAGGTCTCGTGGTTTATATCATTTGTTGTTCTTGAGCTGCTCTAACTGTCTGAATTAGTGATTTTCCTTTGTTGTTACATGTCTGTTACATCTCAAAGAACGACTGGGTCGAAGAAAATGCAGCAAGACTAGACCCACTAATAGCTAATAAGAAAAAGGCTCTATCTATCTATCTATTGACCTTTCGAGCCGTAACCGGCCCATAGGGCGTAGACCAAGATACACCTTCTCCTATATGAATTTTTGTTCTAGCAGTTTTCTTTTAAAGATATTTTATCAAATCTCGCCATCTGTCTCTGTTCTGTGCAAGCAGTTCTATCTCATTGAGGGAGCCGATTCCTGCTGCTCTTGCCTCTCTCATCAATGTTCTTCTCAGTGTCTCCCTGGGTCTTCCTCTTTTTCTTTTACCTGTTGTTTCCCATATGAGGGCTTGCTTTGCTATTCGATTATTATCTCTTCTCATCACATGTCCAACGTATGACCATCGTCTTTTCTTTATTACTGAAGATATTAGTGGTTGATTGGCGATTTCTCTAATTTCCTCGTTTGTTTTGAATTCGTTCCATTCTATACCAAGTATTTTCCTTAGACATTTATTTTCGAATGCGTTCAACTTTGTTTCTATATCTCTTGTTGTTTTCCAGCTTTCACACGCATACGTAAGGGGTGATAGTACATTTGATTTGAATAGCCTAAGTTTTGTGTTTGTGCTAATGAGTTTTGATTTCCACGACTTTTCAAGGCTTCTGAAATACATTGCTGCTTTAGCCAGTCTGATTCTAATTTCTTTGCTCGTATCCCCTTCTCGATCAATGTGACTTCCAAGATAGATAAAGTGATCGATCTCTTCTACTGGTTAAAAAAGGCTCTACTGAACTTCAATAATAATCCCAATCAAATCACCAAGGATCAGCTCAAACATGCGCAAGCCACCCTACAACGCGAAGCAAGAAGATGCGCAAACGAATACTGGAACAATCTATGCTCTGAAATACAGAAAGCCTCAGACAGGGGCGACTCAAAAACCATGCATGACAATATAAAAAAGGCCCTTGGACCAAAAATAACAAAATTAGCCCCCTAAAATCCAAGTTTGGAGAACCTATTACTGACAAGGGACAACAAATGGAAAGATGGGTTGAACACCTCTCTAATCTATACAGTGACGACAGACCAGCAAACACAGCTCTAGCACAATCAATACCCAAATATCCTACAATGTTTGAACTGGATGTTGAGCCTACTATGAACGAACTTGCTGACGCTATACATGCCCTCTCAAGAGGAAAAGCTGCAGGAAATGACAACATTCCCACAGATGTACTAAAGGACAACCTAAGCGTACTACTTCAACACCTATACAAACTGCTAATTAAATGCTGGAGAAACGGAGAAATACCTCATGATATGAGAAATGCTAAGATTATAACGCTGTACAAGAATAAAGGAGACAGGGGCGACTGCAACAATTACAGAGGCATTTCTCTCCTTAGCACAACAGGCAAAGCTTTTGCTAGAGTCGTACTTAATCGCCTGCATAGACTTTCAGAACGGGTGCTTCCCGAGTCCCAATGCGGTTTCAGACCCGGAGATCAACCATAGATATGATCTTCACTCTTAGACAACTGCAGGAAAAATGTCGGGAACAAAATATGCCGCTCTATATTGCCTTTGTGGATCTCACAAAGGCATTCGACACAGTAAACAGAGATGGTCTCTACAAGGTGTTAGAAGGCATAGGCTGCCCCCCTAAATTACTTAGGCTGATAATTTCCTTCCATGAAGACATGACTGGCAAAGTCCATTTTGATGGGAGTCCATCAGAGAATTTCAAAGTCAACAAAGGAGTGAAACAGGGATGTGTCCTCGCCCCCACCCTTTTTGGTATATTTTTTGCTGCCCTCCTAAATTACGCCTTCGAAAACAGCTCAGGAGATATTTACATTCGCACTAGACCAGATGGCTCACTGTTCAACCTAGCACGACTAAGAGCAAAAACCAAAACAAATGTTGCCCTACTTAAAGAATTTTTATTTGCTGACGATGCAGCCCTAGTCGCTCATAGTGAGGCCACCCTACAGTCGCTGGTCAACAACCTGGATAAAGCTTGCGACCTTTTTTCACTGTCAATTAATGTTCAGAAGACAGTAATACTAAATCAAGGTGACTTCAAACCTCTATCTATTACTCTAAAAGACTGCCCACTAGAATCAGTACAGAAATTTACATATCTTGGATCCACAGTTACGCAAACCATCTCTCTTGATGAAGAAATAAACTGTCGAATTGGTAAGGCAGCTACAACCTTCGGCAAACTCACAAAAAGGGCATGGAACAACACGAAACTAACTCGAAAGACTAAACTCCTAATATATCAAACATGTGTGCTTAGCACACTACTATATGGATCCGAAACCTGGACAACATACTCAAACCAGGAAAAAAGACTAAATGTATTCCACATGCGATGTCTCCGCAAAATAATGCACATCAAATGGCAAGACAAAATAACCAACTTAACTGTCCTGCAACGTGCTAAGACCTTAACAATCATGTCGATGCTCAGAAGTCGAAGGCTAAGATGGCTGGGGCATGTCCAACGGATGGAAGAAAAACGCATTCCTAGGCAAATACTATATGGTGAGCTAAAACACGGAAAAAGACAAATCGGCAGACCTAAACTACGATATAGAGATATCTGCAAATCATCTCTGAAAGACTTCTCCATCTGTGAAAACGACTGGCAACATCTGGCAAGTGATCGCACATCATGGAGAGCATGCTGTGCTAAGACACGACTTTGAAGAGAAGAGACTCATGAAAAAGGATGGTAAACCCTGTGGATCAGCGAGCCTGACCTGTTCATTATGTGACCGCGTGTGTTTGTCAAACATTGGTAGAATTAGCCACGAGAGAAGCTGTTCGGCAAAAACAATACCTCAAAAAAATACGCAATAGCCTCCACTAGACCGTCTGACAAGACGAAAAGGGCCATATATACATGTCTGTGTCACTGCATCTATCCATCTTCTTCTTTTCTCTTTTCAATGATACCTAAAAGGTGTCGTGGTTTATATCATTTGTCGTTCTTGAGCTGCTCGAACTGTCTGAATTAGTGATTTTCCTTTGTTGTTACATGTCTCTGTCACTGCATCTGTCCATCTTCATCTTTTCTCTTTTCACTGATACCTAAAAGGTGTCGTGGTTTATATCATTTGTCGTTCTTGAGCTGCTCGAACTGTCTGAATTAGTGATTTTCCTTTGTTGGTACATGTCTCTGTCACTGCATCTATCCATCTTCTTCTGGGTCTTCCTCTTGGTCTTTTTCCATGCATTATCGAGAAGAACGCCCTTGATGTTGATTGGTGAGGATTCATTCTGACCAGGTGGCCAAACCATTTAAGTTGTTGTTGTTCTATATATTCTTGGCAGGGTTTTGTTCCTATCATTTTTCTTATGGTTTCATTTGGTATTCTATCTCTTCTTGTGTTGTTTGTTACTTTTCTCCAGCATCGCAGAGAGATACAGAAATACCCATCAGATATCTTGAATAATGAAAAAATGAGCAATGAAAACATGCTAATAGATTTAACATTAAAATGAAGCGGCTTATAAACACAATACAGCAGAGGAGGTTAAAATAATGTGGCTCCGTCAAAAGAAAATAATGTGGCTACGTCAAAAGAAAATAATGTGGCTACGTCAAAAGAAAATAATGTGGCTACGTCAAAAGAAAATAATGTGGCTGCGTCAAACTAAAATAATGTGGCTACGTCAAAAGGAAATGTTGTGGCTACGCCAAAAGAAAATAATGTGGCTGCGTCAAACTAAAATAATGTGGCTGCGTCGAAAGAAAATAACGTGGCTACGCAAAAAGAAAATAATGTGGCTACGTCAAAAGAAAATAATGTGTCTACGTCAAAAGAAAATGTTGTGGCTACGTCAAAAGAAAACAATGTGGCTACGTCAAAAGAAAATAATGCGGCTACGTCAAAAGAAAATAATGTGGCTACGTCAAAAGAAAATAATGTGGCTACGTCAAAAGAAAACAATGTGGCTACGTCAAAAGAAAATAATGTGGCTACGTCAAAAGAAAACAATGTGGCTTCGTCAAAAGAAAATAATGTGGCTACGTCAAAAGAAAATAATGTGGCTGCGTCAAAAGAAAATAATGTGGCTACGTCAAAAGAAAATAATGTGGCTACGTCAAAAGAAAATAATGTGGCTACGTCAAAAGAAAACAATGTGGCTACGTCAAAAGAAAATAATGTGGCTACGTCAAAAGAAAATAATGTGGCTGCGTCAAAAGAAAATAATGTGGCTACGTCAAAAGAAAATAATGTGGCAACGTCACAAGAAAATAATGGGGCTGCGTCGAAAGAAAATAATGTGGCTACGTCAAAAGAAAATAATGTGGCTACGTCAAAAGAAAATAATGTGGCTACGTCAAAAGAAACAGAAGGCTGGAAGAAATAATAATGAAAGGTATAGTTCCTGAGCGACGCATCAAGGGCAGACCAAGAAGATGGTGGCTTCAAAACCACAAGGAGAACTTGAACATGATAATTGAAGAAATGTGAGCTCTGGCTAAAGACAGAGAGAGATTCTTTCACGCGGCAAAGCTGATAATATGTAAGGCTGACATGTACAGTCTATGTTTACTGTTTGTGTTCGAATATATGTGTGTGTGTCTGTGTGTGTGATTGTGTGTGTGTGTGTTTGTGTGGACATTTTCGTCTTGTCAGACGGTCTAGTGGAGGCTATTGTGTATTTTTTTGAGGTATTGTTTTTGTCGAACGGCTTCTCTCGTGGCTAATTATACCAATGTTTGACAAACACACGCGGCCACAGAATGAACAAGTCAGGCCACTGATCCATAGGTTTTTCCATCCTTTTTCATGAGTCTTTTCTCTTCCAAGTGTTGCCTTAGCACAGTCTCAAAAGATATTATACCAATATATATATATATATATATATGTATATATATGCGCCAATAGTGGGATGCAACGTGCACGTCTGCAAAGTATATTGACAGCTTTAAAACGACACAAGAGAAATAAAATAAAATCATGACGTTTCGGGCCTATATACGGACTTCCTCAGAAATCACGAACACAAAAACGGACAAATAAATGAAGATTAAATAAATGAAGATTAAATAAATGAATACTAAATAAATAACATATTATATAAATGGCATATTAAATAAATGACATGTTATATAAATGGCATATTAAATAAATGACATATTATATAAATGAAGATTAAATAAATGACATATTACATAAATGGCATATTAAATAAATGACATATTATATAAATGAAGATTAAATAAGTGACATATTATATAAATGACATATTAAATAAATGACATATTATATAAATGAAGATTAAATAAATGACATATTAAATAAATGACATATTATATAAATGAAGATTAAATAAATGACATATTAAATAAATGACATATTATATAAATGAAGATTAAATAAATGACATATTAAATAAATGGCATATTAAATAAATGACATATTATATAAATGAAGATTAAATAAATGACATATTATATAAATGAAGATTAAATAAATGACATATTAAATAAATGACATATTAAATAAATGACATATTATATAAATGACATATTATATAAATGAAGATTAAATAAATGACATATTAAATAAATGACATATTATAATGTAATCAGGATTTAAAAAAATAAAGTACCCCCGTCACGCCAAGTGGCGTATAGGGAAATATGGTGTTAGTGACCCTATATTTTACAGCCCTTCAGCACATGATTTTTGGGGTAATGTGGTCAGTATTACGCCCGTGCTGCTTTACTTTCCCAGAAAAAAAATCCGGTACCCTTTTAAGGCTGGGTGAACCCGGACCCCGTCGGTTGGGATCGAACCCTACCCCTTGATCAGGATTAGTGAATATAAAATCATCATCATCATCATCATCATCATCATCATCATCATCGAGTGCCTTCTCTGCAACAGAGGTTGTCTACCATGGATCGCCATTCCACTCTGTTTCTTGCTTTGATGGTGCAGGCTGTCATAGATTGACTTGTCCATCTTTTGATGTTACTCGTCCATGTTAGTCTTGGTCTGTCTCTGCCTCTTTTACCTTGTATTTTCCCTTCCAATGTTACTTTCATTAGGCTGCTGTGTCTTTTAACATATAAAATTGCAAGTGTAAAGATCTTATCTTCTAAAGTACTGCATTACAGTAAAATCGAAGCCGCGATAGCTCAGTGGTTAGGGTACTGGACTACAAAGGACAAGAGGTAGGGTTTCATCCTTAAATGGGTACCGGATGTTTTTTCTGGGAAAGTAAAGCGGCACGGGCGTAATACCGACCACATTACCATTAAAATCATGTGCTAAAAGTCTGTAAAATGTATGGTCACTAACACCATATTCCCTATAAGCCACTTGGCGTGACGGGAAAATAATTAATTAAAAATAGGAATTAGATGACATCATAATCATTGAGAACTGCCTCCGAGTCGACGGTTGGCTACCATGGAGCGCCATTCCGCTATGTCGCTTGCTTTGATAGTGCAGGTTGTCACAGGCTGACTTGTCCATCTTTTGATGTTACTCTTCCGTGTTAGTTTTGGTCTGCCTCTTTTGCTTTGTGCCATCTCCCCCCCCCCCACCAAAAAAAAAAACGTGATGAAATGTGCAAGCAAAATTTAATTAATAGACACCTCGCTGGTTTGAAGTGTAAACAGAAGCCATGATCTCCATTGGCTTCGATGACCACATCCAAATATAGATTTACTTAGGCCGGAAGACAGAGAGTGACTTCCCGGAAAACCTTCCAACTATCGGCGAATCAATTCAGAGGAAGAGGTATGTTTACAGCACTCAGAAAAAAATGACAAATAACCAACAACAGAAGGGGAAAAAAAGTAGTAAAATTCTAGTAGTAAAGTAAAGAAGGGAGACAAATAATAATAAATTAATGTTATTATAGAGGGAAACTTCCGAGGCGATAATCGGTGAATCAATTCAGAGGAAGAGGTATGTTTGCAGCATTCGGAAAAAAAAACCGGAAAAAAGAAGGAAAAAAAAACACAAAGAACAATATATGATCCGAGGCAGGATCGAACCCGTACTACTTGGCATAGCGTCTTGCCACGAAAAGCGAAACGCTGTTGAACACTGCCAACTCGGCTAACAACTAAGTATCGTGACGTTTTCATCTTTACAATCAATAACGGTTGTAGTCAGAGTGCCCCCAGTCATCAATATCCCCGATAGTTGAACACGTCATTCTAGTAGGAGGTCCCGTGTGTACTCGCGCACCTTAAAGGACCATCATTATCATCAAGTACCGATTAGGTGATCATGTCTCTCCACAACGTTCGATCTCGACAGTTATTTATCATTTCTGTTTCATTCATTTGTTTTGTTCACGGCGGACAGACAAGTTATTTGAGCTAAGTGTAATAATTATATATATATATATATATATATATATATATATATATATATATATATATTCTCATATTCCTTATATTTTATACATCTTAACACTCATCCTATCTCCCCTCATGTAGCTTCCTTTTCTATTTTTAACATCCTACTTTCTTGTTTTCTGTCCACCTCTCCATTCATCTGACCAACTAACATGTAGTTATAGATAATTGTGCTTCACCGTTTGTTATCGTTGTCCTTGTACTCTGAAGAAGGCCACAGGCCGAAAAGTCAGTATTATGTTGTGTTCCTTCCTTGTAAAGCT
The DNA here is from genome assembly GCA_032433765.1 of Megaustenia siamemsis. NCBI lineage: Eukaryota > Metazoa > Mollusca > Gastropoda > Stylommatophora > Ariophantidae > Megaustenia > Megaustenia siamemsis. The sequence goes on along the minus strand of JAVIAB010000159.1, from coordinate 26,134,325 downwards.
GTTATCATACCTTTAATTTTTTTACACTCCCCACCACTAGCTCCTACAAGAGGTAGGGTTCGATCCCAACCGACGGCTTCCGGTTCACCCAGCCTTTAATGGGGACCTAATTTTTTTCAGGGAAAGTGAAACGGCACTGGCGTAATAACGACCACATTACCCCAAAAATCATGTGCCGAAGGTCTGTAAAATTTATGGTCACTAACACCATATTCCCTATACGCCACTTGGCGTGACGGGGGTACATAACTTCTTTTTTTTTTAACCACTGGCTCCCATCATTTCTGTTGTTGACCTTCTTAAAGGACCACTGGCAGTTAACATCGAGAAGAGAAAACTACAGATATGACCGCTGGCCGGGTAAAACTGACAGCAATAAAACCTACACACACCGTGGTTATCATGCCATGCTATGGAGTTCGTGCACATGGGCTAGGATTCCCCTCGGGTTTTCTCCAAAGAGATATCGGAGCACCTATGAGTTCGTCCGGTATGCAGTGGTGATGATACTTTAAAAAAAAAAAAACAAAAAAAAAACCAACACCATATTCTCTACGAATCAATTCAGAGGAGGCTGATTGGTCTCGAGGCAAGACGCCGGCCTCGAGACAGTGAGGTTGGGGGTTCAAATCCTGGCTGCAACAGTTGGTTAAAAAAAAAAAAAGTAAAGTACCCCCGTCACGCCAAGTGGCGTATAGGGAAATATGGTGTTAGTGACCATATATTTTACAGACCTTCGGCACATGATTTTTTGGGTATTGTGGTCGGTATTACGCCCGTGCCGCTTTACTTTCCCAGAAAAAAATCCGGTACCCATTAAAGGCGTCGGTTGGGATCGAACCCTACCTCTTGTCCTTTGTAGTCAAGTTCACTAACCACTGAGCTGTCGCGGCTCCGGTATTTTTAAAGCTTTACGTAATATGTGGACGACACAAATGTTAAGAACGTTTCGGCTCAACAGACCTTCAGCAGGAACAAACATACAAGACATACACACAGACATATATTTAAAACAAAAAAAAAATATATAATGAATAATAAACAAAATAATAATTTAGAACTAGAATGTATACTTAAAGCAAATTGTTAAGCATTTATTATTATTATTTTTTTTTTTAAATACACATAGGGGTTTTGTATGTTTGTTCCTGCTGAAGTCCTATTGAGCCGAAACGTTGTTCAAATTTGTGTCGTCCACTTATTACGTACAGCTTTACCATACCGTTTGTTCCGATATATATATGGAGATACATGATCACCTATGCCAGCAGACACGGCTCTTGCTGACGATTATGAACGGATTCCCTGTGATATTTAATAAACTAGGGTAGATAGGAATGAAGAAACTCGCCGTTGCTAATTAATAGTCAGGTACCAAATTTTTTTTAAGGTTGAGTCGACTGAGGCGGATCAAACTACTATCAATGATCAAACCCGAGTACACTCTCTTGCAACGCCATCGCCCTAACAGTACACTGCAACACCACCTCCCCCCTCTTTGTTATCATACAGAAGCCTTAAATTAACGAAAGGTTTATCTTAAACTACCAAACAAAAACGATAAAAGAAAATCTTGAAATAATGAGGTTAACCTGTCCATCCCCCCCAAAAAAGAAGCCAAAATAACAAAACGTTTCTTTAAGACGGCGAACGTTATCATATTTTTTTTCTCCAAGCTGTCAAATGTGACAGGTCCTGTCAATCATCCATCAAAACTGTCAAATAGAATAGTTTTCCTCTTACTATCTCAGCACTTCTCCCCCATCCAGGCCCTGCTGTGACTACCTGGAACCATTAGCATTACTAACAATACCGTTTGATCTATTCATATTATTAAATAAACCCGTTTTAATTTAATAAATTTATTATTTTCTACCGCACAAAAAATTATGCAATAAAATTTATTAAAATTTAATTATAATCTTAGTATCTATTACTGCTGTTAAAATATATATCTTAAAATAAGTAGATTCCATATTAAAAAAAAAAGCCAAAATAACCAAATATTCGATTTGGCGGCGAATGATGTCATGAGTTTTCTTTTCTCCGAGCTGTCAAATTTGACAGGTCTTGTCAATCACCCATCAAAACTGTCAAACATCTTCCTCTTAGTGGCTCGGCTCTACTCTCCTCCAGGTCCCGCTACCAGGTCCATTGTGTGAGAGAGCGTCCGCGCATGCCTATTGCGCATGGAAGTTGAACGCCTGCTATTCTGATTGGCTGCTAACGCCGCCTAGGCTAATTATGTATGCAGATCGCCATTATCGTTGAGTGGCTTAGACAATGTTCCCTCCCAGTTCACGGTCCGGATTAGATTATTTATATCTACCCCCCAAGCAACGTGTTTTCTTCTTATTTTAAAAACATTTAAACGCGTGTGTGGACATATTTTTCTTTTTTCCCCCCATGAGTTTTATAGGATATTCGTAAAATTGTAACGAAATAATACGGATTTTTTTTGCGAGTGATTTTTGGGTTGAAATTGAGACCAAGTCAAGATGGACGAACAAAGGCTGTCCCACCCGTCACAAGTAAATATGTCCAGCGTGATGGCTCAGCAAGGGTATGATGGTTCGTACGGCCCTGGCGATCATGGAGACCAGAGGAAACAAGAAATTGGGGATGTACTACAGCAAATAATGACGATCACCGACCAAAGCTTAGATGAGGCTCAAGCGAGGTAAGACAGGTCATGGACCCATCCATGGATCTTGTTGTCTTTTATTTAAAATTAACTAACTATGTAACTATGTAATTTTAAACTTAACGCAAACTACCCTTCCGTTGTTGGGAGAATAATTGCAATCACAATAATTATTTTGCTTTATTTTAATTCAATTGTTAATGTACTATATTGAGTACTGATAATCAGTAGTATTATAATTGTTTTAAAATGAAAATTTACATTTTAATAATATTTTATTTTATAATATATCCATCCCCCTTTACCAAGCACACCACCTTAGCCCTTTTTTTCAATTTTTATTTCTGGAACTCAAACGTCATATCTTAAAAATTTAAAAATAAAAAAATTATGAAATAGTAAAAGATATATAACAATTAATATAATGTGAAATTCAATTGCCTGAAAATAATCAATGATTATAATATAACTAAACTAAGTAAAATAAGGACTACGTGGTGGTTAGTAATAGTCTCAGTCTGTACTATTTTTTGGTACAAAATATTAATTTTACGTACGTTTTTTTTTTTTTTTTACTTTTAACTTGTTCATGTTCATTCAATCATTCATTGTGATTTTGTTGATCACTGTTAGTAGTTTTTGTTATTTTCATACAAAAGGATAGTAAAGTAACAAATAGCATAGATTCATAGATTATATATAGTGGTTTTAATTTATATTAATTTCAATTTCTTTTGAGATTTGATTGGACTGTGAGACTAAACTCAGACTGCCTAATTTAACCTCTATCTTTATCACTCTCTAAGATTTCTTTCTTCCAGCAGCTTCCTTTGATATTGGTTAATAGTTAATATTGGTAGTTTACACAAGACCAGGCAGGTTTGCATGGGTGGGTGGTCAGTGAAAGGAACATCCCCCTCCCTCTTATCCTAGGAGTGGGTGGGTAGCAGAGTGTGGTGTTTTACTTCTCAGTTTTGACCAATCTTGAAGGAATGAATGATTGTGCTTTTTTTTCTTAATTACATTTTTTAATAGAAGGAGCAACTGGTAGCAGCAAGTTGGGTTTTGTTAATGGAAATAGCAAGAGCAACTGGTAGCAGCAAGTTGGGTTTTGTTAATGGAAATAGCAAGAGCAACTGGTAGCAGCAAGTTGGGTTTTGTTAATGGAAATAGCAAGAGCAACTGGTAGCAGCAAGTTGGTTTTTGTTAATGGAAATAGCAAGGGCAACTGGTAGCAGCAAGTTGGTTTTTGTTAATGGAAATAGCAAGAGCAACAGGTTGGTTTTTTTAGGGGAATAACAAGAGCAACTGGTAGCAGCAAGTTGGTTTTTGTTAATGGAAATAGCAAGGGCAACTGGTAGCAGCAAGTTGGTTTTTGTTAATGGAAATAGCAAGAGCAACAGGTTGGTTTTTTAGGGGAATAACAAGAGCAACTGGTAGCAGCAAGTTGATTTTAAGGGAAATAGCAAGAGCAACTGGTAGCAGCAAGTTGGTTTTTGTTAATGGAAATAGCAAGGGCAACTGGTAGCAGCAAGTTGGTTTTTGTTAATGGAAATAGCAAGAGCAACAGGTTGGTTTTTTAGGGGAATAACAAGAGCAACTGGTAGCAGCAAGTTGGGTTTTGTTAATGGAAATAGCAAGAGCAACTGGTAGCAGCAAGTTGGGTTTTGTTAATGGAAATAGCAAGAGCAACTGGTAGCAGCAAGTTGGGTTTTGTTAATGGAAATAGCAAGAGCAACTGGTAGCAGCAAGTTGGTTTTTGTTAATGGAAATAGCAAGGGCAACTGGTAGCAGCAAGTTGGTTTTTGTTAATGGAAATAGCAAGAGCAACAGGTTGGTTTTTTAGGGGAATAACAAGAGCAACTGGTAGCAGCAAGTTGGATTTTAAGGGAAATAGCAAGAGCAACTGGTAGCAGCAGGGTTTTTTTTTATGGAAATAGCAAGAGTAACTGGTAGCAGCAGGTTGGATTTTGTTAATGGAAATAGCAAGAGCAACTGGTAGCAGCAAGTTGGTTTTTGTTAATGGAAATAGCAAGAGTAACTGGTAGCAGTAGCAGCAAGTTGGTTTTTTAATTGAAAAAGCAAGAGTAAGTGGCTGAGGCAAGCTGAACCTCAAGGCTGAAAAAGTTTGAGATATACACAGTGTGGGCCAGTTTAGAGCTCTGTAGAATACCTATCTGCTGATCATGATGAAGAGATTTTGTTGGCCTTGAGTGGATTTTTTTTTTTTATGCCCAAGAATAAAGATTGAATAAGAATGAAGATGGTCTGAAAGATTTTAGTCAGTTGAATTGATTACACACCCTCAACCATTAATACAAATCTCATCTCAGTTACACACTCTCAACCATTAACAAAGCTCTCATCTCAGTTGCACACTCTCGACCATTAACACAGCTCTCATCTCAGTTTCACACCCTCAACCATTAACAAAGCTCTCATCACAGTTACACACTCTCGACCATTAACACAGCTCTCATCTCGGTTTCACACCCTCAACCATTAACAAAGCTCTCATCTCAGTTGCACACTCTCGACCATTAACACAGCTCTCATCTCAGTTTCACACCCTCAACCATTAACAAAGATCTCATCTCAGTTGCACACTCTCAACCATTATCAAAGCTCTCATCTCAATTACACACCCTCAACCATTAACAAAGCTCCCATCTCAGTTTCACACCCTCAACCATTAACAAAGCTCTCATTTCAATTACACACCCTCAACCATTAACACAGCTCTCATCTCAGTTACACACCCTCAACCATTACAAAGCTCTCATCTCAGTTACACACCCTCAACCATTAACAAAGCTCTCATCTCATTGTTTACCATTTCTCACTACTTTGTGAGCTGATAAAGTTGTGTCCTGCCTGTTGTCCATTTTGTGCCCTGTCTTTGCAGCCATTTTGTTGAAGTATAATCATGGTTGTAATCATACCTGGAGAAACCTTTCATTCGACTCCAGCTGGCAAAAGAGCAACAGGAAGTCCAAAAGAGATATGGCTCAGAATAGTTGGTAGAGAAATAGGAGGAAATTTCATTTATCTGTCTGTCCGTCTATCTATGATCAATCTATTTATTGACTTTTCAAGCCGTAGTCGGTCCATAGGGCATGTGGACCCAGATACTCTTTCCCTGTTTTGAAATGTTCTTTCTAGCAGTCTCAATCCTTGCAAAGATCTTTCATCAAATTTCACCATTTGTCTCTGTTCTGTTCAAGCATATCGAAGATCTTTCATCAAATTTCCCCATTTGTCCCTGTTCTGTTCAAGCATATCGAATCAGTTCTATGTTTCACTAACAAGGACATTTTTATGATAGTGGCTTGATAAACCTCTGATCAGCGGTTCTTTGCCAAGCGGAACAATGTACACGTGAAGCCACTCGCCCGCATGATGCACTGGTTTGCCTTTCAAAATTATTCATTCATTCATTTTTCTATCGGGCTGAAGATGGTAAATAAGGAGGAAGTCATAGGTCTCCACGATTAACGATTTACCACTCATTCTTGTCATTCTTGGTTGTCTCGTGGTTGAGCCTTAGTAATTGTTCTGCAAAATAATTCTCTTCGTCTGCTTTGTTTTCCTACCAGATAGTTTTCACATAAATGCCTGATGGCGAGGTCTTTCTTCATTCAATTTCAGCATGTGACTGGTGTATTTCCAATGAAAAAATAAAAAATACAGAAAAATGGTATGTTAGAAGCTTTACATGATAAGTGGACGACACAGACTAAACGACGTTTCGGCCCAATAGGCCTTCAGCAGGAACAAACAAGAAAAACAAACACCCAATGCCTGATGGCGAGGTCTTTCTTCATTCATTTTCAGCATGTGACTGGTGTATTTCCAATGCCTGATGGCAAGGTCTTTCTTCATTCAATTTCAGCATGTGACTGGTGTATTTCCAATGTCTGCCCTATATAAAGCTCGACACGGGACACATATTCTTATCTGCTCGTTTGAAATTGATTCTTTCCAGCTTATATTTGAGATCCTCTATAGACATTTGTTTCCAAAACATTTCATTTCCTATTTCTGGGTTAAAGAGTAGAGTAGCTCAGGCCAAAATAGCATTTCAGAAAATGAAAATCTTGTGCAACATGTATATATCAATAGAAGGGAGAAGGAGTTCATCAGAGCAAAATATGGTCTATTTTGACCTACGGAAGTGAATCATAGATGATAGACAAACAAATGAAAAGACTATTAGATGCCGCAGAGATTGGATTTCTCAGAAGAATATTTTGAGAGTTCCCTGGACAACTAAAAAGACCAATAAGGAAAGTCTCAAAGAGGCCAACACGAAAAGGGAGCTCCTAAAAAATACATCAGGAAGAAATAATTATCATTTTTTGGGCACTTCATGAAAAGAAGAAAGTTGGAATACTTGGTTACATTAGACAATCTAGAGGGAAAGAGAAATTGCGGATGACAATGAGAGAAGGTGCTAAATAGCTTGGTGTCATGGCATGGAAAACAGTCAAGAACAGAATTTATACAATGTACGGTGAAGATGGAGTCGCGATAGCTCAGTGGTTAGTGAACTGGACTGCAAAGGAAAAGAGGTTTCTATCCCAACTTACAGCTTCCGGGTTCACCCAGTCTTAAATGGGTACTGGGATTTTTTTCTGGGAAAGTAAAGCAGTATGGGCGCAATACTGACCACATTACCCCAAAATCATGTGCAGAAGGTCTGTAAAAATGATGGTCACTAACACCATATTCCCTATACGCCACTTGGCATGATGGGGGCTCTTTAATTTTTTTGCTGTTGAAGGACATGATCACATACGCCAACTGATGTGGCACCAATCATGATGAAAGTCTGAGTGGATTTCAAATGTTTACACCCCATATGCTAGCACTCATAACACACGATTTGAACAATCTCAGTTTTGGAGGTAATGTGGAAGGCATGAAATGGCTTCACACAAGGTAGACTCAAAATTCTGGCTCAATACAAACAACAATGGGGATAAATAGTTGTGATCCTATATGCCAGAGGACATAAGAGGACTAAGTAAATTAATCTCACCTTTTGTTTTTATTGTTTCGCACATGTGTGTTTGTGTTTATAGATTTATTCAGCCAATTTGATATTTTCTTTCAGAAAGCACACACTTAATTGTCATCGCATGAAGCCAGCTCTGTTTAATGTCCTGTGTGAAATTAAAGAAAAAACTGGTAAGTTTCTTTACAATTTTGCTATACAGGCGGACCAAACGTTAGTGGACAGTAAATGTGAACCATTTCAGGGGAAGAGGTATGTTTACAACACTCGGGGTAGGGGGAGAGAATCATAAATAAAAACGATAGAAAGCCTGAGGATCGAACACATAGTAGTTCTCAACACAATGCCTTGACACGGAAACCGATGCTAAAGCACACAGCCAACTAAGCAACCTTAGGTTGCTTTGTTGGCCGTGTTCTCTATATTTAGCGCAGGTTTGTCGTGGCAAGGCTTTTTGTTGAGTGTGGCTTTGATCCTGCTTCGGGCTTTCTGTTGTTGATTGTGATTTTTTTTCTCCGAGTTTTGGTTGTAAGACAAATAATAATAAATGAATATTATTATAGAGGGAAACTTCCGAGGCGATAATCAGCGAATCAATTCAGTGGAAGAGGTATGTTTACAGCACTCGGAAAAATTGACAAATAATCAACAACAGAAAAAAATATGGACCAAAGCAGGATCGAACCCGTACTCAGTGGGACAGCTCCTTGCCACGAAAAGCCAAACGCTAGGGAACACTGCCACTCAGCTAACTTCTGGCAAACAGCGCAAAAACTGCTTTCATTCATTATCATCAAGTGCCACATCGCCTGTTTAAAGAACTAGTCTAATGCCAAATATTCCGATATTCCAAATATATTGTATATATACAGTTAGCTGAGTGGCAGTGTTCCCTAGCGTTTGGCTTTTCGTGGCAAAGCGCTGTGCCACTGAGTACGGGTTCGATCCTACTTTATCCCATATTTTTTTCTGTTGTTGATTATTTGTCAATTTTTCCGAGAGCTGTAAACATACTTCTTCCTCTGAAATGATTTGTGATCTATCACCTCGGAAGTTCCCCTCTATAATAACATTCATTTATTTTTAGATTACTTTTTATATTGACTAACGCAATTATATTTTGAGAAACAATTATTACGTTACAATTAAATTTTATTTTATACAATAAAAAAAAGGTTAAATTTAAATAAATTTAGTTATAAAACGTAATATAATAGAAACACCATAAAATAAATCTTATCATTTACTGTCCACCTACTTTTGGTTCACCCTGTATTTTCTTATATCATTAAAAAAATAATAATAATAGAAAAAGAGTAAAGAGCCTCCGTCACGCCAAGTGGCGTATAGGGAATATGGTGTTAGTGACCATCAATTTTACAGACCTTCAGCACATGATTTTTGGGATAATGTGGTCAGTATTACACCTGTGCCGCTTTACTTTCCCAGAAAAAAAAATCAGGTACCCATTTAAAGTTGGGTGAATCGGAAGCCGTCGGTTGGGATCGAACCCTACCTCTTGTCCTTTGTAGTCCAATTCAATAGCCACTGAGCTGTCGCGGCTCCCTAAAAAAATAATAATAAAATTAGATATTCATAGCTGTTTTCATTGCCTCTATGCATCTGTTACATTCTTGCTATGCAATGTCCATGATTCTATGTTGCCCGTGCGCTGCCGGGGCCCGAAAGGGGAGTAAAGAATAGCGGCGCTGTACCCTACCAGGCATGTTCGTAAGAGGCGAGAAAGGAGGGTTAGGCATGGGACTGGCTATCCCATACTGTAAAAAAAGTAAGCCGAAAAAACTTCACAAACATGAACAAGTCAAAGAAAGATAAAGTTAATCCGTCAACCAGGAAAGAGAAGGGCTCTCTGTCTAAGAGACGTATGACGCAATTCGGAGAAAGCCATAAGGAGTCCGGGTTGCCGACTCACCCTTTGTCTACCAGGAAATCATCCAGAATTGGCACCTGGAATGTTCGTACCCTTAACGAACAGGGAAAAGCGGCACAAGTGGCAGCAGAAATGACCAACTATAAGATAGATATTCTGGGAATGTGTGAAACAAGATGGCTGGGAGCAGAGAGAATAAAATTGAATACAGGGGAGATGATTTTATCATCAGGACACCAGGAACCAGGAGCACAACATAGCGAAGGGGTAGCTATAATGCTATCAAAAAATGCACAGAAGACACTAATAGAATGGGAGGCAGTGGGACCAAGACTGGTGAGAGCAACATTTAGAACAACCAAAAACAAAATAAAATTACACATTATACAATGCTATGCACCAACCAACGATAAAGATGACTCAGTTAAAGATGATTTTTATAAACAGCTACAATGGCAGATGGATGCAAGACGAGCCAAGGATATTATAATCTTGATGGGAGACCTAAATGCTAAGGTAGGATCAGACAACAGAGGCTTCGAAGAGATTATGGGAAAACATGGACTTGGAGATATAAATGAGAATGGAGAGATATTTGTGAATTTCTGCGCCCTTAATCAAATGAGCCTAGGAGGAACAATATTCCAACATAAAAGAATACACAAAGCTACATGGGTGTCACCAGATCATAGAACGGAAAATCAAATTGATCACATATGTATTAATAACAAGTTTAAGTCATCCTTACAGGATGTAAAAGTATATAGAGGGGCAGATATAGCTTCTGATCATCATCTTCTGTTAGCCAAACTTAAAATTAAATTAAAAAGGTATAATACAACGAATAAGGGTAAAAAGTATTTCAATGTTGGGTTTCTTAAAGAACAAGGAATTAAAGATAAATTCGCAGTCACAATATCAAACAAATACCAAGTCCTCCAACAACTAGAAAATACAATAAATATAGAAGATCATTGGAAACAGGTAAAAAATATATGGAAAGAGACATGCGAAGAAACACTGGGGAAAAGAGAACGCCAGAATAAGGCATGGATGACAGCAGAGACCCTGGATAAAATTAAAGAAAGAAAGAACAAGAAAGCAGACATAAATAAAAGCAAAACAAGAAGTAATAAAGCCAAGACACAGGAAGCTTACACAGAGGTGAACAAAGAAGTGAGAAGATGCATTAAAAGGATAAGAGGAAATATATAGATGAACTAGCTAAAGAGGCAGAAGAAGCAGCAAATAAAGGGAATATGAAAGAACTGTACAACAGCACAAAGAAATTAGGTGGAAAATACAAACAGATCAACGCCTTTATCAAAGACAAGAAAGGAAATCTGCTTAGTAATATAAGGGAACAAATGGAGAGATGGAAAGAACACTTTGAAGAACTTTTGAACAGACCCGGCTCAAATAATCCTCCAGATATACTACCAGCAGAAGAGTTACACGTTAACTGCGGAAAACCAAGCAAATAAGAAATAATGAAAGCCATCAAATTATTAAAAGATGGTAAAGCCACAGGACCAGATGAAATTCCTTCGGAAGCTATCAAAGCATATATTAACACCTCTACCAAGATGTTACAGGATCTATTGGATAAAATTTGGGAGAGGGAAGAAATACCTAAAGACTGGAGAGTAGGTTATATGATCAAACTACCAAAGAAAGGAAGTTTACAGGAGTGCACAAATTATAGGGGAATTATGCTACTATCAGTGCCAGGAAAAATATTAGGCAGAATCATTCTGGAGAGACTAAAAGAGGCTATAGAGAAACACTTGAGAGATGAACAAGCAGGTTTTAGGAAGAACAGATCATGTGCTGATCAAATAACTACCCTACGTATAATAGTTGAACAAAGTTTAGAACTAAAATCCCCACTATATATTGGATTCATAGATTACGAAAAGGCATTTGATAGTTTAGACAGAAGAATGCTTTGGAAGTTGCTGAGTCATTACGGAATCCCCATAAAGTTTATTAACCTGATAAAAACAATGTATGAAGGAACAAAATGTAGTGTGGTGCATGAAGGACAGCTTACAGAAGCATTTGAAATAAGAACAGGAGTAAGGCAAGGATGCCTCCTGTCTCCATTTCTCTTTCTACTGGCCATAGATTGGATTATGAAAATAACTCAAAACAACAGAAATGGGATCCAGTGGTCACTGACCAAACAACTTGATGATTTAGACTTTGCTGATGACATAGCTCTCCTATCACACAGCCATCAACAGATGCAGGATAAAATGAGTATATTAGATGAGAGATCACAACAGCTAGGACTAAAGATTAATAGAGATAAGACCAATATTATGAGAATTAATGCAGTTGGCAATAACCATATAAAACTAGGAGAAATACCTCTACTAGACGTACAATCTTATATATATCTGGGCAGTAATATAGATAAAGAGGGAGGAACAGAAAATGATACCAAAATAAGGATATCAAAAGCAAGAGGAGCTTTCATTGCACTGGGAAACATATGAAAATCCAAAGAAATTAGGCTAAATACAAAAATATACATTTTCAACTCAAATGTTAAGGTGGTCCTATTATATGGCTGTGAAACATGGAGAATGACAAAATTGACAATCACGAAAGTACAGACTTTCATTAATGGATGCTTGCGCAGAATAAAGGGATGGAAATGGCAGGACAAAGTCACTAACGTGGAATTATGGAAATGTACCGGTCAAATACCAGTGGATAAAGAGATACAGCGAAGATGATGGCGATGGATAGGACACACACTACGGAAGCCAACTGAGAGTATTACACAACAGGCCCTTTTTTGGAATCCCCAGGGGAAAAGACAAAGAGGAAGACCAAGGAATTCTTGGAGAAGACAGATAGAAGCAGAGATGAAGATGATGGGGAAGACATGGAATGATCTTAAAAGAATGGCAAAAAACAGAACGACTTGGAAAGTGTTTGTTGAAGACCTATGCTCCACCAGGAGCTAAAAGGTAAAAGAAGATGCATCTGTTACATTCTTGCTATGCATCTGTTACATTCTTGCTATGCATCTGTTACATTCTTGCTATGCATCTGTTACATTCTTGCTATGCATTTGTTTCAGTGCTTCAGTACATTTTGTTTCTGTCTGTACTTCTTTAATTGGTGTCAGTGCTTCAGTACATTTTGTTTCTGTCTGTACTTCTTTAATTGGTGTCAGTGCTTCAGTACATTTTGTTTCTGTCTGTACTTCTTTAATTGGTGTCAGTGCTTCAGTACATTTTGTTTCTGTCTGTACTTCTTTAATTGGTGTCAGTGCTTCAGTACATTTTGTTTCTTTCTGTACTTTAATTGGTGTCAGTGCTTCAATACATATGTTTGTTTTAGTATTTATCTAATCTGTGTCATTTCTTCAATACATATGTTTGTTTTATTTTTTCTGTAATTTGTGTCATTTCTTCAATACATATGTTTGTTTTATTATTTATCTAATCTATGTCATTTCTTCAATACATGTTTGTTTTATTTTTTTCTGTAATTTGTGTCATTTCTTCAATACATATGTTTTTTTTATTATTTATCTAATCTATGTCATTTCTTCAATACATGTTTGTTTTATTTTTTTCTGTAATTTGTGTCATTTCTTCAATACATATGTTTGTTTTATTTTTTTCTGTAATTTGTGTCATTACTTCAATACATATGTTTGTTTTATTATTTATCTAATCTATGTCATTTCTTCAATACATGTTTGTTTTATTTTTTTCTGTAATTTGTGTCATTTCTTCAATACATGTTTGTTTTATTTTTTTCTGTAATTTGTGTCATTTCTTCAATACATATGTTTGTTTTATTATTTCTGAAATTTGTGCTATTTCTTCACTACATGTTTGTTTTATTATTTCTCTAATCTGTGTAATTTCTTCAATACACCTGTTTTCAATTCTTTTATGCACCTGTTTTCATCATTATTCTTATAACCTTGGTGGTGGTTGTTGGGGCACTCATGATGAAATCTTTACTGCTTTAATCCAACCTTCATGATTAAGACCTGCTTTCTAAGATGTGAAAAAGGCCAATCATATCCTTTCTCAGATGTTGTTGTTCTGCCTTTTCTTTTACTGTGTTCTTACATTCTTTATAGGAGTAATGGGAAAAAGAAAAAAAAATTAGAAAAGACAGTATGGTTAATGCTTTATGTAATAAGTGAAAGTTAAATGTAATAAGTGAAAGTTAAATGTAATAAGTGAAAGTTAAATGTAATAAGTGAAAGTTAAACGTAATAAGTGAAAGTTAAACGTAATAAGTGAAAGTTAAACGTAATAAGTGAGAGTTAGACGTAATAAGTGAGAGTTAGACGTAATAAGTGAAAGTTAGACGTAATAAGTGAAAGTTAAACGTAATAAGTGAGAGTTAGACGTAATAAGTGAAAGTGAAAATTTAACAAGTTAAAAATAGTATATCCAGTTGTTCCCTTCTCATTACATGGCCAAAAATGATGATTGTTTCTTCCTAATATTGGAAATTAGCTCTCTTTTTGCTTTGACCTCTTTCAGAATGTTTTCATTACTCTTCTTAGCTGTCCATGGAATTCTCAACATTCTTCTGTAAAACCACATTTCTACAGACTCCAGTGATTTTCTTGTCTGTTGTCCTATTGTCCATGATTCACATCCATATTTTAAGACTGGCTCTACATAACATTTAAGAACTCTTTTTCTTGTTTCTATTGTCAAAAATGGATTGCATAGTTTCTTCCTCATTTTTTGGTAAGCTGCTTTTGCCTGAGCCATTCTGCATCTCACCTCTTTTGTACATCTTCCGTCTGAGGTTAACAAAGTTCCCAAATATTTAAATTCGTTTACCTGTTTTAATATTGTTCTACTTGTCTTTATTTTGCACTGAGGTGATGTCTTTTTCTTTGTTGTTACCATTACTTATGTCTTTTTGCTATTAAGGCTGAGTCCTTTATTATTTTTGCTTCCTTTCACTATAATATCTATCATTTCTGGTAACTCATTTTCACTCTTAGTGATTAATACTGTATCATCAGCATACCTTAGATTATTTATATTCATCATCATCATCATTGAGTGCCTTCTCCGCAACGAAGGTTGGCTACCATGGATCGCCATTCTACTCTGTTTCTTGCTTTGATGATGCAGGCTGTCATAGATTGACTTGTCCATCTTTTGATGTTACTCGTCCATGTTAGTCTTGGTCTGCCTCTGCCTCTTTTACCTTGTATTTTCCCTTCCAATATTACTTTTAGTAGGCTGTTGTGTCTTTTAACATGCCCCAAAAATTTCATTTTTGTCTTAATTGTATTTAGTAGTTCTCTTTTTATTTTCACTTGTTTTAAAACTTCATTGTTTGTTATCATTTCTTTCCATCCAATTCTACCTATTCTTCTATAAATCCACATTTCAAAGGCTTCAATTTTCTGTTCTGTTTTCTTGTCTAATGTCCATGTTTCTGCACCATACAGGAATATTGAGAAGAATTAACATTTTGCCATTCTTAATTTCAGCCCTGTTGATATCTGATTTGTTGTTAGTATATTTTTCATGGCATTAAAATTACTTTTTGCCATACCTATTCTTTTGTTTATTCCAAATTTCCATCATTGGTTATAGTATGTCCCAGGTAGTTGTAGCTCTGGACTGTCTCCAGATGTATTCCCTCAACTGTGATATTTAATTGTAGGTCTTGAGAATTTTATTAAAACAATAGTTATAATTTCTCTCCATGGCTTTCTTTGGAGTGTTACGTGATGGGGCTCCAATCTCTTTCACAGTGGTCTGCCATATTCGTCTTTCGTGTTCTGAATATGCCTCATGTGTACCACACACTTTGCTGTTTTCGCCTTCTAGGCCGTTGATCTATTTATATTATGACCTCCAATTGTTATTCCAGATGTTATATGTTAAGATTGATTCTTAAATCCATGAAAAATTTTGTTTCTGAAATCTCTTCCGTTGCGTTGATAAAAAGCTTCCGTACGGAAAGATTTAACCACAAGTTCCCACACACAGGTCCATGTGTATACACAAAGCGTAAATAACCGACCAGAAGAATACGGGATATCCAAGAGAAGTAAAGATTGACCTGATTACTCTAGGTTATTTATAGCAAGCCCTGCAGATCTTGTAATATGTCCCTATCGTTTGAATTCTTTTAAATCTTTTATAATCCTGTTTTCTCAGAGCTGTCTGTTTTAATTTCAAAGTGAAATTTTAGTTATAATCTATGACATTTTAGTTATAATCTTTGACATTTTTGTTATAATCAATGACATTTTAGTTATAATCTATGACATTTTAGTTATAATCTATGAATTTTGGCAACATTTATAAATGCATATGTAATGAGACTACTATTTTTCCGTCTTTCTTAAAATTAATATTTCGTTCCCATAGATCTATCTAATCTCTGGGCAGTCAGATCCAAAGTCTAGCCCTCTCAGATAGTGGTAAAAGCTGGAAGATTTCCTGTGTGCTGCACACATGAAAGAACTTCTTGGCAGTTGGAAATTTAAAAGACTTAGCTAAAAATATCTACTGCCTGAGCTGAAATAGAAAATATCTACCACAATAATGTGTCAAAACCCCATCAGGTTGGGTTTTAAAGTGCATGTATCGCTGCTTTGCTGTAAATATGGAGGTGTTGGGTTTAGAGGGGCATGTATCGCTGCTTTGCTGTAAATATGGAGGTGTTGGGTTTAGAGGCGCATGTATCGCTGCTTTGCTGTAAATATGGAGGTGTTGGGTTTAGAGGCGCATGTATCACTGCTTTGCTGTAAATATGGAGGTGTTGGGTTTAGAGGCGCATGTATCGCTGCTTTGCTGTAAATATGGAGGTGTTGGGTTTAGAGGCGCATGTATCGCTGCTTTGCTGTAAATATGGAGGTGTTGGGTTTAGAGGCGCATGTATCGCTGCTTTGCTGTAAATATGGAGGTGTTGGGTTTAGAGGCGCATGTATCGCTGCTTTGCTGTAAATATGGAGGTGTTGGGTTTAGAGGCGCATGTATCGCTGCTTTGCTGTAAATATGGAGGTGTTGGGTTTAGAGGCGCATGTATCGCTGCTTTGCTGTAAATATGTAGGTGTTGGGTTTAGAGGCGCATGTATCGCTGCTATAAACATGTAGGTGTTGAGTTTAAAGGCCCATGTATCGCTGCCATAAACATGTAGGTGTTGGGTTTAAAGGCCCATATATTGCTGCCGTATGTAGGTGTTGGGTTTAAAGGCCCATATATCGCTGCCATAAACATGTAGGTGTTGGGTTTAAAGGTGCATATATCACTGCCGTATGTAGGTGTTGGATTTAAAGGCCCATATATTGCTGCAGTATGTAGGTGTTGGATTTAAAGGCCCATATATTGCTGCCGTATGTAGGTGTTGGATTTAAAGGCCCATATATTGCTGCCATATGTAGGTGTTGGGTTTAAAGGCCCATATATTGCTGCCATAAACATGTAGGTGTTGGGTTTAAAGGCCCATATATTGCTGCCATAAACATGTAGGTGTTGGGTTTAAAGGCCCATATATTGCTGCCATAAACATGTAGGTGTTGGGTTTAAAGATGCATATATCACTGCCGTATGTAGGTGTTGGGTTTAAAGGCCCATATATTGCTGTCGTATGTAGGTGTTGGGTTTAAAGGCCCATATATTGCTGCCGTATGTAGGTGTTGGATTTAAAGGGGCATGTTTCACTGCTTTGTCATAAACAAGTGACACAATGCAGCCACGCCTACTTAATGGGTGAACATAAGACGTAAAGTATGTTGGTACTTGTGGTTTATATTAATTGTTTAACTTGTGTATGTTATTATATGTTAAATCAATCCACTGTCCTCAGTTTTGAGTATACGAAACACTCAAGAGGAAGAACCACCTGATCCTCAGCTTATGAGACTCGACAACATGCTCATCGCTGAGGGTGTGGCTGGACCAGAGAAAGGTGGTGGTTCAACTGCAGCAGCTAGTGCCACAGCAGCAGCTTCAGGTGGACAGCCAGACAGCGCCATAGAACACTCAGACTACAGAGCCAAACTTGCTCAAATTAGACAGATCTACCACACAGAGCTGGAAAAATATGAACAGGTGAGTGGGTGTGTTGTGTGACAGATCTACCACACAGAACTGGAAAAATATGAACAGGTGAGTGGGTGTGTTGTGTGACAGATCTACCACACAGAACTGGAAAAATATGAACAGGTGAGCGGCCATGACCGACTGTTTTCTATGTCATTCGGTCCATTTAGTGCCACCAAAGATTTTTTTGTGAAAAGATGGCCTAGCATACTTTCTGAACAAGCTACTCAAATTTTAGATCACTTAGTTGGCCATGTGCTTGAGCATTTGGTTCTCATGAAGTTTCTCTTTTATTATCTTAGGCATCCAAAGGATTTTTCTGTTAAATGTTTCAAGTATACAAATTTTGTTGTTTTGTAGGATTGTCCATGATTGAAAGCCATATTTTGCTTTTGGGAAGATACATGCCCGATGTAGTTTTAATTTTACTGCCTTGTTGGTTTTTGTGTCGTATGTTCTTTATGGCATATAATTTTTGGGTTGTGCTTGCTAGTCTTTTGATCACCTACCAGTCACCATTTGTTACGATTCCAGATTTACATAGTTTGTTACAATTTCAAGTTTTCTTCATTGTCGATGATGATTCTGAGTTAGCATTTTTGCTTTGTCTGTGGTTGTTGTCTTACTGTTTTGTATATTTAGATATAAATATGTTAAAAGTAAAGTGCCCCCGTCACGCCAAGTGGCGTATAGAGAATACAATGTTAATTACCATAATTTTTATAGACCTTCGGCACATGATTTTTGGGTAATGTGGTTCGTATTAAGCTCGTGCTGCTTTACTTTCCCAGAAAAAAATCCGGTACCCATTAAAGGCTGGGTGAACCTGGAAGCTGTCGGTTGGGATTGAACCCTACCTCTTGTCCTTTGTAGTCCAGTTCACTAACCACTGAGCTATCACTGCTCCCTATATGAATATAATAATAATAGCAAAAAGACAGAAGTAATGGTAACAACAAAGAAAAAGACATCGCCTCAATGCAAAATAAAGGCAAGTGGAACAATATTAAAACAGGTAAATGAATTTAAATATTTGGGAACTTTGTTAACCTCAGACAGAAAATATACAACAGAGGTGAGATGCAGAATGACTCAGGCGAAAGCAGCTTTCCCAAAAATGAGGAAGACATTATGCAATCCATTTTTGACAATAGAAACTAAAAATATTTTACTGCCTTGTTCATTTTATGGCATTTAATTTTGGATGTGCTTGCAAGTCTTTTGATCTCTAAACCTCCCCCAACCCCAATTTCATGAGATACAAGATATATAATCTCAAATTTTCAAGCTGTATATGGCTGCTGCTGAGGTAACGCCAAATGAGATAGGTCCGGAGAAATGCTTGCCAAGTCCAAGGCTATGTTCTTGCACATAATAACCTACATTGACTCGGTAGTAACGTTGCTACTACCGCTGATCGCCATTACTGTCATGCTCTCCACGTTCGTTCTGTCCACCATACACAAGTCCCAGTGGAAGAAGCTCAGTTGCCTGCCGATGCTGGAAGTTTTCGAGCTGAAATCGATCAATGATCCTAGGTGGAGCTCAGTGCGAGCTAGCGCCCAGGGCCGTGTGGATAGGATGCTCTTTGCCTTGTCTCTGTCTTACATCATCATGAACGCACCCAGCCATGTGGCCAGACTGTACTATCTGATGCTGACTCAAGACTCAAGGGACATGAAATTGACATTCTCTGAAGGTCTTATCCGGCTGACCTTCCACCACGTCAGCCATGCCCACCAAGTCTGCAAGTTTTGGATCTTCATGGTCGTCAGTAGAAACTTTACCAAGAACCTCAGACAAACTTTAGTGGATGTTGCCAAGTGTATATGTTAGTCGTGGCTTATATCTTGGTGGTTGTCTGTGCTAACCATGGCTCATATCTTTGTGTGTGTATGTGATAGCCATGGTTCCTATCTTGGTGGGTGTCTGTGATAGCCTTGGCTCAATTCTCAATGTATATCCGTGCTAGTCGTAGCTTATATCTCAGTGGGAGTCTGTGATAGACATGGCTGATATCTTGGTGTGTGTGAGGGCTGGCCATGATTCATATCTTGGTGTGTGTCTGTGCTGGCCATGGTTCATATCTTGGTGTATATCCGTGCTAGCCATGGCTTATATCTTAGTGGGTGTAAATGCTAGCCAAGGTTGATATCTTGGTGTGTGTCTGTGCTGGCCATGGTTCATATCTTGGTGTATTTCTGTGCTGGCCATGGCTTATATCTTAGCTTGTGTGTGTGTGTGTGCTAGCCATGGCTCATATCTTGGTGTGTGTGTGTCATGTTAGTCGTATCTCGGTGTGTGTCCATGTTAAACATATCTCATATCTTGTTTCGTCATATCTCATATCTTAGTGTGTATCTGTGTTAGACATGTGTCATATCTTTGTGCGTGCACGTCTGTGTTAGTCATATCTCATATCTTTGTGTGCACGTCTGTGTTAGTCATGTCTCATATATTTGTGTGTATGTTTATGTTAGTCACATTCTTATCTTTGTGAGTGCATGTTTATGTTAGACATGTCTCATATCTTTGTGTGTTTGCGTTTAGTCATATCTCATATCTTAATGTGTGTATCTGTGTTAGTCATATCTCATATTTTAGAGTGTATCTATGTTAGTCACATCTCATATCTTAGTGTGTGTCTGTGTTAGTCATATCTCATATCTTGGTGTGTGTCAGTGTTAGTCATGCCTCATATCGTTGTGTGTATGTCAATGTTAGTCACTTCTCATATCTTTGTGTGTGCATGTCTGTGTTAGTCACCTCTAGTGAATCGGGCAGATGGTACTCGTAAACCTGGGAGGGCCGACCATCTAAGGGCAGAAACCCCCTACAGAAAAGACAATCTGCTTCCTTGCAGAAAGATTGGGGACAATCTAAGACTAAGGAAAGCAAACCTGAATATAATGCTGGCTGAAATCGGATGCACTCTGCCACTGGCGCAGAACAACAGTGCAACGTTTTAACAGGTATTCAATCAGGGTGGATCTAACAGACTCTAATTATTATGTTCTGTCTGTGGGGTCGATCAATTCACTTAAACAGACAGCTGACTTCATGTGAGAGTCTGGAATCTTACTCTGATTGGGTCTTGATCGCAGAGAGAGAGAGAAATTTTCAATACATTAGTCACTTTTCCATCCTTCCCCCCATGACCAGAGGAATTTCCTAGGTCGTCAGTGACATTTAAAAAAAAAAAAACCTTTGTAACTCACGAAACAGTGAATGAGGTAGGCAAACATTCTAACAGACTTACTGTGACCATACCGATAGACATTGTAACACGTCCATCCAGGAGGCCAAACTCATGTCATAAATCATCCTGAGCCTATAAATCCGAGTCCCCATGTCTCGCCTAGCGTGAACACACATCTGTCTGTCAAAAGTTCACAGTAAATACTATAATTTTATAGCACCTAATGTTATGTTCAAGTGGTAGTAATTTTACTACGGCATCATAAACATGTCATTTACAGGTAGATATCATAATTAAGGGTTAAAAGGACGTTAAGTGGGGCGGGCATATGTGTGTGGACTGCAGCGCTGCATTTTTTATTACCGAATTGCTTTCTCTCTTTGATTCCTACCTGTTTGGCCAGACTGGATAACTGAATCTACTAAATATAAAAAAAGACAGAACTACTAAACACGATTATAAAAAGACAGAACTACTAAACACAATTAAAGAAAGACAGAACTAATAAACACGATTAAAGAAAGACAGAACTACTAAACATGATTAAAGAAAGACAGAACTAATAAACACGATTAAAGAAAGACAACTACTAAACATGATTAAAGAAAGACAGAACTAATAAACACGATTAAAGAAAGACAGAAATACTAAACACGATTAAAGAAAGGCAGAACTACTAAACATGATTAAAGAAAGACAGAACCACTAAATACAATTTTTAAAAGACAGCTGAAATTTTGTGGACACGTAAAGAGATAAAATACCCCATTAACCCTTAATGTAGGGTTCGATCCCAACCGACGGCTTCCGGTTTCACCCAGCCTTAAATGGGTACCGGATTTTTTTCTAGGAAAGTAAAGCAGCACCGGCGTAATACCGACCACATTACCCCAAAAATCATGTGCTGAAGGTCTGTAAAATATAGGATCACTAACACCATATTTCCCTATACACCACTTGGCGTGACGGGGGGTACTTTACTATTGTATGTCTTTACTTATGTCTTTACGATCATCATCGTCATCCTGTGCCATACTGGTTGACATAGGCAATCATGTGCTTCCACAATCTACTATCCACATTGCATCGTGTCAGTTCTGTTGTTGACTGTTTTCCATTCCATGACACCAAGCTAACCAATATTTTCTCTCTTTGTCATCCACGATCTCTCTTTCCTTGTATTTTGCCAGTTGTAACCAAGTTTTCTAATTTTCCTTTCCTCACGATGTGCTCAAAAAATGTTGATTGTTTCATCCTGATGTTTTTAGGAGCTTCCTTTTAGTGTTGGCGTCTTTGAGAATGTCCTCATTGGTCTTTTTAGCTGTCCAGGGAACTTTCAACATTCTTCTGAGAAATCCTATATATGAGGCCTCTAATCGTCTTTTCATTTGTTTGTTTACTGCCCGTGATTCACTTCCATAGGTCATAATTTGTTCTATATAGCAACAATGAGCTCTGATGGATTTTTTATATTTGTTCACCAGTTTTTACCTATGACAAAGTTTGTAGAGACTAGGAGCTGAACTTTGCTTGTCAATCCATTTTACCCTGGCAGCCGTGTGCACAGGAGCCCCTCGCCGCACAGGCAAATAGCTCCGTCTTTGGAGTTACTCATATTTTTTTCAATTCATGAGTAATTGACTTTTCAAGCTGGGCCTCGCTGCTAAGACCAGGGGTAGTTGCCGCAGAAAGAAATTATAAATAAAAAATCCCAGCTGGTGCAGTTGGGATTTGAACCCACTACCTCTCTGTCTTTAGACCAGCGTCTTGCCTCAGGACCAACCAGTCGTCTCCCCCCCCCCCCCCCCCCCCCCCAATCTCTAGTGATTCAATGAACAATAAAAAATAAAAGGTTGGCCCGCCTCTGGTCTAGAGGTATAAAGCTAACATATGCAAAACAAGCACACTGAGAACACAAAAGAACTTTTGTTTTTGCTACAAACACACTGGTGTATAAAACTCGTTGGACCTTGTCTGTTTTAAGTTACATCCTCCGTGTCTGTGGAAAACTTGTCATGTTAGTATGTCCTACGTTGTCAGTACTTTAAGTTGAATCGTCCGTGTCTGTGTAAAACTTGTCAAGTTACTATGTCCCAAGTTGTCAGTACTTTAAGTTACATCCTCTGTGTCTGTGTAAAACTTGTCAAGTTACTATGTCCCAAGTTGTCAGTACTTTAAGTTACATCCTCCGTGTCTGTGTAAAACTTTTCAAGTTACTATGTCCCAAGTTGTCAGTACTTTAAGTTACATCCTCTGTGTCTGTGTAAAACTTGTCAAGTTACTATGTCCCAAGTTGTCAGTACTTTAAGTTACATCCTCCGTGTCTGTGTAAAACTTTTCAAGTTACTATGTCCCAAGTTGTCAGTACTTTAAGTTACATCCAGTGTATCCCAAGTTGTCAGTATTTTAAGTTACATCCTCCGTGTCTGTGTAAAACTTGTCAAGTTACTATGTCCCAAGTTGTCAGTACTTTAAGTTACATCCTCCGTGTCTGTGTAAAACTTTTCAAGTTACTATGTCCCAAGTTGTCAGTACTTTAAGTTACATCCAGTGTGTCCCAAGTTGTCAGTATTTTAAGTTACATCCTCCGTGTCTGTGTAAAACTTGTCAAGTTAGTATGTCCCAAGTTGTCAGTACTTTAAGTTACATCCTCCGTGTCTGTGTAAAACTTTTCAAGTTACTATGTCCCAAGTTGTCAGTACTTTAAGTTACATCCTCCGTGTCTGTCTAAAACTTGTCAAGTTACTATGTCCCAAGTAGTCAGCACTTTAAGTTACATCCAGTGTGTCCTCTCTTCATGCAGGCTTGCAACGAGTTCACAACCCATGTAGTTAACCTACTGAGAGAACAGAGCAGGACACGACCAATACAACCCAAAGAGATTGAGCGCATGGTTGGAATCATCAGGAAGAAGTTCTCAGCCATTGAGATGCAGCTGAAGCAGAGCACCTGTGAGGCTGTTATGATTTTGAGGTCACGTTTCCTTGACGCTAGGTACGTGTCTTCATTATATACATTTATTTATACGCACATCTTTGTGAGGATGTTATGATTTTGAGGTCACGTTTCCTTGACGCTAGGTACGTGTCTTCATTTTATACATTTATTTATACGCACATCTTTGTAAGGATGTTTTCTTAATGATATATGTGTGTTTCTTGATCATATTAGTATGTGTGTTACTGTCTTAAAGATGTTTTTTTTTATACATGTTTTATGATTGCTACATGCATTTCTTTGCTAGTGAAGTTTCTTGATCATGTTTATGTTTCTTGATTGTTAACATGCATCTCTTTGTTAAGAGTTGATCTTAAGTATCTATCTTTTTCTATAGTTAGGTAGTTTCGTGACCATTATTGCTACATGCATTTCTTTGCTAAGGAAGCCTCTTAATCATTTGTATGTTTCTTGATTATGTTAGTTTGTTTTCTTTTTTATTTGGTTATATTTCTTGTTAGTTTTTTTTTTTTTTTTAGGTTATGTATGTATGTATGTCAGAAGAAGGGGAAAAAAGCCAAAGCAGCAGCAGATTTTAAAAACCTGGACAAAATATGGAAATAACAAAGACTAAGTAAGAAAACCAAATTTAGAATATTCAACTCAAATGTATTATCACATCACCACTTACTTTTGGTTGTGAAAGCTGGGAAAACAACAAAAGAGATTGAGAAAACGTTAAATACTTTTGAAGACAAATGCATCAAAAAAATACTCTGTGCAATGGAATGAATTCTCAAGACTTATATTGAAATAAGAGGAATGGCCATGCAACCAAAGATCTCATCTACAACTAGGAAGAGAAGGTGGACATATGTCAGACATGTGCTGAGAAGAGACAACAAAAGAATTTCAAAACAAGCTCTTCTATGGGAAACATCAGGATACAGAAAAAGAGGAAGACATAGAGAGAGACACTAAAAAGAACACTTATTTTAAGAGACGCAAAGTTGGCAGGCATAGACTCATTAGATCTGATTGAGCATCTCATCCGGAATAGAGATGGGTGACGAAACACAAAACAAGCACTATGTGACGTCTAATGGCACAGGAAAAATCCAGAAAGTGTATTTCTTTATTGTTATAGTTAAGTTGATCATAGGGGAATATACAAACTTCACATCAGTTTGAAAGCATTGGTTGCTGTCATCTTTTGATGATGCTAGGAGTGTCACAAGTACAACGCTTCAAATACTTGAGCACAATAGTAACATCAGATGGAAGATGCACATGTGAAATAAAAAAACAGAATAGCTCAGGCCAAAATAGCATTTCAGAAAATGAATAACCTCTTTTGCAACAAATCTATGTCAATAGAAGTGAAAAAGAGAGTTAATCGGTGCTGTATAGAACCAGTTCTGACCTTTGGACGTGAATCACGGACAGTAGACAAACAAATGAAAACGATTAGAGGCCACATGGGATTTCTCAGAAGAATGTGAAAGTTCCCTGGACAGCTAAAAAAGGCCAAAGAAGAAATTCTGAAAGAGACCAATGCTAAAAAGGGAGCTCCTAAGGAACATCAGAAAAAAAACAAACACATTTTTCGGGCACATCATGAAAAGAGGAAAGTTGGAATACTTGGTTACAACTGGCAAAATAAAAGGAAAGAGAAATCACAGAAATAAAGAGAAAATACACTGGCAAAATAAAGGAAAGAGAAATCACAGAAATAAAGAGAAAATACTGGATAGCTTGGTGTCATGGTATGGAAAACAGTCAACAACAGAATTGATATGATGCACTGTGGATAAAAGGTTATGGAAGGACATGATCGCTTACACCAACTTGTATGGCACATGATGAGAAGTGTCAAATTGTTGTATTTGTATCCAGAATAAGGGGAACTGGGTGGTGTAGCGATAAGTTGTTGACCTCTGAACAGGAATATCATGGGTTCAAATCCCACCACAAGTGGTTGGAATTTATACACACACCCCACTGTGGTTTCTTTGTGGCTTTACTCTCTTTCCGGTCTCTGGGTAGGGAGATCCATGGCTGGTCCTCTGATATTGCCAAAATATCCCCTAGGAATATTTTAGATGGTGTTGTGGCTATGAAAACTTGAATGAGAAATTTTCCAGTTCTTCAGAAGGGTGCTATTAATGTGGTAGAGGGTTTTGACTCTGGTTTGGTCACTGGATTCTTTCATTACTATTACTTACTCCCTGACCTGGTAAGTTCATTGGCTTAACTTGACCAGTCATTTTATCTTATAGATCCTCCCAGACGTAACTTGACCAGTCATTTTATCTTATAGAACCCCCCAGACGTAACTTGACCAGTCATTTTATCTTATAGAACCCCCAGACGTAACTGGACCAGTCATTTTATCTTATAGATCCTCCCAGACGTAACTTGACCAGTCATTTTATCTTATAGAACCCCCCAGACGTAACTGGACCAGTCATTTTATCTTATAGATCCTCCCAGACGTAACTTGACCAGTCATTTTATCTTATAGAACCCCCCAGACGTAACTGGACCAGTCATTTTATCTTATAGAACCCCCCAGACGTAACTGGACCAGTCATTTTATCTTTTAGATCCTCCCTGACCTGGCAAGTTCATTGGCTTAACTTGACCAGTCATTTTATCTTATAGAACCCCCCAGACGTAACTGGACCAGTCATTTTATCTTTTAGATCCTCCCTGACCTGGCAAGTTCATTGGCTTAACTGGACCAGTCATTTTATCTTATAGAACCCCCCCAGACGTAACTGGACCAGTCATTTTATCTTTTAGATCCTCCCTGACCTGGCAAGTTCATTGGCTTAACTTGACCAGTCATTTTATCTTATAGAACCCCCCAGACGTAACTGGACCAGTCATTTTATCTTTTAGATCCTCCCTGACCTGGCAAGTTCATTGGCTTAACTTGACCAGTCATTTTATCTTATAGAACCCCCCAGACGTAACTGGACCAGTCATTTTATCTTATCTTTTAGATTCTTCCTAGCTTCCTAACAAAAGTTGATTGTTTTGACCTTGTAATAAAGATTGTGCAGTGCCTTCTATGCCTCTAGTGTTATTTCCTTGCTGGACAGCAGTGCTGACACTTGTCTCATATCACAGGCTTTGTTCCATCTTGAGTCTAATCTTATCAATTCATCGGAATTATTATCAGATCAATTTTTGTTGTTGGTATTGGGATAATATCATTTTTCAAGAATTGTTGAGTAGTAAGCATGTTTGTATTTAAAGAAATTGCATGGGCTGCTTGTGAGAAGACATTACAATCCTTGATTTACATAGAATGTTGGAGGTAAGTGTACACGTTCAGAAAACTACTAACACAACAATGTTATGAGTTAATTGTAAGCTGTTAGTATACGGGTGTCATATGCTGGATTTTTTCCCTCAACTTCACACCTAGTTTGTACCCGTTGATGTGGCGGGCCGTAATGGCTTTCTTGATTTTCTTGGCTTTTGCTGGAGACATTAGAGTTCGTCTAGTCTCAATCTATGCTGGGAAACTACTAGTCCAGCCCAGAGGTACTGCAGTACTAGGTCTTCTGCATCAGTAAGAGCCACCACCACAGGGAAAACAACGATCCTAGCTTCATATAGCCAGCCTGTTTCTACACAGGCTGTTACGGGGGGAAATTGCGAGGGGGTAAAACTTCTAGGTCTTGGCCAGCTGATGGTCTCCCAACCCTGCTGTTGCAGCCAGCAGGCACTTATGTTCCCCCTCACACCTGGTTTAACACTTTGTTTATTATTCTCAGGCGGATCAGTGATGGCGCTATTGTTTAATTTAATAGATGTTTCAGTCTTATATATGCTGTAGTAGTAGTAACCAACATCAGCCATAGTTAGCTATGGATTTTGCAACGCCCCTAGGAATTATTTTTTTCTTTTCTTTCACAGTGTATTCTCTTTTTCTATGAATCTTGTCTGATTTTTGCTGAAGCTGTAAGGTTTAGAGTGTGTTTCCAAAGATTGCGGTCTGCAGTTATATCTTCCCAGTCTGCAGGGTTTATGTTTAGTGTTCTCATGCAGCGTTTACACACATCTATAAATCAGAGTTTTAGGCACCCTTAGTTATTTTGTTATCTGCTAGCTGGGGTAACGTGTATCTTTTGTCATCTGCTAGCTGAGGTAACGGGTATTTCTTGTCATCTGCTAGCTGGGGTAACGTGTATCTTTTGTCATCTGCTAGCTGGGGTAACGTGTATCTTTTGTCATCTGCTAGCTGGGGCAACGTGTATCTTTTGTCATCTGCTAGCTGGGGTAACGTGTATCTTTTGGTATGTGATCATCTTTCATACGGTGTCCGTGGCCCAGCCAGCGTGACCTATTTTGTTTGAAGGCCTGTGCAAGTGACGACTTCCATATTGGTCACTTTGTTCTTTCAGGTGGTACCAAGAACATGCACTATAATCCTAGGGTAAAGGCATCAAGATGCATAGAAAAGCTGCCACAAAGCTGATGGTAATAATGAAAAATTTGTTTTAAAAAGGGGGGGGGAAAGTGGTGCGGTAACATCTTTATGTAGGTGAGAACCTAAACAAAAGTGAAACAACATTTTGCCCAAAAAGGCCTTCAGCTGGAACAACAGACAACAACATATATAATATATATATGGATATACACAGAAATCTAACTACATGACTCTCAAAAAGGGAAAATAAGCCACTTCCCTGTGGTCCGGAGCTTGGTCAGGCACAGACTGGGCTGAAATAAATATGGCCGGCCAATAGGGCGGGACACAGGTGTGAAATATAGTAAAAGGGAAAGGGTTCTAAAAATATGTGGAGGTGTTCTTGTAGCCATCTCCACACTGGCGCACACACACCATATGCTGATTTAGCAGCTTGTGTGATATTTACTTGCAAACTACTTACTTAAGCCAAGAGTAAATGTATCACAACAGTCATCTTACAACATGTAACTTTATATCACAAACTGTTTCACATTTCTTTAGCTAGAAAAGCTGTAATTGCTATCATGAGAACTAATTGAGTCATTTCACCCTGTAATTGCTATCATGAGAACTAATGATGTCATTTCACCCTGTAATTGCTATCATGAGAACTAATGATGTCATTTCACCCTGTAATTGCTATCATGAGAACTAATGATGTCATCTCACCCTGTAATTGCTATCATGAGAACTAATGGAGTCATTTCACCCTGTAATTGCTATCATGAGAACTAATGATGTCATTTCACCCTGTAATTGTTATCATGAGAACTAATGATGTCATTTCACCCTGTAATTGTTATCATGAGAGCTAATGATGTCATTTCGCCCTGTAATTGCTATCATGAGAGCTAATGATGTCATTTCACCCTGTAATTGCTATCATGAGAACTAATGATGTCATTTCACCCTGTAATTGCTATCATGAGAACTAATGATGTCATCTCACCCTGTAATTGCTATCATGAGAACTAATGATGTCATCTCACCATATCTATAATACAGAGCAGCCAGAGTACAGGTACAAGGAAAATTAATAAAACCAAAATTGAACAAGGTGTCCCACAAGGTGGAGCACTATCCTCAGTGCTTTTTTCTAATCTTTGTAAATGACATAGGACATTCCACCCAGTATACACTCTGCAATGTACACAGATACATTGATGATGTCCGCCCATCATCGGAAGATGTCATTGAAAGATTGGTGACATTTCTGGGGGTGTTTCTCCCCATCTTTGCAGCAACTGGGCAGCACTGAGCCAGAGTTGCTCTTAGGAATATTACTCTTTTACTTAAAACCTGAAGGGCAAGCACAGAAGGTTTTCAAAGGAGAAGCTTCCTCTCACAAACACTGACCCTGGATGGTCTAGAGATAAGATGTCCACCTCTGGATTATATGAGCCAGGGTTCGAATCCCACCACAGATGGCTGGAATTTTGCACATCAAATCTGTGGCTTTACTTTCATTTGGATACTGAGATCTTATATGTATGTAGCTCTCCTGGAAAATGTTTAAAAAAAAAAAAACATAGAGATCCGGTTTGCTTTCTGCTCACGTTAAAAAACCATTGGCAGTTTGAAATCGAAAAGGGCAGGCTATTAAAAATTGATAAGCTAAAAAAAACATCTGTCTCTCTTCTTTCCCTTTCCCCCTATGTAAAACTTTTTTAAAAATAAGTTATAGTATCTTCCTGTGTGTTACCGGGGTCTCATTATGAGTAACGAATAGTGACACTGTGACCTTCCAAGCATGTCGTAAGAGGCGACTAAGGAGGTTGATCAATGGCTTGACAAGCTGTCATTGTAAAAAGTATTGTTATGGAAACAGAGACATAAATTTTAAAGGTAGTGATCTCTGCAATATGTGCCATTTTGGCACGCAAGGTTTCTGTTTTTGAGATTGTGGTTCTGCCCTATGTGCCGTCTTTGGTTCGAAAGGACAATATAGATGGATGGAATAGTGTCTGAAGTCAAAGAATATCTGCCTGTTTGGTGTGGGAAACCTGAGCACATGGCTACTGGTAGGGAAATTAGAAGAAAAAAAATATGTATATTCACTCACAATTCAGTCCATTGGGACTTAATGTGGGATATAAAGTAGGGGCAGGCAAATTAAAGAAACAGCTTCAACATTTGCTGTCTTATACCTTAGTATGTTGATATATATATTTATTATAGCACAATGTGCTTGGTACTCGAATTTAAGAGCTGACAGTGAGGTCTGACAGAATCCAGATGGCTTTATTTTTAGTTCATTCTGAACCGGTTTTTTTTTTTTTTTAATATGTCCAAGAGTTAATTATATTTTGTCACTATTTCATTAGCAGAGCGGTGCAGTGTTTTTTTTTTTTTTTTTAAATCTTTTAATCCTGAATAGAATCTTTTGTACTTGAAGTTTTCCAAAATAAATAAGCGACGCTGCTTTTCTGACATTCTCTTCTTGGTTAGACGAAAAAGGCGGAATTTCACCAAGAATGCAACCGAGGTACTCACCGAGTATTTTTACTCCCATCTGAGTAACCCATACCCTAGTGAGGAAATCAAGGAGGAACTTGCCAGGAAGTGTGGAATATCTGTGTCACAGGTTAGTCCCTTTTTCACGCATTCCCGTTCCTTTATTTTTTATAGGTCCGTCTTTTTCTCTGCCCCCATTCCAGAATCTTATTGGTTACAACAGTGGAATGATTTTGATTGGTAGTTGCATCAGACACACTTTGCGCTGGATAGTCTTTCTCATTCTTTTTTCCGCTTTCTAAATGAAACGTTACCGCACCTTCGATGACAGTTTGGGAAAAAGTAAGTACCCATAATTTTGCTGTCAAAAATTTTTTTTTTTTTTTCCATCTGCGCAGTCTTCACATTTGTGTTCTCCCTTTTTATTTTCTCTTCCTCTCTTTCACCCTGATGTAGACGCAAGAGGAGGAATTTCAGCAAACAGGCGTCGGAGGTATTGAATGAGTACTTCTACTCACATCTGTCTAACCCCTATCCTAGCGAAGAAGCTAAAGAAGAACTGGCACGCAAGTGTGGTATCAACGTTTCTCAGGTTAGTCTGAAGCACCTCCACCAATCAATCATTCCCACGTCTGATGCCCCTGTCTCTTAGTCAAAATACACCCCCCCCCCCCCCCCCACCCCATATCTCATCTTACAACTGTTTGTCACAGATACTTTAGTTGCTTTACTCATTTGTGTCTAGCCAGAAATATAGATTATTTTACTATCTATTTATTTATTTATTATTATTCATATTATTATTTATATAATATAATATTATTATTATTATTATTTTATTTATCTATTCTACATTTTTACTTACCATTTACCATTGCTGTACTATGTCTTCTGTACCCACCGCTGCCTGGACAATAGCTATCTTTATAATTTTTTAGCCGGTTTGTTTTAATGCAGGGTATTACTAGGAATATGACAACTTGAAAAGAACAAAAGAGATTGAGAAAAGAAACTAAATGTTTTTGAAGACAAATGCCTAAGAAGTAAGTCTTGTGTACGGTGGAAATAGAGATAAGAGAAATTTGCCATGTAACCAACTCATCTACAATTATGAAGAGAAGATGGGCATATGTGGAACATGTGCTGAGAAGAGACGATAATAGAATTTCAAAACAGTGTCTTATATGGGAAACAGCAGGATACAGAAAAAGAGTAAGATCTAGAGAGGTGCTAAAAAGAACACCCATAATAAGAGAAGCAAAGTTGGCAGGCATAGACTCATAAGATTAGATGGAACATCTCACCTAGAATAGAGAGGGGAGGCAAAATATACCACAAGCACTATGTGATGTCACACACCGCTGAAAATATCAAGAAAACGATCTTTCTTTTGTTCTAGCATGCCAATCTGAATAAGATAAGTGTGGCCATGTCACCTGGTGGGAGCCACGATAGCTCAGTGGTTAGTGAACTGGACTACAGAGGACAAGAGCTAGGGTTCGATCCCAACCGACGTCTTCCAGGTTCACCCAGCCTTAAATGGGTACCGGATTTTTTTCTGGGAAAGTAAAGCGTCACAGGCGTAATACCGACCACGTTACCCCAAAAAGTCATGTGCCAAAAAATTCTATTCTGGGTGAGATGTTTGATCTTATCTAATGAGTCTACTATCCATGCCAACTTTGCTTCTCTTATAAATGTTCTTTTTAGTGTCTCTTTAGGTCTTCCTCGTTTTCTATATCCTGATGTTTCTAATTGAAGAGCCAGTTTTGGAATTCTCTTGTCGTCTCTTCTCAGCACAAGTGTGACATATGTTCACCTTCTTGTCCCAGTTGTAGATGAGATCTTTAGTTGCATGGCCATTTCTCTTATCTCTATATTAATCTTGTATTCATTCTCAATGTAGATGAGATCTTTAGTTGCGTGGCCATTTCTCTTATCTATATATTAATCTTGTATTCATTCTCAATGTAGATGAGATCTTTAGCTGCATGGCCATTTCTCTTATCTCTATATTAATTTTGAATTCATTCCAATGTAGATGAGATCTTTAGTTGCATGGCAATTTCTCTTATCTCTATATAAATTTTGAATTCATTCCAATGTAGATGAGATCTTTAGTTGCATGGCCATTTCTCTTATCTCTATATTAATTTTGAATTCATTCCAATGTAGATGAGATCTTTAGTTGCATGGCCATTTCTCTTATCTCTATATTAATTTTGAATTCATTCCAATGTAGATGAGATCTTTAGTTGCATGGCCATTTCTCTTATCTCTATATTAATTTTGAATTCATTCCAATGTAGATGAGATCTTTAGTTGCATGGCCATTTCTCTTATCTCTATATTAAATTTGAATTCACTCCACTGTAGATGAGATCTTTAGTTGCATGACCATTTCTCTTATCTCTATATTAATTTTGAATTCATTCCAATGTAGATGAGATCGTTGGTTGCATGGCCATTTCTCTTATCTCTATATTAATTTTGAATTCATTCCAATGTAGATGAGATCGTTGGTTGCATGGCCATTTCTCTTATCTCTATATTAATCTTGAATTCATTCCATTGCACACAGAGTATTTTCTTTTGGCATTTGTCTTCAAAAGTGTTTAGTTTTTTCTCAATTTCTTTTTTTTTTTGTTTTCCAGCTTTCACATGCATAGGTAAGTGTTGATAATGCTTTTGAGTTGAGTATTCTAAATTTTGTTGTTTTCTTGCTTAGTGTTTTTAATTTCTATATTTTGTCCAGGTTTTTTTTTTAATTCGCTGCTGCTTTTGCTATCCTGTTTCTAATCTCTTTCTTTGTTTCACCTTCTTGATCTATATTACTACCAAGATATATATAGTGATCTACTCTCTCCAGTGCCTAGAGATTGAGATATATATTGCCCTCTGGGATATTGTTAGGAGCCTTCTAGAACAGTTAATGTTTATGCTGTTTATATTATAGTGCAATAATCTTTAAGAGATTAAATATTTCAAAATGTGACAAATTTAGCCTTTTTGGTGCCAAATAATCATAATTTAACCACGAATATTGTTTTAATCAAGAAAACCAAAACCTACCCAGGAGCAGATATTAATTCAGATCACAATCCTGTAGTGATTAAAATGAAAATCAAATTAAAGAAAAACAAACAAAAAACTAATTCAGCAACACCAATAGATATAACAGCGTTAAATCAGAAAGATGTAAAAGAAACTTATACTGTACAAGTAAAAGAAACTTATACTGTACAAGTAAAAGAAACTTATACTGTACAAGTAAAAGAAACTTATACTGTACATGTAAAGAACACGGTATCAGAAGCTGCTAAAAGAGGGGATTGAGCAGTACAGAAGAGAAAATCCTGAGGAAAAAGTCACAACAAAATGGCAATGCATAAAAACAGCATGCAAGAATCCTGCAACACCTTACCCAAAAAGGAAAGTAATAAAAATGGATAACTGACACAATCTTAGAAAATATGGAAGAAAGAAGACAAGCGAAAAACACTGCCAGATTCAAGGATATTGACAATGAAATACGGAGAATGTGCAAAAAGGCAAAAGAAGACTTGGCTCAACCAAAGATATCTAGAAGTCAAAACTATGGAAAGTAAACAAAACTTAAGAGAGATGCACACAGAAATAAAGAAAATGACTAATAAAGACAAAAAAGCTGCAGGAAACGGATGTATTGCAAACAAAGAGGGAAGAATTCTAACAGACAATAAAGATATAATAGATAGATGGCAGGAATATATAACAGAATTATTTCATGATGAAAGAGACAAAAAGCCATTCATGAAATGTACATACAACTATAAAATCCTGAAATCAGAAGTAGAAAAAGCTATAAAAACAATGTAAAAGGGAAAGACAGCAGGACCTGACAATATACAGATAGAGATGATACAGGCTCTAGAAGATTTTGGCATTGAAGTGATCACAGACATATGCAATGACATATACCATACAGGATACATACCAAACGAATTAAAAACATCAACTTTCATTGCATTGCCTAAAAAGAATGGTGCAGTTGAATGCATTGATTTTAGAACAATAAGCCTAATGAGCCAGGTAACCAAAATTTTACTAAAAGTTATACAGGGAAGGATTCAGAATAAAATCAATATTGAATTAGATGAGCAACAATTTGGATTCAGGAAAAACAGTGGCACAAAAGAAGCCATATTCAGCATGAGAACATTGATTGAAAAGTACACAGAAGTAAACAAAGCAATATATGCCTGCTTTATAGACTACACCAAAGCTTTCGATAGAATACACCATAACCAACTTATAGACTGCTTAAAGGATATAAATCTAGACGACACAGACATACGACTAATATGTAATTTGTACTGATAGCAAATAGCAACAATAATATTATATAAAACAAGGAGAACTCTACACCCATGGATATAAAAAGAGGAGTAAAACAAGGATGCATCCTATCACCAAGCTTGTTCAATCTATACACTGAGCAAATCTTTAAAAACATCTCAGAGTTGCCAGGCCTAAACATTAATGGAAAGATAATCAATAACCTAAGATATGCTGATGATACTGTACTACTAGCAGAAAATCCTAAAGACCTACAACAATTGCTTAATGTGATAAACATAACAAGCAAAAATATGGACTAGATATGAATATCAAAAAAGACTAAAACTATGATCACCTATCTATCTATTGACCTTTGAGCCGTAGCCAGCCCAAAGGGCGTAGAACAAGATACTCCTTCTCTTATCTGAATTTTTGTTCTAGCAGTTTTCAATTCTTTTAAAGATATTTTATCAAATCTCGCCATTTGTCTCTGTTCTGTGCAAGCAGCTCTATCTCACTGAGGGAGCCAATTCCTGCTGCTCTTGCCTCTCTCATCAATGTTCTCCTCAGTGTCTCTCTGGGTCTTCCTCTTTTTCTCTTACCTGTTGTTTCCTACATGAGGGCTTGCTTTGCTATTCAGTTATTATCTCTTCTCATCACGTCCAACATATGACCAAAACTGTCATCATAAACAAATACAATTCTCAAGACCTACAAGTAAATATCACAGTTGAAGGAGTATATCTGGAGACAGTTCAGAGCTACAACTACCTTGGACATACTATAAACAATGATGGAAAATGTCAAATCAAAATAGACAAAAGAATAGGTATGGCAAAAAGTAATTTTAATGCCATGAAAAATATACTAACAACAAAACAAATAACAGTAGGGCTGAAGCTAAGAATAGCAAAATATTACATCTTCTCAAACATGGACATTAGACAAGAAAACAGGACAGAAAATTGAAGCCTTTGAAATGTGGATTTATAGAAGAATAGGTAGAATTGGATGGAAGGAAAAGAAAACAAATAATTAAGTTTTAAAACAACTAAAAATAAAAAGAGAACTACTGAATACAATTAAGACAAGACAAATGACATTTTTGGGGCATGTTAAAAGACACAAACAGCCTACTTAAAGTAATCCTGGAGGGGAAAATACAAGGTAAAAGAGGCAGGGGCAAACCAAGACTAACATGGACGAGTAACACCAAAAGATGGACAAATCAGCCTATGACAACCTGCACCATCAAAGCAAGAGACAGAGCAGAATGGCGCACCATCGCCATGGTAGCCAACATTCGTTGCGGAGACGGCGCTCGATGATGATGATGATTGTTTTTTTTTAAAAAGTATGCTATATGGCCTCTCATGATCATTGTTAATATGCTATAACAGAATTATAACACTCAAGTCATGTTTCAAAACTGAGAAAATCTACCTCGACTACTAAAATATCATGGATAAACAGTCTTGTTTACAAGAGTGGCGATGTACTTAATGTTGAATCGATGTAACTTTATCCATCAGAATTGAAATCGTTCCACCAATAATATTAATGAGGTCAGCATGAAGTATGTGCTGCGGTAAAACTTTGGAGTGATGATTGTTGAGCAGTCTAAGAAGAAGATATATTAATGATGTTTTTGTGCTGGAGTTGGGGAGAGGCATGGTCACTTTTGCCAGTAGGCATGGCACTTAATGATGATGAAAATCTTGACATTTTTGTTATTTCATTTTGTGAACTTAAAAGTTTAGATAAATGTAATAGGGTTATTTGGTTATGGAACGCCCCGGTATCACTGCAAACGAATTAAAATCCATAATTGCTCAACTGCCCGTGCCAGCGTAATCATCCAAATTAATATCTCATCTCCCAAACAAAGAAAGGTAACTGTACTCCTCATCGTAGCAGTCTCAGCAAAAGACATAAGGCAAAATCGCGCAGCAAGTGAACACAGCCAACTGTTCCCTGTCATACGATGTCATCATTCATCGTAAACAATTGGAATATCAAAGCAGGATCAAAACGGATGAGACACACAGCTCACGGTGTGCACAGAGCACTTAATTCAGTAGCTCCTGCAACAAGCCGGACATTGAATATAAGGAAACTGCAACAAGGAACACTTTTCATGTATAGCCTTCAATTGTTCCCACCGCCTATCCACCATATACCATGGAAGTTCACGTCCTCTTGAAAATGATGATCGTCGTATTTTTTAAAAATGTATTGCACTTGATGATGTTAGGCCATCGTTGTTGACTCCAATTCCGAAGATATAGACACAGTTCATCGTCAGATTATCCCCGTCGCACATCAAACAACAGACCTTAAGATTAGCGTATGGCCGTTTATCAGACGTGATCTTGTCAACTCTAAGTGTTTTCAAACTGTGTTGTTGGTTTTGTTTCTCAATGAGATCATAGCAACATGGATAAATACAAATTAACTTAAGAAAATTTGCACAACATGGACCTTTTGACTTTGCTTTTAGAACGGAATGGCTTCACTGCAGGCGAGGCACTGCCTTATCCGTTCAGCCTAGGATAGGATATATGTTATAGGACCTCTCATATCCTATCCTAGGATAGTTCACCCTATGAATAGGGTCATATATAGTACATTGCTGGAAGCTGTCCCTTATACTTATATGATATATAAGTGTTCATTGCTGAACATATTTTGAATGTCTGCCCGCTGAGGAAGCCACCCAAAGGCTGTGACATTTTCAGCATTGGAAGCAGGGACAATTGTGGGTAAAATAACATCGGCTGTGACTATAGCTAACGTAGCTGAAGATGTCACAAGCTTGCAGGAGAAGTAAAGTAATGAGCCCCATCATGCTAAGTGACGTATAGGGAATATGGTGTTAGTGACCATCATTTGTATAGACCATCGGCACATGATTTTTGGGCTAATGTGGTCGGTATTACGCCTGGGCCCCTTTATTTTCCCAGAAAAAAAAAATCAGGTACTTATTTAAGACTGGGTGAACCCGGAAGCTTTCTATCAGGATCGAACTCGACCTCTTGTCCTTCATAGTCCAGTTCACTAACCACTGAGCTATCGCAGCTCCACAAGCTTGCAGTGCATTCAGGAAAATACTCTCAATCTTTTAATATAGATGGCAATGATGTGTGTTGAGATTAGGTGGCACTGGTTCAAAATGTACAAAGCTGCACAGTGTAGTCAAGAATTAACAAAGCTCGAACTGCCTACTCTTTGCCCTGTGTGGAGGTCAGGTAGAACAAAACCAGGATCTTCAACACAAATGTTAAGGCAGGCCGCCTTGTGTGGGGGTCAGGTAGAACAAAACCAGGATCTTCAACACAAATGTCAAGGCAGGCTGTCCTGTGTGGGGGTCAGGTAGAACAAAACCAGGATCTTCAACACAAATGTCAAGGCAGGCTGTCCTGTGTGGGGGTCAGGTAGAACAAAACCAGGATCTTCAACACAAATGTTAAGGCAGGCTGCCCTGTGTGGGGGTCAGGTAGAACAAAACCAGGATCTTCAACACAAATGTTAAGGCAGGCCACCCGCCCGTGTGGAGGTCAGGTAGAACAAAACCAGGATCTTCAACACAAGTGTCAAGGCAGGCTGCCCTGTGTGGAGGTCAGGTAGAACAAAACCAGGATCTTAAACACAAGTGTCAAGGCAGGCCGCCCTGTGTGGAGGTCAGGTAGAACAAAACCAGACTCTTCAACACAAATGTCAAGGCATGCCACCCTGTGTGGAGGTCAGGTAGAACAAAACCAGGCTCTTCAACACAAATGTCAAGGCAGGCCGCCTTGTGTGGGGGTCAGGTAGAACAAAACCAGGATCTTCAACACAAATGTCAAGGCAGGCCGCCTTGTGTGGGGGTCAGGTAGAACAAAACCAGGATCTTCAACACAAATGTCAAGGCAGGCTGTCCTGTGTGGGGGTCAGGTAGAACAAAACCAGGATCTTCAACACAAATGTCAAGGCAGGCTGTCCTGTGTGGGGGTCAGGTAGAACAAAACCAGGATCTTCAACACAAATGTTAAGGCAGGCTGCCTTGTGTGGGGGTCAGGTAGAACAAAACCAGGATCTTCAACACAAATGTTAAGGCAGGCCGCCTTGTGTGGGGGTCAGGTAGAACAAAACCAGGATCTTCAACACAAATGTTAAGGCAGGCTGCCTTGTGTGGGGGTCAGGTAGAACAAAACCAGGATCTTCAACACAAATGTCAAGGCAGGCTGTCCTGTGTGGGGGTCAGGTAGAACAAAACCAGGATCTTCAACACAAATGTCAAGGCAGGCTGTCCTGTGTGGGGGTCAGGTAGAACAAAACCAGGATCTTCAACACAAATGTTAAGGCAGGCTGCCCTGTGTGGGGGTCAGGTAGAACAAAACCAGGATCTTCAACACAAATGTTAAGGCAGGCCACCCGCCCGTGTGGAGGTCAGGTAGAACAAAACCAGGATCTTCAACACAAGTGTCAAGGCAGGCTGCCCTGTGTGGAGGTCAGGTAGAACAAAACAGGATCTTAAACACAAGTGTCAAGGCAGGCCGCCCTGTGTGGAGGTCAGGTAGAACAAAACCAGACTCTTCAACACAAATGTCAAGGCATGCCACCCTGTGTGGAGGTCAGGTAGAACAAAACCAGGATCTTCAACACAAATGTCAAGGCAGGCCGCCTTGTGTGGGGGTCAGGTAGAACAAAACCAGGATCTTCAACACAAATGTCAAGGCAGGCCGCCTTGTGTGGGGGTCAGGTAGAACAAAACCAGGATCTTCAACACAAATGTTAAGGCAGGCTGCCCTGTGTGGGGGTCAGGTAGAACAAAACCAGGATCTTCAACACAAATGTTAAGGCAGGCCACCCGCCCGTGTGGAGGTCAGGTAGAACAAAACCAGGATCTTCAACACAAATGTCAAGGCAGGCTGCCCTGTGTGGAGGTCAGGTAGAACAAAACCAGGATCTTCAACACAAGTGTCAAGGCAGGCTGCCCTGTGTGGGGGTCAGGTAGAACAAAACCAGGATCTTCAACACAAATGTCAAGGCAGGCTGTCCTGTGTGGGGGTCAGGTAGAACAAAACCAGGATCTTCAACACAAATGTCAAGGCAGGCTGTCCTGTGTGGGGGTCAGGTAGAACAAGTCCAGGATCTTCAACACAAATGTTAAGGCAGGCTGCCCTGTGTGGGGGTCAGGTAGAACAAAACCAGGATCTTCAACACAAATGTTAAGGCAGGCCACCCGCCCGTGTGGAGGTCAGGTAGAACAAAACCAGGATCTTCAACACAAGTGTCAAGGCAGGCTGCCCTGTGTGGAGGTCAGGTAGAACAAAACCAGGATCTTAAACACAAGTGTCAAGGCAGGCCACCCTGTGTGGAGGTCAGGTAGAACAAAACCAGGATCTTCAACACAAATGTCAAGGCAGGCCGCCTTGTGTGGGGGTCAGGTAGAACAAAACCAGGATCTT
The DNA here is from genome assembly GCA_032433765.1 of Megaustenia siamemsis. Lineage (NCBI taxonomy): Eukaryota > Metazoa > Mollusca > Gastropoda > Stylommatophora > Ariophantidae > Megaustenia > Megaustenia siamemsis. The sequence goes on along the minus strand of JAVIAB010000159.1, from coordinate 26,093,860 downwards.
CAACACAAATGTTAAGGCAGGCTGCCCTGTGTGGGGGTCAGGTAGAACAAAACCAGGATCTTCAACACAAATGTTAAGGCAGGCCACCCGCCCGTGTGGAGGTCAGGTAGAACAAAACCAGGATCTTCAACACAAATGTCAAGGCAGGCTGCCCTGTGTGGAGGTCAGGTAGAACAAAACCAGGATCTTCAACACAAGTGTCAAGGCAGGCTGCCCTGTGTGGGGGTCAGGTAGAACAAAACCAGGATCTTCAACACAAATGTTAAGGCAGGCTGCCCTGTGTGGGGGTCAGGTAGAACAAAACCAGGATCTTCAACACAAATGTTAAGGCAGGCCGCCTTGTGTGGGGGTCAGGTAGAACAAAACCAGGATCTTCAACACAAGTGTCAAGGCAGGCTGCCCTGTGTGGGGGTCAGGTAGAACAAAACCAGGATCTTCAACACAAATGTTAAGGCAGGCTGCCCTGTGTGGGGGTCAGGTAGAACAAAACCAGGATCTTCAACACAAATGTTAAGGCAGGCCGCCTTGTGTGGGGGTCAGGTAGAACAAAACCAGGATCTTCAACACAAGTGTCAAGGCAGGCTGCCCTGTGTGGGGGTCAGGTAGAACAAAACCAGGATCTTCAACACAAATGTCAAGGCAGGCTGTCCTGTGTGGGGGTCAGGTTGAACAAAACCAGGATCTTCAACACAAATGTTAAGGCAGGCTGTCCTGTGTGGAGGTCAGGTAGAACAAAACCAGGATCTTCAACACAAATGTTAAGGCAGGCCACCCGCCCGTGTGGAGGTCAGGTAGAACAAAACCAGGATCTTCAACACAAATGTCAAGGCAGGCTGCCCTGTGTGGAGGTCAGGTAGAACAAAACCAGGATCTTCAACACAAGTGTCAAGGCAGGCTGCCCTGTGTGGGGGTCAGGTAGAACAAAACCAGGATCTTCAACACAAATGTCAAGGCAGGCTGTCCTGTGTGGGGTCAGGTAGAACAAAACCAGGATCTTCAACACAAATGTCAAGGCAGGCTGCCCTGTGTGGAGGTCAGGTAGAACAAAACCAGGATCTTCAACACAAGTGTCAAGGCAGGCTGCCCTGTGTGGGGGTCAGGTAGAACAAAACCAGGATCTTCAACACAAATGTTAAGGCAGGCTGCCCTGTGTGGGGGTCAGGTAGAACAAAACCAGGATCTTCAACACAAATGTTAAGGCAGGCCGCCTTGTGTGGGGGTCAGGTAGAACAAAACCAGGATCTTCAACACAAGTGTCAAGGCAGGCTGCCCTGTGTGGGGGTCAGGTAGAACAAAACCAGGATCTTCAACACAAATGTCAAGGCAGGCTGTCCTGTGTGGGGGTCAGGTAGAACAAAACCAGGATCTTCAACACAAATGTTAAGGCAGGCCACCCGCCCGTGTGGAGGTCAGGTAGAACAAAACCAGGATCTTCAACACAAATGTCAAGGCAGGCTGCCCTGTGTGGAGGTCAGGTAGAACAAAACCAGGATCTTCAACACAAGTGTCAAGGCAGGCTGCCCTGTGTGGGGGTCAGGTAGAACAAAACCAGGATCTTCAACACAAATGTCAAGGCAGGCTGTCCTGTGTGGGGTCAGGTAGAACAAAACCAGGATCTTCAACACAAATGTCAAGGCAGGCTGCCCTGTGTGGAGGTCAGGTAGAACAAAACCAGGATCTTCAACACAAGTGTCAAGGCAGGCTGCCCTGTGTGGGGGTCAGGTAGAACAAAACCAGGATCTTCAACACAAATGTTAAGGCAGGCTGCCCTGTGTGGGGGTCAGGTAGAACAAAACCAGGATCTTCAACACAAATGTTAAGGCAGGCCGCCTTGTGTGGGGGTCAGGTAGAACAAAACCAGGATCTTCAACACAAGTGTCAAGGCAGGCTGCCCTGTGTGGGGGTCAGGTAGAACAAAACCAGGATCTTCAACACAAATGTCAAGGCAGGCTGTCCTGTGTGGGGGTCAGGTTGAACAAAACCAGGATCTTCAACACAAATGTTAAGGCAGGCTGTCCTGTGTGGAGGTCAGGTAGAACAAAACCAGGATCTTCAACACAAATGTTAAGGCAGGCTGTCCTGTGGGGAGGTCAGGTAGAACAAAACCAGGCTCTTCAACACAAATGTTAAGGCAGGCCGCCTTGTGTGGAGGTCAGGTAGAACAAAACCAGGCTCTTCAACACAAATGTCAAGGCAGGCCGTCCTGTGTGGGGGTCAGGTTGAACAAAACCAGGCTCTTCAACACAAATGTTAAGGCAGGCCGCCTTGTGTGGGGGTCAGGTAGAACAAAACCAGGCTCTTCAACACAAATGTTAAGGCAGGCTGCCCTGTGGGGAGGTCAGGTAGAACAAAACCAGGATCTTCAACACAAATGTTAAGGCAGTCCCACTCTCTATGTTTTGGAAATATGCTTCATAACATAAGATGATCAAATAAAATTACAAATGAAAACCTTTGGGAAAGAACTGCTTAAGATACGAATAGGAACAGAGATTGGCTACTCATAGCTAAAACCATCCAACTGTATTGTGCCAGACAGCCAAGGAAGTGACACCCACTAGGAACGTTGGAAGGCCCAGGCTGACTTTGAGGAGAACCATCGAGAGGCTGCAGGGTGGGAAGTGTTGGGAGTCTTTTCTTTAATCTGCTTAGTTAGAGAAGATAGCACAGAACCAGGTCCATTAGCGGAGAGTGGTTATGTCCCCTTTCTCCTCAACAAGCTGCAAGTCAAGCCTGTGCCTTCAAACTGGCTATACAAACAAAGGAAATTGGAGAATCATATTCTCCCGTCTTAACTCTTATTATTGTCCAGTGTTTTTCTACCCAGTCACTAGTGTCTTGCCATAATTTTCCTGAAAAATACTTCTTTCACTAAATTTTTCATATTTTCACTATAACAAGTCATAGACATATATATTATGCATCAAATTGAAGGGAAAAGAACACAGATTCATAATCAGAAACAATATTTTGAAGAAAAAAAATTGAAGGATAAGAATTTAAGCAATTAAGAATCAACATTTTTGTTTTAAAAAAAAAAACTATTATATAGAAATTATTGAGTTATTTGCGGGTCATCATCATTGCACTCCGAACATGTCCATAGGTGCTCAGATCCCCTCATCAGCAATTCCCGCAGTGTCCAGCGACTGACGACTCCAGTTCTATGTTGGTTGAATATAGAAACTAGTACTTACCTACCCAAAGTGGGGGTCCATTTTAATCCAACAGTGCTACTAAAACTAAGTAACTAAGATTTACATTACATTTAAAGTTCTCAGAACATAATTCCTTTTTCTGCTGTTAATAATAATTCACGTTTAGGAGCAGTAGATACTTCACTGCTGCTAGCCATTTTTCTCTTATAAACACGAATCAGCTGATTGAAGACTTCAGAAAACAACACAAATTTTGACGATTTTGTGAACAAATTAAGCCCACGTTTATCGACCAAAGCATGCCCAAATACAGGAAATGATATTAGAGTGATATCTCTTGTGGATGTGGTAGCTTAAAATGTGTTGTATTTACTATAACGAAACAAAATGAAAGTAACCATGTCAGCGTTTGCTTGGCAAAATGTAAGTAAGTAAGTAACCGTGACAACGTTCCCACGGACATTAAGAGTTAAACAAAAAAATAGTTTTCATTTGTTTGCAATACCATTGCATTTTAGTTGATGCATGCACTTGCTAATGTCTCATTGTCTACCTTTGTGATTAGGTATCTAACTGGTTCGGCAACAAGCGCATCCGCTACAAGAAAAACATTGGGAAAGCCCAAGAGGAGGCAAACTTGTACGCAGCTAAGGCAGCTTCCGCAGCATCTTCCCAGATGGTTGCAGATCCATCTTCACCGACAGGTAAGTAGGATCAGTCCACATCAGCAGCAAAGGGAGTTATCTTTCTCAAGCTATGTTAAAAAATTGTCAAAATGTGGTACAGAGAAATTCTCATTGTCATCAATTTGTGATTTATCCTTTATAGTAGGCTATCAGTTTATGATTTATCCTTTCTAGTAGGCTATCAGTTTGTGATTTATCCTTTCTAGTAGGCTATCAGTTTGTGATTTATCCTTTATAGTAGGCTATCAGTTTGTGATTTATCCTTTATAGTAGGCTATCAGTTTGTGATTTATCCTTTATAGTAGGCTATCAGTTTGTGATTTATCCTTTATAGTAGGCTATCAGTTTGTGATTTATCCTTTATAGTAGGCTATCAGTTTGTGATTTATCCTTTATAGTTGTTTTATCAGTTTGTCACTTGTATAAACAATTCAAGATTGGCATCTCAGCTATGTGAGAAGCACCCTAGACTATCTATTGTCCTTTCGAGCCCAAGACAGCACATAGGGCAGAACCACAATCTCAAATACAGAAACCTTGTGTGCCAAAATGGCACATATTGCAGAGATCACTGCTTCTAAAATCTATGGCCCTGTTTCCATAACAATACTTTTTACAATGACAGCTTGTCAAGCCATCGGTCAACCTCCTTAGTCGCCTCTTATGACATGCTTGGAAGGTCACAGTGTCACTATTCTTTACTTCCCTCATAATGAGGCCCCGGTAACACGCAAGAAACACCCTAGACTGCTAAACACATATTTCAAGACTATTGAATATAGTCTATCTATTGTCCTTTCGAGCCAAAACAGTAGAAAGGAAAGAAATCATGGACATCTTTTTTCTACCTTTTTTAGCTCCAAGTGGAGCATAGGTCTTCAACAAACACTTTCCAAGTCGTTCTGATAATTGCCATTCTTTTAAGATCATTCCATGTCATCCCCATCTTCATCCTCTCTGCCTTCACTTTCTTTTACAACATATTTAGGTCTTCCTCGTTGTCTCTTCCCTGAGGGTTCCAAATAAGGGCCTGTTGGTAATACTCTCAGTTGACTTCCACAGTGTGTATCCTATCCATCGCCATCATCTTCGTTGTATTCTTTGTTCACTGGTATAAATCCTATGTTAGTGATTTCTGCCTATTCCATCCTTTCATTCTTATCCATTAATGAAAGTATGTATCTTTGTGATTGTCATTTTTGTTGCTCTGCGTGTTTCACTGTCATATAGCAGGACAGACTTAACACTGAAGAAACAAAGAAAAAATAGTAAAATTTATACAAGAAATAACTCTTTCCGTATGGAAGCTTTTTATTGATATTACAGAAAAGATTTCACAGACACAATTTTTCTTGGTTTTAAATATCAATCAACATATTTATATTACTCTAACATATTATATATGAACTTTTAGATAATTTAACAAGGTTATTGAGTTATTTGCGGGTCATCATCATTGCACTCCGAACATGTCCATAGGTGCTCAGATCCCCTCCTCAGCAATTCCCTCAGTGTCCAGCGACTGACGACTCCAGTTCTATGTTGGTTGATAAGTCTTCTTACACGGCCACCAAGTTTCTCATTTCTGGCTGTGCCCATCTTAACTCCCATTTCCATCATCCAAAGAAGTGACGTTGATCTGTGTTTGTCGAAGTCCTGTGCTCTTCCCACATTTCGGAGTGCATTGATGATGTCCGCCCGATCCATCGGTTGCCCGTCCTCAACAACAGCGCAGCTAGCCAACCTGTCCGCTCTCTCATTTCCCCGTACTCCCGCATGTCCAGGGACATAGACAAAGGTGACCTTATGTATTTTGGATTTCTGCAACGACTCTACCCATTGCATGCGTACAAAGCCCGCCTCCACTTTTTTTAGCATGCTCATCGAATCACTCAGAATACATGCGTGGATGTAGTCTTGTGACTCTAACCATTTGAATGCCTTGGTCACTGCCATCACCTCCATTGTCATGCTACTCGTGGTCATGACGTATGCACCACTGTCTTCCTTGGCTATTCTGCCTACCGAGCGTGCTGTAAATGCCCATGCACTTCTTTCGTGTCGTCTTACAGATCCGTCTGTATAGATGACTGCATCTTTCTCATCGGTGTTATCGCAGATTGAACAAGGTATTAGATTTCACCAATACCAAGGTGATACAAGACATGTAAAAAGAATATGGCTTGATGGCGGTTCAACACTAATCAAATTGAGAGATTCTTACTTTACAGCGATACGTACACTGTCGAAATTTGTGCGGCAAAACGTACAGAAAGAGTTAATACTTCACACGAACGAAAGATAGATAGAATTCATTTTATTATTGTTTTGTAAAGAGAGGAATGAATAATCTAGACTTGTTCATGATTTATCTGAATTTTGGTGGGTTTTTTTTTGATTTTCTGAATTTTGATTTGACAGGTTCCAGTAACTACAGCCTCCCCTCCTCACAATCACAGATGGCGGGCCAGGGAGGAATGTACATGAACCTCAATGGAGGAGAAGGCTACCCTGGAGGAGAAAATTCTGTAGGCATTCCTTGTTTGTAATGCTTTTCCCCTGTATTTTTTTAGTGTTTTAATACGAAACTAAATGTTTTTAGTGTTTTAATAATAGTGTTTGCAATTGTTTTTTGCTGAAGTGATCCCCTAACTGTTTCTATCCTTGACCCATTCAGTGCCAAAACCTCACCCGTTACCCATCCATTGATTTGATAAAATCATTGTCACTATCACCTTGGTTTCATAAACTCTTCATCTCCGATTTGTTGCACTGACGTTTGCTAATTTATTAGTTTGACTATGAAACAATCTATCACAGTCTTAGTTCCACCAAGCCCTCTTCGCTGCTGTCTTAGTACCAATAAATTCTCTTAGCTGCTGTCTTAGTACCACTAACTTCTCTTAGCTGCTGTCTTAGCTCCACCAAGCCCTCTTGGCTGCTGTCTTAGTACCACTAACTTCTCTTGGCTGCTGTCTTAGTTCCACCAAGCCCTCTTGGCTGCTGTCTTAGTACCACTAACTTCTCTTGGCTGCTGTCTTAGTTCCACCAAGCCCTCTTGGCTGCTGTCTTAGTACCACTAACTTCTCTTGGCTGCTGTCTTAGTACCACTAACTTCTCTTGGCTGCTGTCTTAGTTCCACCAAGCCCTCTTGGCTGCTGTCTTAGTACCACTAACTTCTCTTGGCTGCTGTCTTAGTTCCACCAAGCCCTCTTAGCTGCTGTCTTAGTACCACTAACTTCTCTTGGCTGCTGTCTTAGTTCCACCAAGCCCTCTTCACTGCTATCTTAGTACCCCTAACTTTTCTTGGCTGCTGTCTTAGTTCCACCAAGCCCTCTTGGCTGCTGTCTTAGTACCACTAACTTCTCTTGGCTGCTGTCTTAGTTCCACCAAGCCCTCTTGGCTGCTGTCTTAGTACCACTAACTTCTCTTGGCTGCTGTCTTAGTTCCACCAAGCCCTCTTCGCTGCTGTCTTAGTACCACTAACTTCTCTTGGCTGCTGTCTTAGTTCCACCAAGCCCTCTTCGCTGCTGTCTTAGTACCACTAACTTCTCTTGGCTGCTGTCTTAGTTCCACCAAGCCCTCTTAGCTGCTGTCTTAGCACGACTAACTTCTCTTGGCTGCTGTCTTAGTTCATTCAAGCCCTCTTCGCTGCTATCTTAGTACCAATAAATTCTCTTAGCTGCTGTCTTAGTACCCCTAACTTTTCTTGGCTGCTGTCTTAGTTCCACCAAGCCCTCTTCGCTGCTGTCTTAGTACCACTAACTTCTCTTGGCTGCTGTCTTAGTTCCACCAAGCCCTCTTAGCTGCTGTCTTAGCACGACTAACTTCTCTTGGCTGCTGTCTTAGTTCATTCAAGCCCTCTTCGCTGCTATCTTAGTACCACTAACTTCTCTTGGCTGCTGTCTTAGTTCCACCAAGCCCTCTTAGCTGCTGTCTTAGCACGACTAACTTCTCTTGGCTGCTGTCTTAGTTCATTCAAGCCCTCTTTGCTGCTGTCTTAGTACCACTAACTTCTCTTGGCTGCTGTCTTAGTTCCACCAAGCCCTCTTCACTGTAAACTTAGCACCACCTCTAATTTATTCTCACTGCTGTCTTAAAATCACCTCCACTTTATCCTCACTGCTGTCTTAACCTCTTATATATTCCACTGCTGTCTTAGTACCACTAACTTCTCTTAGCTGCTGTCTTAGGACCACTAACTTCTCTTAGCTGCTGTCATAGTTCCACCAAGCCCTCTTCACTTTAAACTTAGCACCACCTCTAATTTATTCTCACTGCTGTCTTAAAATCACCTCCACTTTATCCTCACTGCTGTCTTAACCTCTTATATATTCTCCTGCTGTCTTAGTACCACCACCAGTCTTCACCACCTTTACTCCCTTATTATCATCAACTAGTTTCTTGCAACCCACTACCCATATCAACATTTAGTTTTCATTAGTCACAATCCCTCTCCTGCTGCCTTAGTACCACCACTAGTCTTCACCACCTTTACTCCCTTATTATCATCAACTAGTTTCTTGCAACCCACTACCCATATCAACATTTAGTTTCCATTAGTCACAATCCCTCTTCTGCTTTTTTGTAAGAGCCCTTTCCTCTTTCTTTTTTTTCCTCCCTCCTTTAAATTATGCCCCCCCCCCCCCCCCCCACCCTTCCTCCCAACAAAAAACATAGCAACAACCCACCCATTTTCATCTTCCTCTTCAATGTTCAGGGTTCAGTGTTCTTCACTGCATGTCTAATCACAAATCTTGTGGTTTTTATTCACTTTTGTTGAGTTTTTCCTCCTCTTCAGTGTTCTTCACTGCGTGTCTAATCACAAATCTTGTGGTTTTTATTCACTTTTGTTGAGTTTTTCCTCCTCTTCAGTGTTCATCACTGCATGTCCAATCACAAATCTTGTGGTTTTTATTCACTTTTGTTGAGTTTTTCCTCCTCTTCGGTGTTCAAGTATAACCATGGATTTCTTCCTTTCTGCTCCCTGTGGAGGAGCTGAACACAAATTCCAAGCTGTTCTGTTTCTTGCCATTCTTTTAAGCTCATCCACCCATAAAGACCATTGCGTGGGCTTAGATGCGTTGTGGTTCCCAGCTAGGCTGTGATATTTGCTCATTTCGGCCCTTCACAGCATTTTTGGGGTAGTGGGTTGCCTTGCCTCTACCGATCCTTACTCGCTTGGACAAACTGAATAGTCTGTTTCCATTGGCACTGCCAGGAGGTAGAGCAGGTTCTCGATCAGCTCTGTTGTTCACTGATCCTGATACATGCAGTCAGTCAGCTATGAGTCGCTGACCACATTCAGTTCAGTTGCTGGACGGTCTGTAAGTTACACTCTGGACATTGTTCAAATGAACATGGACTGTTGTAAACTAATAATTAAACACGCATGGTTCAGCAGTCTTAAATATGTCTATCTATTGACCTTTCGAGCCGTAACCGGCCCATAGGGCGTAGACCAAGATACACCTTCTCATATCTGAATTTTTTGTTCTAGCAGTTTTCTTTTAAAGATATTTTATCAAATCTCGCCATCTGTCTCCGTTCTGTGCAAGCAGTTCTATCTCATTGAGGGAGCCGATTCCTGCTGCTCTTGCCTCTCTCATCAATGTTCTTCTCAGTGTCTCCCTGGGTCTTCCTCTTTTTCTTTTAAAATTCTTATTCTCTTAAATATGTGCAGTAACAAATTTCATTCAGGTCTGATTGACAAGTTTCAGTCTAGAACAATATACAAATTAAAAGTGTCATCGAAAACATGCCTATCAACAAATAGGAAAAAGTAAAGACTAAAAGAGCTGTGGTTTAATGATTGATCAAAGATAATTACAAACACATACTGTCAGAGAATAAGGCATCACTGTTAAAGGTTAACCTGTTGTAAACAATAGCACACATAAATGTCAGGGGTTTTCAAATGTCAATAAGGGGGACTGGTTGGTCTCAAGGCAAGACACCAAATGTCAAGGGATTTCAAATGTCAATAAGGGGAGTGGTTGGTCTCAAGGCAAGACACCAAATGTCAGGGGTTTTCAAATGTCAATAAAGGGGACTGGTTGGTCTTGGGGCAAGACACCAAATGTCAGGGGATTTCAAATGTCAATAAAGGGGACTGGTTGGTCTTGAGTCAAGACACCAAATGTCAGGGGATTTCAAATGTCAATAAAGGGGACTGGTTGGTCTCGAGTCAAGACACCAAATGTCAGGGGATTTCAAATGTCAATAAAGGGGACTGGTTGGTCTTGAGTCAAGACACCAAATGTCAGGGGATTTCAAATGTCAATAAAGGGGACTGGTTGGTCTCGAGTCAAGACACCAAATGTCAGGGGTTTTCAAATGTCAATAAAGGGGACTGGTTGGTCTTGAGTCAAGACAGTAACCTCGAGACAGAGAGGTTGTGTTGTTGATTATTTGTCATTTTTTCAGAGTGCTGTAAACATACCCCCTCCTCCTATGAATCGCTGAATTCTCGCCTATATTTTCCCTCTATAATAATATTCTTTTATTATTATTTGTCTCTAGCTACTTAATCAATTCCTTTTTTGTGTGTAGAATTTCCATTAGTTTCACCTCATTTGTCCTTCAGTGGTCTTCAATGTGAGCACACTCAGTAATGCTACAGATATTTTCATATAAAGAGTTCATTGATGCTATATAGAGCCAATTCTGACCTGTGGAGGCTAATCATGGACAGTAGGAAAACAATTGAAAGACAATTCAATGAACAGACAATTAGAGGCCACGGAGATAGGATTTATCTAAAGAATGTTACCCAAACTCAGATTTATCATCATCATCATCATGTGCCATACCTGTCGGTATAGGCGATCATGTCCTTCCACAATCTTCTATCTACAGTGCCTCATATCAGTTCTGTTGTTGACTGTTTGCCATGCTATGACACCAAGCTATCCATATTTTCTCTCTTTGTCGTCTTGGAAGAGATAGCTGTAGAATGCAATCATTGGTAGCACACTCTAAAGCTCCAACTTAAGCAAAAAGCAGACACATTCATAGAAGAAGAGAATACACCGCAAAAGAAAAGAAAAAAAAACCATTTCCTAGTAAAAAAAAAAAGTAAAGTACCCCCGTCACGCCACGTGGCGTATAGGGAAATATGGTGTTAGTGACCCTATATTTTACAGACCTTCAGCACATGATTTTTGGGGTAATGTGGTCGGTATTACGCCCGTGCTGCTTTACTTTCCCAGACAAAAATCCGGTACCCATTTAAGGCTGGGTGAACCCGGAAGCCGTCTGTTGGGATAGAACCCTACCCCTTGTCCGTGGATAGAGCCCTACCCCTTGTCCGTGGATAGAACCCTACCCCTTGTCCGTGGTAGTCCAGTTCACTAACCACTGAGCTATCGCGGCTCCCACCATTTCCTAGTGGTGCTGCAAAATCCATAGTCAACTATGACTGACGGAGGAGGCTACTATTACTATTTAAGTGGGCGTAATTTTTGGCCGATTTGCACCTTTTGACCCAATATATCCGACTTCCAAAGCAAAAGGGAGCTAATTTCCAATATTAGGAAGAAACAATCATCATTTTTTGGCCATGTAATGAGAAGGGAACAGCTGGAATATATTGTAACAACTGGGAAAATTGAGGGACGAAGAGATAGAGGGAAGCACAGAGAAAAAAATAACAGACAGCTAAAAAGAATGGCTTGGCAGAAGGTCAACAACAGAAATGATAAATAGCTGCCGAGAGCGAAAGTTGTGGAGAGACATGATCACCCACGCCACTAGGCCCGGTACTTGATGATGTCCGACTTCAGCACTGGATTTTTGAGTACCTAATTGCCTCCCTTCTTCGATAGATACTCACTTGGCTTGGGTAGTCTGTTACTAGAGGCACCACGAAGAGGTGGAGTAGTGTCTGGATGGTTCACTGATCCTGCGACTGGTTCAGCGACCATTATCTGTGTCACTGGCAAATTCTAGCTCTGTCGCTGCTGTGTTCTAGCCTTGCAACAAATGCTGACACTGCACAACCACACACCCATTAGATCTGGAAATAGCCACAGTTCGCAAACTTTGGAAACACACTCTAAAGCTCCAACTCAAGCAAGAAGCAGACAAATTTGTAGAAAAAGAGAATACATTGCGGAAAAAAACTAACATCTCCCCACAGGGCTGTGACATCAATAATCAACTATGACTGACGAAGGCTGCTACTACTACAAATCTTCCTGTAGCCAGTTTTCAAGTCGTATACTCATTCTGCATGTTGCTTGGTTTTCTGTCTAATCAGTTTCCAAGCCATTGCTTTTGATGTTCCCATTTCTATGGCCCTTATTTATTGCTCCATCATTCCTGTGTTTTCTTTACAAAATCATTCAATAGATTTGACATTTTATTATTGCATCTGTTATATTCTATTTTATTGTCCTGTTACTGCAGTGCTGCTTCTGTTCTATTCTATTTTATTGTCCTGTTGCTGCATCTGTTATATTCTATTTTATTGTCCCGTTGCTGCATCTGTTATATTCTATTATCCTGCTGCCGCAGTGCTACATCTGTTATATTCTATTGTCCTGTTGCTGCAGTGCTACATCTGTTATATTCTATTGTCCTGTTGCTGCAATGTTACATCTGTTATATTCTATTGTCCTGTTACTGCAGTGCTGCATCTGTTATATTCTATTGTCCTGTTGCTGCAGTGTTACATCTGTTATATTCTATTGTCCTGTTGCTGCAGTGTTACATCTGTTATATTCTATTGTCCTGTGCTGCAGTGTTACATCTGTTATATTCTATTGTCCTGTTGCTGCAGTGTTACATCTGTTATATTCTATTGTCCTGTTGCTGCAGTGCTACATCTGTTATATTCTATTGTCCTGTTACTGCAGTGCTGCATCTGTTATATTCTATTGTCCTGTTGCTGCAGTGTTACATATGTTATATTCTATTGTCCTGTTGCTGCAGTGCTACATGTCATATTCTATTGTCCTGTTGCTGCAGTGTTACATCTGTTATATTCTATTGTCCTGTTGCTGCAGTGCTACATGTTATATCCTATTGTCCTGTTGCTGCAGTGTTACATCTGTTATATTCTATTGTCCTGTTGTTGCAGTGCTACATGTCATATTCTATTGTCCTGTTGCTGCAGTGCTACATCTGTTATATTCTATTGTCCTGTTGCTGCAGTGCTACATGTCATATTCTATTGTCCTGTTGCTGCAGTGCTACATCTGTTATATTCTATTGTCCCGTTGCTGCAGTGCTACATCTGTTATATTCTATTGTCCTGTTGCTGCAGTGCTACATCTGTTATATTCTATTGTCCTGTTGCTGCAGTGCTACATGTTATATTCTATTGTCCTGTTGCTGCAGTGCTACATCTGTTATATTCTATTGTCCTGTTGCTGCAGTGCTACATGTCATATTCTATTGTCCTGTTGCTGCAGTGCTACATCTGTTATATTCTATTGTCCTGTGCTGCAGTGTTACATCTGTTATATTCTATTGTCCTGTTGCTGCAGTGCTACATCTGTTATATTCTATTGTCCTGTTGCTGCAGTGCTACATCTGTTATATTCTATTGTCCTGTTGCTGCAGTGTTACATCTGTTATATTCTATTGTCCTGTTACTGCAGTGCTACATGTCATATTCTATTGTCCTCTCATGCTGAAGACAGTTTATAGGCTGAGCGACTCCCCATGTCCAGCAATCTTTATTATCTAATGTAAGACTTTGCACTGGCCCCCCTCAATGTGATTCACAATGCGAAATGTCAGCCCCTCGACCTCGACAAGCGATCTGATGCATGCTGTTATTGCCTCTCTGCTGTTTGTGTTTCTCTAGGTTGGCCTCTAATTTCTTTAACCCTCTGGTTCCCATGTGAGGGCTTCCTCTGAGGTTCCCGTGTTCTCACTTCTCACCACACGAGACCAACATCCCCCATTCTTTTCTTCATTACATGCTGCATCACTTCAACCTAAATTCCCATAAATAGACCATACACTAAAGTTTCCACATTGTGTGTTTGTGAAGTGGTTGTGTTTAGTTTAGTACTAATTCTAAATATTCATGATTTCTGGGAGTTTCTGCCCCCATTTGTTGACACAAATAATGACAAATAAATAAATGAAAATTTTATTTTCATATTTATTAGATAATGGTGTTTTAGTCAATAGTGCTTGCTAGAGCAGTTAGTCCTTGTGGTGCTTGTAACCTTCTAATCAAAAATATATCAGTTGCTTCACTTTGCTGACATTAATTTTGTGTCGATTAAATTAATAATTTCCTCTTGAGAGTTGCATATTGGAGTCATTTTAAAAAAATATATCTTTGAACATTTGTAACAACTAAAGTATCAACGCCAAACTGGCAGTGAACAGAAGCCTTCTGCATGCGTTGTGATAGTTTTCCTTCTTTCAGTCTGTAGCTTTTTCATGTTTTACATTGTTTATTTTAGAAGACTGCCAGATTTTGTTTAAAATTTCTAGTCAGTGGATTGAACATTTTGGCCACATTTGTCATTAGCAGATTTTATTGAATTGTTTAAGTGTGCATTGTTCAGTGTTAGAATGTCGTATTTAACTATCACATCCAAAGATTAGCATTTTAAGTTATGAACTAGGCCTCTTGTCGAGAATCTGGTGATAGTCCACCTATTTCCATTGTATGATGATGTTTTCTTGTATTGGTGGGGACATTTTATTGATCTACCTTTGGTGTTACTGTCCCATTTGTGGTGATGTCTTTTTGTATTGGTAGGGACATTTGGTTGATCTATCTTTTGGTGTTATTGTCCCATCTGTGGTGTCTTCTTGTATTGGTGGGGACATTCTGTTGGCGGATCTTTTTGGTGTTGCTGTCACATTTAAGTTGATGTTGTCTTCTTGTCTTGGTAGGGACAATCTAAAAAGCTGCTGTTGGTCCTACTTTTGATGTTGATTTCACATGTGGTACTTTTGTTCAACCGCCGTTTGACATCTGAATAGCTGCTGTTGGTCCTACTTTTGATGTTGATTTCACATGTGGTACTTTTGTTCAACCGCCCTTTGACATCTGAACAGCTGGCATTGATCAATTTCTTATTATCTTCTGAACAGTTAAATTTGGTCTATAACCTTTGGTTTCATCTTCCTAACATCATCATCATCAAGTACCGGGCCTAGTGGCATAGGTGATCATGTCTCTCCACAACTTTTGATCTCGGCAGCTATTTATCATTTCTGTTGTTGACCTTCTGCCAAGCCATTCTCTTAAGCTGTCTGTTATTTTTTCTCTTTGCTTCCCTCTGTCTCTTCGTCCCTCAATTTTTCCAGTTGTTACAATATATTCCAGTTGTTCTCTTCTCATTACATGGCCAAAAAATGATGATTGTCTCTTCCTAACATTGGAAATTAGCTCTCTTTTTGCTTTGACCTCTCTCAGAACCTCTTCATTACTCTTCTTAGCTGTCCATGGTATTCTCAACATTCTTCTGTAAAACCACATTTCTACAGACTCCAGTGATTTTCTTGTCTGTTGTCCTATTGTCCATGACTCACATCCATATGTTAAGACTGGCTCTACGTAACATTTAAGAACTCTTTTTCTTGTTTCTACTGTCAAAAATGGATTGCATAGTATCTTCCTAATTTTTTGGAAAGCTGCTTTTGCCTGAGCCATTCTGCATCTCACCTCTTTTGTACATCTTCCACCTGAGCTTAACAAAGTTTCCAAATATTTAAATTCATTTACCTGTTTTAATATTGTTCCACTTGTCTTTATTTTGCACTGAGGTGATGTCTTTTTCTTTGTTGTTACCATTACCTCTGTCTTTTTGCTATTAAGACTGACAGCAGAATCCTGAATCTTCCTAACAGCAGAATCATTTTGGTTCAAACATTCTGAGTGGCTGCTATTGCTGTTCTTATGTATCCCATTCAATATAATTGCTGTGTGCTTGTTTTGGTGGAACATTCTGGGTAGCTAATACACATCCTTACCTTTGCCAACCAACCAGTTTTCATATTCATCATCACCAGTGGGTTGTCTTTTCATTTGTAGAAGATTACACTCATCACAGCCCGATTGAAAGAATCTCTGTCTCTAGCCAGATCTCCTACTGTCACATTCAAGTTATCTTAGATGTCTTTAAACCTTGCTCAGCCCATCTCATCTTCCTGAAACCATGCCTTCCATTATTCTTCCTTCCAGTCCACCATGTCTTTCAACATAGCCAAGGTGTTTCAATATCCTATGTAAGATGATTCTGTGTTCTTGATCCTTCTAGTCCCGTTACAAATTTGGGGCGAGCTGTTTGTTTATAGAGTCTGTGCTTGTCACCCTTGTCTCTTTTGTTTTGAATTTTTTTTTTTTCAGTGTTTTTTTTTTAACGTCGTCCTCGTTTCCTCTGATCTGGTATTTCCCATTTGAGAGCCTGTTTAGTAATTCTCTAGATGTTTCTTTTAAATACGTGCCCGACATGTGTCATTTTTTTTTCCTTCTTTTTTTTTAAAATTATAGACATGATAAATGGCTGCATGGCCGTTTCTCCTATTGCAACATTAGTCTTGAATTAATTCTATGTCATGCAAAGTACCTTCCTTAGGCATTATTCTTCTTATGCACTTTTTTTTTTTCCCCTTCAATCTCCTTTGTTGTTTTCACAAGCAAAAGTGAGGGTGAGTTAAAAGATTCAATTGAAAAGTTTTTGTGCTGAGTATCTCCAATCGCAAAATGTGTCAAGGTTTTTAACATTTAAGCCACTTTTGTTGATTTTGATCTCTTTTCTAGTCTCATACTCTATCCGCATCCTGATCTATACTGCTCATCAGGTCGCATATCCTTTGCAGAAAGTTGCTTTCACCTCAGCCCATTTGAAAGAATCTCTCTCTCTAGACAGATCTCCCACAGAACATTGCTTTCACCACAGCCCATTTGAAAGAATCTCTCTCTCTAGACAGATCTCCCACAGAACATTGCTTTCACCTCAGCCCATTTGAAAGAATCTCTCTCTCTAGACAGATCTCCCACAGAACATTGCTTTCACCACAGCCCATTTGAAAGAATCTCTCTCTCTAGACAGATCTCCCACAGAACATTGCTTTCACCACAGCCCATTTGAAAGAATCTCTCTCTCTAGACAGATCTCCCACAGAACATTGCTTTCACCACAGCCCATTTGAAAGAATCTCTCTCTCTCTAGACAGATCTCCCACAGAACATTGCTTTCACCACAGCCCATTTGAAAGAATCTTTGTCTCTAGCCAGATCTCCCACAGAACGTTGCTTTCACCATAGCCAATTTGATGTCTCTAGCCAGATCTCCCACAGAACATTGCTTTCACCACAGCCCATTTGAAAGAATCTTTGTCTCTAGCCAGATCTCCCACAGAACGTTGCTTTCACCATAGCCAATTTGATGTCTCTAGCCAGATCTCCCACAGAACGTTGCTTTCACCATAGCCAATTTGATGTCTCTAGCCAGATCTCCCACAGAACGTTGCTTTCACCACAGCCAATTTGAAAGAAATGTGTCTTTAGCCAGATCTCCCACTTCTTCTGTTGTCATGTTTAAGGTCTCTTTGGTGTCTTGAAACCACCTTCGTCTTGGCCTGCCTCTGAGGTGTCGCCCAGGAACCATGTCTTCCATTATTTTTCTTACCAACCTGCTGTCTCTTTTGACTGTTTAAATCTTTTAATATGTCTTCATTGCTCTTTTTCACTATCCATGGTATCTTAAAGAATTTCTGTAGCTTTTTGTTTCAAACGAATTGATTTTCTTCCTTGTGTTTGCAAAGTTGTACATGATTCACAACCATATGTTGGTATCGGGAAGATACATGTCCTTAGTAATTTTATTTTTACTGCCTTGCTATTTGTGCCACATGTTCTTCATGGCATTTAATTTGTTGCTATTGCTAATCGTCTTTTGATCTCTTTCTGACAGTCTCCATAGTTAATTACTACAGATCCCTGATAGTCGTTATTTGTTATAATTTCAAGTTCTTCACTGTTGATGATGATTTTGTGTTGACTTTGTTTTGTCAGTGGACATTTTCTTCACTTTCTGCATGTTTAGATAGAGTTTTAACACACTCAATTGTCTCTTTTTAATTCTTCTGCGCTGTCAAAGAGTAGGACTGTGTCATCGGCGTATTTGAGTGTCTGGAATTGTTGCCATTTATTGTGAAAGGGCCGAACTTCATAAATTTGTCAATTCTGGCATGTGTTCATGATGTTCTCAGTATGGGTGTTCAACAGTTATGGAGAGAGGATGTCTTTGCCCCCCTTTTTGTGCTTCAACCCAAATTGATATTTTGCCCACTATTTTGATAGCTGCTTGCTGTTCATGATAAAGTGATTCAGTTGGTTGTTGTAGGTGTGTTGGAAAGCCCATATCTGTCATGATGGTCCACAGTTTCTTGATGTTGTATGCAGTCAAACATCTTCTACCTTTCAGATCCCTGTGGAGCATAGGTCTTCAACAAACACTTTCAACTACCTGTGGAGCATAGGTCTTCAATAAACACTTTCCAAGTCGTTCTGTTTCTTGCCATTCTTTTAAGATCATTCCATGTCTTCCCCATCATCTTCATCTCTGCTTCTGTCTGCCTTCTCCAAGAATTTCTTGGTCTTACTCTTTGTCTTTTACCCTGGGGATTCCAAAAAAGGGCCTGTTGTGTAATACTCTCAGTTGGCTTCCGCAGTGTGTGTGTGCCCTATCCAGCGCCATCGTCTTCGCTGTATCTCTTTATCCACTGGTATTTGACTAGTGCATTTCCATAATTCTATGTTAGTGATTTTGTCCTGCCATTTCCATCCTTTTATTCTGCGTAAGCATCCATTAATGAAAGTCTGTATCTTCATGGTTGTCGGTTTTGTTGTTCTCCATGTTTCACAGCCATATAATAGGACCGACTTAACATTGGAGTTGAAAATTTTTATTTTTGTATTTAACCTAATTTCTTTGGACTTCCATATGTTTCCCAGTGCAACAAAAGCTCCTCTTGCTTTTGATATCCTTATTTTGGTATCATTTTCTGTTCCTCCCTCTTTATCTATATTACTGCCCAGATATATGTAAGATTGTACATCTAGTAGAGGTATTTCTCCTAGTTTTATTCGGTCATTGCCACTGCATTAATTCTCATAATGTTGGTCTTATCCCTATTAATCTTCAGTCCTAGCTGTTGTGTCACAGTCCAACAACTTGCTGTAACCTATAAAGCATGTATGCAGTACTATGCTGTATTCTCCACACTTCTCAAGAATGTTTCTCATGCTTATGATGTGGTCTATACTACCACCAAAGTAATAAAAGTCATCCAGTCCTGCACCTTCTTCCCATTCAGGTAAATATCGCCTTTTGGTACAGCCCCAATTGTCATTATTTTGGTCTTCTCTCTGTTAATGTCAAGTTCTATTTTGCCAGCCTACTATGGAGCACAATATCGGCTGCTAAATCCTGATCTTCCAGTTGAGTTCTATGCTCAGTCAGCTTTAAATAGATAGATCATCTATTTCTATTTTCTCAGGAAAAAAAAAAGATGTTCTGGTGTAGTGCTGGCCGGGTATCCAAAAGTATGTGGATGGTGAAATAAAAGTCAACACCATAAACGTAGTATATTGTGTGTGTGTGTGTGTGTGCGCATATACAGAGGAGAACTAGAATCACCAGTCGCTGGGCACTGCAGGATTTGCTCAGAAGGGGATCTGAGCACATATGGACTTGTCTGGAGTGCAGTGATGATGACCCACAAATAACTCAAAACAGAGAGAGCATTTTCCCCATATTCTCCTGGCTTTGCTTGAACTGTTTTAGTTGACATATTGCAACTAGGGCAGCTTCTAGCAGATGGCACTTATGCTTGTAGATGCCTCCTGTAGCTTGTAGCAGATGGCACTTATGCTTGTAGATGCCTCCTGTAGCTTTATGGTTATGCACCTTCCACATGTCCATTTTTTCAGTGACTCAGTCCACACACACACACTATTTTTAATTGTAACAGGTTGCTCGCCCCAAATTAAATTAACCTGTTTTGATCACATGCCCACGAGGTTCTTTGTTCCCTTTTTTTTCTTTTGTTTACTTATTTCTTTTTTCATTGTTTCGCCTTTGTTGTGAATTTAGGACTGATATCCGCTCTATACTTGACTGTAATCCACAGCTTGTGGGTGTGAAGATCTTGCCATCGTGGCTGTTCCACTTGGGCTATAATGTGCTGACTTGTATGTGTTCATAAGTTGTGTTCTTACTTGACGTGCTTCAGGAGCTAAGTTTCACATCTCTTTGCCACACGTATCCAGGGCAGTAGATCCACACAGAAAGTTTAAAGTCATGCTCTATCCACACAGAAAGTTTAAAGTCATGCTCTATCCACACAGAAAGTTTAAAGTCATGCTCTATCCACTCGTATCCAGGACAGTAGATCCACACAGAAAGTTTAAAGTCATGCTTTATCCACTCGTATCCAGGGCAGTAGATCCACACAGAAAGTTTAAAGTCATGCTCTATCCACTCGTATCCAGGACAGTAGATCCACACAGAAAGTTTAAAGTCATGCTCTATCCACTCGTATCCAGGGCAGTAGATCCACACAGAAAGTTTAAAGTCATGCTCTATCCACTCGTATCCAGGACAGTAGATCCACACAGAAAGTTTAAAGTCATGCTCTATCCACACAGAAAGTTTAAAGCCATGCTCTATCCACACAGAAAGTTTAAAGCCATGCTCTATCCACACAGAAAGTTTAAAGTCATGCTCTATCCACACAGAAAGTTTAAAGTCATGCTCTATCCACTCATATCCAAGACAGTAGATCCACACAGAAAGTTTAAAGCCATGCTCTATCCACACAGAAAGTTTAAAGTCATGCTCTATCCACACAGAAAGTTTAAAGTCATGCTCTATCCACTCATATCCAAGACAGTAGATCCACACAGAAAGTTTAAAGTCATGCTCTATCCACACAGAAAGTTTAAAGTCATGCTCTATCCACACAGAAAGTTTAAAGTCATGCTCTATCCACTCATATCCAAGACAGTAGATCCACACAGAAAGTTTAAAGCCATGCTCTATCCACACAGAAAGTTTAAAGTCATGCTCTATCCACACAGAAAGTTTAAAGTCATGCTCTATCCACTCATATCCAAGACAGTAGATCCACACAGAAAGTTTAAAGTCATGCTCTATCCACACGGAAAGTTTAAAGTCATGCTCTATCCACTCATATCCAAGACAGTAGATCCACACAGAAAGTTTAAAGCCATGCTCTATCCACACAGAAAGTTTAAAGTCATGCTCTATCCACACAGAAAGTTTAAAGTCATGCTCTATCCACTCATATCCAAGACAGTAGATCCACACAGAAAGTTTAAAGTCATGCTCTATCCACACAGAAAGTTTAAAGTCATGCTCTATCCACTCATATCCAAGACAGTAGATCCACACAGAAAGTTTAAAGCCATGCTCTATCCACACAGAAAGTTTAAAGTCATGCTCTATCCACACAGAAAGTTTAAAGTCATGCTCTATCCACACGGAAAGTTTAAAGTCATGCTCTATCCACTCATATCCAAGACAGTAGATCCACACAGAAAGTTTAAAGTCGAGCTCTATCCACTCATATCCACTCCAGGAGATCCACACAGAAAGTGTAAAATCTTTATTTAGATCACACAGTGTCCAGCGACTGGCGACTCCAAAATTAAATGAATACTGACAAATCCTGATTGCTTGCTACCTACCCAGTCTGCCAAGACACCTCTGGCCATATATATTGTTTTCATGAGTTTCTTTTAGACTTAACATCACAGAAAAAAAGCACATTGTCTACATAAAATGATAGCATACAGCTAAAGCAAGTAGAGTAGTTTAAAAGCCATATGTAGTCTTGATTTATCTCTGAACAAATGCATCCAGTTTATGCATCTGTTTGATTCCCATTGCTCATTTGCTGTAAATGTTGATAAAGCATTTGAGTTGGATATCCTACACTTTTGTTTTAAGTTGATTTTTTTCGTTCCACCGTATTTTCTCAACATTCCTCTAAAAATCCAATGCTGTCTTTATCACTCTGATAGCTGTATGTTACTGCACCTTGCAGTATTTTAACTTCACTCCACTCTTTTATTTATATTCCATGTCACTCTGATAGCTGTATGTTACTGCACCTTGCAGTATTTTAACTTCGCTCCACTCTTTTATTTCTATTCCACCTCACTCGAAAGCTAAAAGCCAATGCTGTCTTTGTCACTCTGATAGCTGTATGTTACTGCACCTTGCAGTATATTAACTTCGCTCCACTCTTTTATTTCTATTCCATGTCACGCGAAAGCTAAAAGCCAATGCTGTCTTTGTCACTCTGATAGCTGTATGTTACTGCATCTTGCAGTATTTTAACTTCACTCCACTCTTTTATTTATATTCCATGTCACTCAGCTGTATGTTACTGCATCTTGCAGTATTTTAACTTCACTCCACTCTTTTATTTATATTCATGTCACTCAGCTGTATGTTACTGCATCTTGCAGTATTTTAACTTCACTCCACTCTTTTATTTATATTCCATGTCACTCGAAAGCTAAAAGACAATGCTGTCTTTATCACTCTGATAGCTGTGTGTTACTGCATCTTGCAGTATTTTAACTTCACTCCACTCTTTTATTTATATTCCATGTCACTCTGATAGCTGTAATTTACTGCATCTTGCAGTATTTTAACTTCACTCCACTCTTTTATTTATATTCCATGTCACTCTGATAGCTGTAATTTACTGCATCTTGCAGTATTTTAACTTCACTCCACTCTTTTATTTATATTCCATGTCACTCTGATAGCTGTAATTTACTGCATCTTGCAGTATTTTAACTTCACTCCACTCTTTTATTAATATTCCATGTCGCCATAAAGCTATAAGCCTCTAAATGCCTGCTAACATGTCTGCATTTTAAACATCTGCACACTAATTATTTTCCATTTGCCAGGTAGAATGTACATAGAATTAATTTGTTTTCAATGTTTTTTTTTATTATTTTTTTTTTATTTGGTATGTCCTTGCCATGTCGTCGTTAAATTTGTAACATTCTTCCTCTTTATAATTTTCAGTGGGGGCTCGAAGACTCTGAGTGATTGCTATAAATAGAAGTGAGACCACCTTTATTTTTTTTTATTTTTATGATAGCTTTATTTATGCCTTTTTTTTTAAAAATTATTATTTTAGTAATTTGCACAGTCAAACCCATATTATCCCCCTTGCTGCATGTTTAATGAAATCCAATTGGATCATATCTAGAGGGGTTTGGCAGCTGAAATTTAAGCATCTGAAATAACAAGCTGGTGTAAAGGTATAGTAGAGAAAAAAAATGAATGGACAGGCAAAGATTCAAATTTAAAACCCTAGCTATATACTTGGAAAGTAGCAGTAGCTGTAGACAAAGTTATATGTAGAGAAGATAAAGAAAGCTAGTAGCCACTATTGAGAGGAGAGAAGTTTTAATGACCGGTGGTAGTCTGATGACCCTCTATGAGTACATTTAAAATGATTGACAAAGAGCAGATGCAGACAGACTTGAGACAACATAACAAATACTGAAAGACTTTGCCATTTGTTATACAACCTCAGTTTTTAAAAAAAAGTTTGAAAAGTTTAATCCCCCTACAGAAAAGACAATCTGCTACCTTGCAGGAAGATTGGGGACAATCAAAGGCTAAGGAAAGCAAACTTGAATAAAATGCTGGCAGAAATTGGATGCACTGGGCCAGTGGCGCAGAACACAGTGCAACGTTTTAACTTAAATTGTAACTTTTCTTGATAACTGAATCACTTAGACAGACAGCTGACTTCATGGAATCCTACTCTGATTGAGTCTTGATCGCAGAGACTGAGATACAACCTCAAATCTTGTGTTGGTCAGTTGATTTAATTTTGACTCTGTGTTATGGTTTGCCATTTAACTGTGTTATTTTCACCTTTCGGCCCAACACTTCCTACTTCAGCACGACATTTTTGAGTACCGGGTTGTCTTCCCTCTTCAATCCCTACTCGCTTGGCCAGATTACACAGGTTAGTCTGTTACTAGAGGCACCACAGAGAGGTGGAGCAGAGTCTGGATGGTTCTGGTTAATCCTGCCTGTTTGTTTCCAGTAAGAAACACAGCAAGAGAAAGAACAACAGAAAAACCTCAGTCAGCCTGACCGCATGCTTGCGTGTGTGGACTGAGACATGTCAACTGACAAATAGGCTAACCATTACCTCACACAGGTGCAATCATTCCTTTTTCTATGGTTCTCTCCCACCCAATGAGATGTGAGGGGATAAAAAAGGTAAATTGCCCCGTCACACCAAGTGGCATATAGGGAATATGGTGTTAGTGACCATAGTTTTTTACAGACCTTCAGCACATGAATTTTTGGGTAATGTGGTCAGTATTGCGCTCATGCTGCTTTACTTTCCCAGCAAAATTCCGGTACTCATTTAAAGCTAGGTGAATCCAGAAGCCGTCGATCAGGGTCGAATCCAACCTCTTGTCCTTAGTAGTGCAGTTCACTAACCATACCATATGTTGCTCTGCAGAAGAACTAGTAGTTGACCAGAATCTTGAGACTGGTCTCATTAAAGCACAAACTCCATAGCAATGACAATCATATTCCTAGAGCATGGTCTCCAGATTACCTGGTGGCTGGGTTAACCACAGGAGTTTTTGATAACCTCTAGGCCTGCTTTCTTCATGGTGCATGCATAATTTGAGCAATTTTAGTTATTTCATCTCTGAAATATATATTAAATCCAAATTGCAGAAACTGTAGTTTGAAGCCCCCACCTGACCTTTACCATAAAGTCATGAACATTGTATGTCTCTTGATGCTGCTAACTCTCTTCTAGTATTAGCACGCTGCATGAAATCTGTAACACATGTGATGAGTCTTGGGGTAGTTGTCAGAAAGTTGATTAATATAATTTTAGTGGTGGCAGAATTTTTATTAATGTTACATTTTTCACCCTGGCAACAGCATACAGCATGCTCTTTTCAAATACGATTGGTTCTTTTTTTTTTTTTTTTTTTTTTCTTGGTCAAATTAAACACGTGACATGGAAACTGTTTTTCTTTTTTCCATTCATTAAAGTTAGGACTAGGCTTTCAGTCTCACCATCACAAAGATTTACAGCAGCTGGGAAGATATTCAAATGAATCTCCTAGATTTGAACTGTGGTACTTCTGAGCATGAGGCTATGGCCCTAGCGATGAGCACTTTTGCTGCTCCAGTGCTGTATTTATTTATATATATTTTAATATCGGACTTAAGCAGGTACCCAAACAGTTCTGTGCTTTGTTCTCTCTCAAAGTAACTGGGTGGGCTAGAGATGCCGGACTCTGGACGAGAAGGTCCCAGGTTCGATTCCCACATCAGTGGAAATTTTAAAAAATTTAATCAAGTGATTTCTTCGTGGCTGTATGATGAGTAGGTAGATCTCGTGTGATGAAACCTCATCTTTGAGTGATGACAGAGATTGAATGTTCTAGCAGTAACTCTTCAGCTTTAGAGTTTAAATCCCACAACTGGCAGTAGGGATTTTTCATTTTAAATTCATGGTTTCTTCACTGGTCTCTGGGTAGTGAGATCCAATGTCTAGCCTTCTCTGGGTAGTGAGATCCAATGTCTAGCCTTCTCTGGGTAGTGAGATCCAATGTCTAGCCCTCTCTGGGTAGTGAGATCCAATGTCTAGTCCTCTCTGGGTAGTGAGATCCAATGTCTAGCCTTCTCTGGGTAGTGAGATCCAATGTCTAGTCCTCTCTGGGTAGTGAGATCCAATGTCTAGCCTTCTCTGGGTAGTGAGATCCAATGTCTAGCCTTCTCTGGGTAGTGAGATCCAATGTCTAGCCCTCTCTGGGTAGTGAGATCCAATGTCTAGCCCTCTCTGGGTAGTGAGATCCAATGTCTATCCCTCTCTGGGTAGTGAGATCCAATGTCTATCCCTCTCTGGGTAGTGAGATCCAATGTCTTGCCTTCTCTGGGTAGTGAGATCCAATGTCTAGCCCTCTCTGGGTAGTGAGATCCAATGTCTAGCCCTCTCTGGGTAGTGAGATCCAATGTCTAGCCTTCTCTGGGTAATGAGATCCAATGTCTAGCCTTCTCTGGGTAGTGAGATCCAATGTCTATCCCTCTCTGGGTAATGAGATCCAATGTCTAGCCCTCTCTGAGTAATGAGGTCCAATGTGTAGCTTTCTCTAACAATGGCCAAAAGCAGGACATTCTGCACACATTAAAGAACCCATGGAAGTTAATAGGAAAAAATCCCAATATAAAAATTGAGAGTATCTCTGAGTATGATCTCATATATATCATGTGAATATCTGCCTGTACGGCAAAGGAACACCTGAGCACATGGCTGCCAGTGTGGATAAGAGGAAATCATAATATTCACACAAAATTAGCTGAAGATATAAAGCTGGCGATCATTTTAACAAAATGGAGGGAGGTGTGACATCCTACAATAATAATTATTAATCTTGATTGGTTGCTTCTGTTTTCTGCCAGCCCGAAATGAGAGCTGGAACTTAATTTTTCTGAGAAAGGATCAGACTTACCCAATGTTGGCCAAATTAGCCAAATATAAATACGCTATTTGTTAACACAAACATGCATTAACATCATATTCCATCAGTGTCTAGATCAAGATGCCTTCTGTTGGTTGCTCATCCTATCTTTGCCCGTCGATTATTCTGCTGTTTGGAGAGTTGCTCTTAAAAGGATGTTAAGTGGGCGTGTCTCTATTGTGTTGTGGTTTGCAATATAACTGTGACATTTTTGAGTGCCGGGTTGTCTTCCCTCTTCGATTAGTACTCACTTGGCCAGACTAGACAGGTTAGTCTTTTACAAGAAGCAACATGGAGAGGTGGAGCAGGGTCTGGATGGTTCTGGTTCACTGATCCTGGCACAAGCCATCAGCTGTGGGTCGCTGGCAACTTCCAGCTCTGCTGCTGGGAGGTGCCTCCTGTTTTGATAGTAACAAGTTAATCCATTCAAAACTGAGAATAGAGAACAGCATTTCAGCATCCATCCTGACATTTCACAGCATGCATGGATTAAGATGTTCTTCTTTCTCTCTCTCCTTCTCCCCCCCCCCCCATATCTCTTTTTTTGTTTGGTTTAAATTTATTATTTGAAGATAACATTATATATATTCTTATTATGCCTTAACCTTTGCTTGTTTTAAGAGGGTGATTCAAACTGCAAGGTTTCTGTGTTTTAGATTGTGGTTCTGCCTTATGACTTCAGCTCAAAAGGACAATAGATAGATTCAAACTGATAAACATCACGCAAAAATTGGGGGAAATTCCAGTTTTGGCTAAAGTTTTCGCTTATTATATTTGAGTAGATTAAATGCTCGTGAAAAGAAACCATGTGAGTAAGATATTCAACGTGATCCTCAAGAATTTACTACGGAAGAGTTATTATATTTTAGTTGTGCTTTTGAAGTAACAACTGGGCATATTTACTACTAATATGTCATTGACAAAGACTGGGGTGATTGTTACAACTTATTTCCAATATGTGGTTTGACTGTACATGCTTGGCCAGTTCTTTTACATGTTTAATTTATATTCTTTTGGCTTTGCTTTTGGTTGTATTTTATTATTTTTTAAAGAAATATTGTTTCTTGGCTTTCGATTTATTGTTTTATGTTTTTAATTTTTTTTTCTTTGTTTTTAAGTTGTTGTGCCATTTAAAGTTTTTTTTTTTTTAAGTTGTTGTTTGTTTTGTAAGAAATTTGGCATATATCTTTCATTTTTTCTTTGTTTTTTTTTTAATTGGCTAATCTTATTTTGATGTTGATTCATTTTCTATATTTTAAAATTACTTTTAATGTGCATTTATATGATTTTGGTGCTTTGTTTTATCAAATGAAACTGCAAAGTATTTTTCTTATGAATGTGACTTCCTTTAGATTCAGATTTCAGATCAATGTTAGTTCACAGAAATGGCCTCAATTTGTCCACAGTCATCCCCAGATAGAGCTGTCAGTTTCCAGCAGCTGTTGCTTCCATTAGCTCACGTATCGGTCATACACCTTACACTCACATGGTCTCAGTTATTTCCTCAGGAGTCACCACTAGAGATCTCCTTTCTTGTTTGTCCTGGGCCAGCTTTTCAAGTCACAGCATTTTCCTTCAGTTCTTTATTTGTGTGGGGGGGTTAAATTTTCTTTTTGCCGTGCTGTTCTTGCCATTTGGAGTCTTGTCGCTTTCATAAAACCAACACCTGATGTCACCTCTGTTGTCTTCTTGTACCAGGTTTCCACGCCCATGAAGTATGAAGCCATTTTCTTATATTTCTTTATCAACCATGTTTGTGTCTAATATACTAATACACTAAAAGTGACATATCGGCAGACCTAAACTACGATACAGAGATATATCTGTAAATCATCTCTGAATGACATCTCCGTCTGTGGCAATGACTGGTAACATCTGGCAAGTGATCGCACATCATGGAGAGCATGTTTAAGGAATGGTATAACATCATTTGAGACTGTGCTAAGGCAAAACTTAGAAGAGTAAAGACTCAAAGAATGGAAAACTCTGTGGATCAGTGGGCCTGACTTGTTCATTCTCTGGCCGTGTGTGTTTGTCAAACATTGGTAGAATTAGCTGCGAGAGAAGCTGCTCGACAAAAACAAAAAAACTACACAATTGCCTAGACCATCTGATAAGACGAAAAGGGCCGTATATATGTTTGTGTGTCTGTACACATATTAGTATCAGTTTCCTACTGGAACACAGCGCAATTGGGATGCCGTATGTTGAGGATTTGCTTACCAATCTGAAGATGTGGTTGGAGGCCCAGTTTTTAGGAATTTTACAATTAAAAAAAAAAAGTAAAGTACCCCCGTCACGCCAAGTGGCGTATAGGGAATATGGTGTTAGTGACCATAAATTTTACAGACCTTCAGCACATAATGTTCGGGGTAATGTGGTCGGTATTACGCCCGCGCCGCTTTACTTTCCCAGAAAAATCCGGTACCCATTTAAGGCTGGGTGAACCCGGAAGCCGTCGGTTGGGATCAAACCCTACCCCTTGTCCTTTGTAGTCCAGTTCACTAACCACTGAGCTGTCGCGGCTAATTTTACAATTGAGGCATCATTAAGGTGGATAGGCTATGAGACTTTTGGTCAATATGACAGATAGGTGGCAGTAACCATTGAGGCTCAGTCTGAAAAGTGTTCCTTGTTGCAGTTTCCTCATATTCCTAATATGGCTTGCTGCCAGAGCTACTGAGTTTAGTGCTCTGTGCACACCATGAGCTGTTTTTTTTTTCATCTTGATGGTGTTTCTAGCCTTCTCTGTTTATTATATTTTGGCTCTGATCGTAGCAGATGGCCCCAAGAGCCTTCTCTGTTTATTATATTTTGGCTCTGATCGTAGCAGATGGCCCAAGAGCCTTCTCATTTTGGCTCTGATCGTAGCAGATGGCCCCAAGAGCCTTCTCTGTTTATTATATTTTGGCTCTGATCGTAGCAGATGGCCCCAAGAGCCTTCTCATTTTGGCTCTGATCGTAGCAGATGGCCCCAAGAGCCTTCTCTGTTTATTATATTTTGGCTCTGATCGTAGCAGATGGCCCCAAGAGCCTTCTCTGTTTATTATATTTTGGCTCTGATCGTAGCAGATGGCCCCAAGAGCCTTCTCATTTTGGCTCTGATCGTAGCAGATGGCCCCAAGAGCCTTCTCTGTTTATTATATTTTGGTTCTGATTGTAGCATCTTTAGTGTGTTGAAATGATACTTCAATTGTGTGTGGATTGTTCAACCTGAAGGTTGTTACATGTTCCATTCTATTGACCTTGTTAGTTCGCATCATTTTTCTGGCAGCCCTGTTATGTAGTTCAGGATTGGTTTCTCTTATGATTTTATGATCTACTTCTGTCCTAATCTTCTCCGACAGCATTCAGTTTTCCTAAGCTCGACATATTAATCTGAACGGAACCAGCTGTGAAGATAGCCATTAGCAGAAGGTCATCTCACGTACCCCAAAGTTTGTCTAGTTTATTATTCATTCTCTGTATTATTCATTCACATATTTTAAGGACATGTTCTG
This sequence comes from Megaustenia siamemsis, assembly GCA_032433765.1. NCBI lineage: Eukaryota > Metazoa > Mollusca > Gastropoda > Stylommatophora > Ariophantidae > Megaustenia > Megaustenia siamemsis. The sequence goes on along the minus strand of JAVIAB010000159.1, from coordinate 26,063,970 downwards.
AAAATACATAGACCTAATTGGCATATCCATAAAGTCTCGACACATAGACAAAATATACATATTTTCAAGAAATCACATTTATTAACATTTTATTCAGTTGAAATATTAAATAACATCTTCAATATGATTTTCATCATTTGCGATACAAAGGTTGATGCGCTTTGCAAAATTCGCATGAACTCGTAATATGTCCACATTGCAGTCAATTTTAGTATATTCATCTTCCAATCCGGTTAGGGAAATTGCCGTTCAGCTAATCTCTCTGTATGTTTTGCCTGTGTGTCCAGACATTAGAGACACCCTGTACAAGGTGGGGAGCCGCGATAGCTCAGTGGTTAGTGAACTGGACTACAAAGGACATGGGGTAGGGTTTGATCCCAACCGACGGCTTTCGGGTTCACCCAGCCTTAAATAGGTACCGGATTTTTTTCTGGGAAAGTAAAGCAGCATGGGTGTAATACCGACCACATTACCCCAAAAATCATGTGGTGAAGGTCTGTAAAATATAGGGTCACTAACACCATATTTCCCTATACGCCACTTGGCGTGACGGGGGTACTTTACTTACTTACTGTACAATGTGGGGCTATAGCCATTCTGTGCCAGAAAATCATGGTCCGGTGTACTCGATTCAGATTCCACTTGGATCTTGTGCAGATTTACTTTGTTCTAGTCTGTCATGGCTATTCAAATCAAACGTACTATCTACCCTTACGTATGCATGTGAGAGCTGGAAAACAACAAGAGATTTAGAAACAAAGTTGAATGCATTTGAAAATAAATGTCTAAGGAAAATACTTGGTATAGCGTGGAACGAATTCAAAACAAACGAGGAAATTAGAGCAATCGCCAATCAACCACTAATATCTTCAGTAATCAAGAAAAGACAATGGTCATATGTTGGACATGTGATGAGGAGAGATAATAACCGAATAGCAAGCCCTCATGTAGGGGAACAATTGGTAAGAGGTAAAGAGGCCGCCCCAGAGAGAGACACTGAAAAGAACATTGATCAGAGAGGCAAGAGCAGAAGGAATCGGCTCCCTCAATGAGATAGAGTTGCTTGCACAGAACAGAGACAAATGGTGAGATTTGATAAAAGATCTTTACAAGGATTGAAAACTGCTAGAATAAAAATGTAGATAAGAGAAAGAGTATCTGGGTCTATGCCCTTTGGGCAGGCTACGGCTCGAAAGATCATTAGATAGATAGATAGATAGATAGACAGACAGACAGACAGTCAGTCAGTCAGTCAGTCTGTCATGTAGTTCTGTCTATTCAGTTTGTACCCTAATTGATTACCCTTATTTGGATAGAACCATCAGGAGACACAACCTTCAGATTCATCAGTTTACAAACAGCATCCCAGCATGCAATCTTTGGTTGCATGAACTTATTGTTGTGTGCTTTCATTTGTAACTCTCTCGTTGCTGATTTTTGTGCATGTTAGATAGAAGACCATATAGCATAGCATTTTGGATTGGACATTGCATGGCATCATAATGTTACATTTCATTAGTTGTTGATGGAACATTTATGAAAAAGTGATTAGTTGTTGATAGAACATTTATGAAAAACTGATTAGCTGTTGATGGAACATTTATGAAAAACTGATTAGCTGTTGATGGAACATTTATGAAAAAGTGATTAGCTGTTGATGGAACATTTATGAAAAAGTGATTAGCTGTTGATGGAACTTTTATGAAAAAGTGATTAGCTGTTGATGGAACATTTATGAAAAAGTGATTAGCTGTTGATGGAACATTTATAAAAAAGTGATTAGCTGTTGATGGAACATTTATGAAAAAGTGATTAGCTGTTGATGGAACATTTATGAAAAAGTGATTAGTTGTTGAAAAGCTTAATTCCAACAGACGACAAAATATACATGGACAACAAACCGTGGAAGAGGTCGATCACTTTATCTATCTTGGAAGTCACATTGATCGAGAAGGGGATACAAGCAAAGAAATTATAATCAGAATAGCTAAAGCAGCAATGTCTTTCAGAAGTCTTGAAAAGTTGTGGAAATTAAAGCTCATCAGCACAAACACAAAACTTAGACTGTTCAAATCAGAAACTTAGAAAATTCAAAACAAACGAGGAAATTAGAGAAATCGCTAATCAACCACTAATATCTTCTGTAATCAAGAAAAGACAATGGTCATATGTTGGACATGTGATGAGAAGAGATAATGACTGAATAACAAGCAAGCCCTCATGTGGGGAACAAGAGGTAAGAGGAGAAGAGGCCGACCCAGAGAGAGACACTGAAAAGAACATTGATCAGAGAGGCAAGAGCAGAAGGAATCGGCTCCCTCAATGAGATAGAGTTGCTTGCACAGAACAGAGACAAATGGCGAGATTTGATAAAAGATCTTTACAAGGATTGAAAACTGCTAGAATAAAAATGTACATAAGAGAAAGAGTATCTGGGTCTATGCCCTTTGGGCTGGCTATGGCTGGAAAGGTCAATATATAGGTCAATAGATAGATTAGTTGTTGATAGAACATTTAAGAAAATGTGATTAATTGTTGTTAGAACATTTATGAAAATGTGATTAACTGTTGATAGAACATTTATGAAAGAGTGACCTATCTTTCCACAATTCTGGTAAGCCCAAATGGTATTTACAGAATATGACATGGCATTTCAATTGTTCCTTTTCCTTATCCTAGATCTTTCTTTTCTTGTGCTACATCAATTCTGTAAAATAAATAAATTACTGAGTTCCAGCTTTGCCTCCCTTCTCCCTGCTGTACGTGCATTAAAGCTAATGTATCAGAGCTATCGTTTGCAAGGATCTATTTATACTTTATTTCTGTATATACAGTAGGTAAAAAAAATAAAAAGGTAAAGTACCCTCGTCACGCCAAGTGGCGTATAGAGTATATGGTGTAGGTGACCATAAATTTTACAGACCTTTGGCACATGATTTTTGGGGTAATGTGGTCGGTATTACGCCTGTGCCGCTTTACTTTCCCAGAAAAAAAATCCGGTGCCCATTAAAGGCTGGGTGAACCGGAAGCCGTCGTTTTGGGATCGTACCCTACCACTTGTCCTTTGTAGAACATGATTTCTCAATTTGAAGGTCTATCATCTATGCTGCAAATATTCTCCGTTTGATTCTTTTCATCATTTAAACCCCACTGCCTTCCATTACTTTTTTCACCTAGTATTTCCCTGTTCTGACAAGGTTTTCCCTTTTCTAAATGCTGAAGATTTTTTTTTTTATTTTTTTTATTTTGATAACTGTTTTCTTGTTGTTTCTACATTTCGTTATTTCCATGTTGCAATTTGTCATTTCGTTGTTTCCATGTTGCATTTTATCATTTCATTATCTTTCATTTTTTTTCCCACTTCATTGCTGTGTGCCATGTTTCTTGTTTGACTCCTTCCAGTGCTATTATGCATGCCTCAAACAAAGTTATGAATGTTTTTCACATTTTTCTGGTTTACTTTTCAGTAAGAAGATATTGTGACTGTTCATTGGCTGAAGTTGACAACCCATGATGCCTGCATTCTGAACCAAAGTTACCTGCTCCTGCTGAAATGACAAGAAAAGAACACACAATAGCCTCACTTCTACATTGCTTATTGCTAGATGACACTCGTCCTGGCATTAACCATCACTACAAATGTTCATGCGTATGCTTTTCTGTTATATCTTGAGCAACCAAGACAACATTATTGCTTTGTGTTTATGGCAGTGCTGTAAGTCTCATAAAGTCCTAGTTTAGGTGTATAAATTATTTCACCGAAATGAGTGATATCCTCTTGGTTGGTGTAGCAGCAAGACTACATCACAGCGGTTCTCAAAATGCTAGAAATTATATTAGGGTTATGTTTAGGGCTTCACCCTCGGGTCGTTTCTCTTTTCTTCTACAATTAGGTGTCCAAATAAAGTGCAATGGGATGTTACTCTTTCCAACTTTAACTATGCTTAAACTAGGACTTTACCATCTTTTATTATGTTGCCCAGTATATAGCTCTCAGACAAAATGGATGTTTTAGCTCTTGTCCTAATCTCTCAGTGTTTGTGTATGGAGATATTTTCTTCTTCTAGTGCATACACTTTTAGATGTTTTTTTATATTTTAGGATTTGCTCAATGATTGCTTTACTTCCTGTTATGCCTTGGAGTTTTGAAGGGACGTATGTCACATTATACCATCTTCTGGTTTACTAGGTTATCTCCTTCCTTTTACACAAAACATTCTACTGATGGCGCAGGGTTTTTTTTTTCTAAGAAAGTGGGAGATTTTCCTGTCCCTACTAGCTTGACCAGGCTATGTCTGTTTGTAAATAATCTACGTATGACAAAGTATGTTTTCTAAGCCACGATCCATGGAGTTGGATCTTGATCAGCTTTGACTCACTGACCACTCTGCTATCCCGGCACTGTCTGCTGTCCTGACACCCCCCCCACATGCTGGAAGAGTAATGAAAACATTCTGAAAGAGGCTAAAGCAAAACGAGAGCTAATTTCCAATATTAGGAAGAAACAATGAACATTTTTTGGCCACGTAATGAGAAGAGAACAGCTGGAATATATTGTAACAACTGGGAAAATTGGGGGAGGAAGAGATAGAGGGAAGCAAAGAGAAAAGATACCAGACAGTTTAAGAGAATGGCTCGGCAGAAGGTCAACAATAGAAATGATAAATAACTGTCAAGATCACATGTGGAGAGACATGATCACTTACACCAGCAGGCCCAGTACTTGATGATGATAACTACTAGGATATCATTTATACATAAATATTGACTTGAGCTAAATATAGGACGATTTGTGTCTGGTGCTATGGATGGAAACCACTCCCCATAAAATATCAATTTTCAGAATGTGTAGAATTTGGTTCTTTGTTTATGGAAGGCCCCGGTATCACTGCAAACGAATTAAAATCCATAATTGCTCAACCGCCCGTTCCAGTGGAATCATCCGAATTACTAACTCATCTCCCAAACAAAGAAAGGTAGCTGTAGGCCCCATTATAGCAGTCACAGAACACGCCAAAAGACATAAGGAGAAACCACACAGAAAGTGAACACAGCCAACTGTTCCCTGTCATACGATAGCATCATCCATCGTAAACATTTGGAATATCGAAACATAATCAAAACGGATGAGACACGCAGCTCACTGTGTGCACAGAGCACTTAATTCAGTAACTCCTGTAACAAGCCGGAAGAAGTAAGGTGTTCAACATCAAAGATATCAAATAATAAGTAAGGTATTAACAAGAAGTAAGGTGTTCAACATCAAAGATATCAAATAATAAGTATGGTATTAACAAGAAGTAAGGTGTTCAACATCAAAGATATCAAATAATAAGTATGGTATTAACAAGAAGTAAGGTGTTCAACATCAAAGATATCAAATAATAATAAGTAAGGTATTAACAAGAAGTAAGGTATTCAACATCAAAGATATCAAATAATAATAAGTAAGGTATTAACAAGAAGTAAGGTGTTCAACATCAAAGATATCAAATAATAATAAGTAAGGTATTAAGAAGAAGTAAGGTGTTCAACATCAAAGATATCAAATAATAAGTAAGGTATTAACAAGAAGTAAGGTGTTCAACATCAAAGATATCAAATAATAAGTAAGGTATTATCAAGAAGTAAGGTGTTCAACATCAAAGATATCAAATAATAATAAGTAAGGTATTAACAAGAAGTAAGGTGTTCAACATCAAAGATATCAAATAATAAGTAAGGTATTAACAAGAAGTAAGGTGTTCAACATCAAAGATATCAAATAATAAGTAAGGTATTATCAAGAAGTAAGGTGTTCAACATCAAAGATATCAAATAATAAGTAAGGTATTCACCATCATCATAATTTGCCATACAGGTTGGTGTAGGCGATCATGTCCTTCCACAATATTCTATATGAGTAGAATATACTCATGTAGCTATAGATTTTAGAAGCAGTGATCTCTGCAATATGTGCCATTTTGGTTTCTGTTTTTGGTGTTATCGTTTTGCCCTATATGCCGTCTTTGGCTCAGAAGGACCACAGATAGACAGTATGTGATAGGTTTCTATCTACCTATTGACCTTTCGAGCCGTAGCTGGCCCATAGGGCATAGACCCAGATACTCCTTCTCTTTTCTACATTTTTATTTTAGCAGCTCTAATCCTTGAAAAGATATTTTATCAAATCTCGCCATTTGTCTCTGTTCTGTGCAAGCATTTCAATCTTATTGAGGGAGCTGATTCCTGATGCTCTTGCCTCTCTGATCAATGTTCTTCTCAGTGTCTCTCTGGGTCTTCCTCTTTTCCCCTTACCTGTTGTTTCCCACATGAGGGCTTGCTTTGCTATTCGGTTATTATCTCTTCTCATCACATGTCCAACATATGACCATCGTCTTTTCTTTATTACTGAAGATATTAGTGGTTGATTGGTGATTTCTCTAATTTCTTTATTTGTTTTGAATTCGTTCCACGCTATACCAAGTATTTTCCTTAGACATTTATTTTTGAATGCGTTCAACTTTGTTTCTATATCTCTTGTTGTTTTCCCATCTCTCACATGCATACTTAAGGGTAGATAGTATGTTTGATTTAAAGTCTAAGTTTTGTGTTTGTGCTGATGAGTTTTGATTTCCACAACTTTTCAGGACTTCTGAAAGACATTGCTGCTTCAGCTAATAGCTTTCTATGTGATAGGTCTAGGACTCCATAAATTCTGCAAAATTTCAAAGACTAAGGCTAAAATACCATTCTGAGATGGAAACAAACAACTGTGGGCGATGTGTATTCTCAGTGTCTTGTCAATCATGAACAAAAAGAACAAAGAAATAATTTACTCTACAGTTCTTATCTTTTTTTTTTTTTTATAATATGGCTTATCTTTTACAACACGAGAAAATGAATTTTGAAACAGATATGACAGTCCAGTATGTGTTTAGGTTATATTTTTCTGTTGTGGGGAAATATATGTATATGTTAAGTGTGTCAGTTTTTGCATACGTTCAAATGGTGCAAGGGAATTATTGTTTATAATTTTGCAGTTTTTGTTTTACAGAGTAAAATATATCTTGTCAACCAGTGCTCACTGTAACATTATATTGATGTCATGAGAATCAATGGACAAGATTTACAGTGTTCACTGTAACATTATATTGATGTCATGAGAATCAATGGACGAAGATTTACAGACAAGTGTTCACTGTAACATTATATTGATGTCATGAGAATCAATGGACGAAGATTTACAGACAGTGTTCACTGTAACATTATATTGATGTCATGAGATTCAATGGACAAAGATTTACAGACAGTGTTCACTGCAACATTATATTGATGTCATGAGAATTGGTGGGCGAACATTTCAATGAAAAGTAAATTATGTCATATTTTATTGGAAATGTTTAGCCATGACTCATACCTATTTTTGGCTCATTTCATTGTGATGTTTTCATTGTAATGCCTTTTTTATTATTATTTTTTTTTTTTTTTAAACTATTACAGTAGGCTCTCGATTGTCCAGAATGAATGGGAAATCCCAGTTAAAACATTTTATATTCAGAACTGAAAGAGAAAGTATAGTTATTTAAAAAAGTTTTCGCACTTACTTAATTTATTCTATCTATCTATCTATTGACCTTTCGAGCCGTAGCCGGCCCATAGGGCGTAGACCAAGATACTCCTTCTCTTATCTGAATTTTTGTTCTAGCAGTTTTCAATTCTTTTAAAGATATTTTATCAAATCTCGCCATTTGTCTCTGTTCTGTGCAAGCAGCTCTATCTCATTGAGGGAGCCGAATCCTGCTGCTCTTGCCTCTCTCATCAATGTTCTTCTCAGTGTCTCTCTGGGTCTTCCTCTTACCTGTTGTTTCCCATAATTTATAACTTAATTTATTACTGTTTGAAATAAGACCTTCTTCTTTGTCTTTTCAATAGCCTTGCGTCGAATGTTGCTGCATAGATTTCTCAGTGCAGTTACTGTCTTTTTGCTGTTCAGATTAATCAATAACGAGCCTATAAATTTGTTTCATTTTGATCATTTTTTTTTTGTTTATGAGGAAGGTCTCCCAGATAATCCCCGCTTCCTGGATAATCAAGAGTTTACTGTACTTCATGTGTTTTTTTTTTTAATTATTATTTCTTGGGACTTTTGAGGTTTTACTGTTGTGAAATGCGCCCCCCCCCCCCCCCCCCCCCCCCCCGAAAGTAGTCACTGTGTAATATGCCAGGTTGCGGTTTATATTTTAACTGCATTAGAAATAAATAGAAACCTCGTCCTTAGTGGGAATCGAGACAACTGACCTGTTTGACCTCTCACTTCAACCAATCCCCTTTGCTGCTCACAGTGAAGGCAAGAGCACTTAGTATCATCCGTTTTAGGGTACGCTGGATTTAATCCCTTTCAATGGGGGAAAGTCCAGAGGTGAGGCATCGACCAATGATGGTGTAAACTGCGAGCAATTCTAGTTTTTAATTTTATTTTAAAATATGGGAGACTAAGAAGAGAAAAATACACGATAGAAGAGGCAGACCAAGACTAACATGGACGAGTAACATCAAAAGATGGACACATCATCAGCCTATGACATCCTGCACCATCACAGCAAGAGAGAGAATGGTGCTCCATGGTAGCTAACCTTCATTGCGGAGATGGCACTCGATGATGATGAAGATGGTCTAGAAGTGAGATGCCGGTCTCCTGACAAGAAGGCCCCGGGTTCTATTGCCACCACAGGCAGTGAGAATTTTTCAGAAATCATATTCTGTATTTTCTTCGTGGCTTCACCCATTACTGGTCTCTGGTTGTAAGATCTGGTGCCCAGCCCTGGCAGGTAGCACCACAAAACAGGAGGTCCTGTGTGCTTTCTGTACATTCAAGAACTCTTGGCAGGTGGAAATCAAATAGATTAGGCCCAAAAATGGTTGCCTCATGGGCAAAATTGGTAGTAAAAATATCTACTACAAACCAATCTTTTGGTGGTACAAAATATGAGAGTGTCTCTGAATGTCTGCCTGTTTGGTGTGGGACACTTGAACACACCACAGCCGTTATGGAAAAAAAAAAACAGGAAAAATATGTTCGAACAAAATTCAGTCTCCCTGGAGTTCGCTAGAGATGTGACGGTAGAGGTATGACGGTAGAGATATGATGGTATAAGTTTTTGTCCAAGGCAATTTGCAAGTGTTTGTTTCCTATAGCGAGCTCATCCACAAATAGCACTGCCATATCTACTACAAGAATTCTTGTTTATTTTTTGTTGCGTATTTACTTTACACTGAACCAGCTATATTTAGCTGCGGAAATTCATTACCAAAAATTGTAACGGGAAATTATTGTGATGGATGTAAGTGATGTGACTGTGGCTCTTTTTTTTTTTTTTTGGTTAAGCTTATCACAACTGAGTAATGTATTGACAATCATATAGTTTAAGTGCTGACTTGACATTTTTACCATTTGCTGCTCCAAATTCAAGCAGTTCTTATATAAATTACTTTATTTTTTTTTTATATTTTTTTGTAATGAAACTATGGACATAGTTTTTGGTGACTGGAATAGTATCATACTGACGGATTACTATTTTGTGTCAAATACATCAGGACTATTAATGTGTGAATGTTTGGGATCTTTTGAAGATAAGTAAGTAAAGTAAAGAGCTCCGTCACGCCAAGTGGCGTATAGTGTTAGTGACTATCATTTTTACAGACCTTTGGCACATGATTTTTGGGTATTGTTGGGTTGGTATTACGCCCGTGCCGCTTTACTTCCCAGAGAAAAAAAAATCCGGTACCCATTTAACACTGGGTGGACCCGGAAGCTGTCGGTTGGTCAGGATCGAACCCAACCTCTTGTCTTTGTAGTTGAGTTCACTAACCACAGAGCTGATTTTAAACATGCCTTATGAAAATGTAACTCTGAGACTGAAATATCCTCACACTCCTGTGTGTTACCGGGGCCTCATTATGAGGGAAGTAAAGAATAGTGACACTGTGACCTTCCAGGCATGTTGTAAGAGGCGACTAAGGAGGTTGATCGATGGCTTGACAAGCTGTCATTGTAAAAAATATTGTTATGGAAACAGAGCCATAAGTTTTGGAAGCAGTGATCTCTGCATATATGTGCCATTTTGGCACGCAAGGTTTCTGTTTTTTCAGATTGTGGTTCTGCCCTATGTGCCGTCTTCGGCTCGAAAGGACGATAGATAGATATTTTGATTGGAAATTTCTTTAAACAAATAACACATACCCTGTAGTCATCTTTTTTCCTGCCTAAATTGTATTTGAAACTAAGGACTTCTTCTTCATCTTCTATCCTTCCTCCATTGCCGTTGGCGTCGAGGGGAGAAACAATCTGCGATTCTTAGCTCTTCTGTTGGCCTCTTCTGGTGTTATCCCTCCTAGTGACTCTAGTATTCCCTTTATCCATCTCTTTCTCTGTCTTCCACATAATCTGGCATTTTCGTAGCGTTTGTTTATGGCTCTGAGTCATTGTTAGTTCTTTTTGTCTTGTTATGTGGCCGAACCAATTTATCTGTTGTTTCTTTATGTATTCGATGGCTGGTTCAATTTCGAGTTTCTTCCTCCGGTCGATGTTTCTTACTCTGTCCCTTAAGCTGTTTCCTGTCATTCTTCTGACACATTTCATTTCGGTGGTCATTATCTTTCTTATTGTTCTAGAGTCCAGCGTTCAATTCTGGCACTGGTAGCACAGAGTTGGTAGAAAAATTGATTTGTATATTGCCCTTTTTGCTTCCGAAGTTATTGCTTTGTTTTTCAAGAAACAAGAATTATTTGTCCTTCAACTAAGGACTGATAATAAATATTTGTAAGGACTGGAAAGAAATTTAAAATACCTCAGGTTATCTTCTGACAAAGGTCTAATCCTAGCGCAGACCGGGGGAGTTTTTTCACTTTGAATTTTATGGTTTCTTCTTGGGTTCCCACCTCGGCCTCTGGGAAGTGAGGTCATGTGTCTTTTCTGATAACAGACGGAAAACAGGAGGGTCCGTTGTGCACGTTAGGAAGTTGAACAGAGTGCAGCCAAAAAACTCTATGCCAAGGATGGATGTATTGTGTCTGGCTGGTCTGGTACAGGTATTGTGGCTTAACTGTAAACCAATAACATCATGTGCCCTTAGAAACCCTTAACAGGTGAATGCTCAGAAGCTTACTATTCATCAGTTTAACCCTTGATATTTATCTCAGAGTGACAGAATCAAACTAGCAGAATAGTTCAAATATATCTCTCTTTCTCTCTGGTAAACATTTCAGTTTCAATAACAAGAGAAAATATGTTATCATATGAGTTATTTCAATGTCTTCATCTCTACAACACAGATTGTTGTACAAATGCCATATTAATGGTCATGCCCCAAATGGTTTTCAAAACTGGATTCATTTCAGTGAAGCATCCTCTGTAGTCTTATATTCATTATTTTGTTTGCTATTGTGTTGTCCATTTGTACATGAACATTGTATTGGAGATGAATTGGTCTTTATTTCAAGCTGTTTTTCTTTCCATTTTATTTCTCTTAACCAATGAACTCATCCACTGGCAAGCTACACAGCTTGCGGCAGATGTAGGTAGATTAGGTCATCCATTTATTATTTTAATCTTCATCTGATGACTTAGGCCTCTTCATCATCTGCACTTAAAAGGACATTGCAGACGGTGGATAGCCTGGTTAGCTGAGTGCTTAGTATATTTGCTTCCTGATCAGAAATGTGCTGGTTCAGTTCTCAGAAGTTTTTTGGACCAACAAGTCTCCGTGGTTCACCCAGCCTCTAAAAATGTGTACCAGAGAGTTTTCTGGGAAGTAAAGATGGCCTGGCGTTAATACCAACCACATCACCAAAAATGCGCCAAATGGAAAAATCTGGTCATTAACGCCATGTTCCCCATATATCTAGAAAGGTAGGGGAGGAAACCTTTACCAACAAGCTGTAGATACATTGTGTTGATGTCTGCACATTTCAGCCCAACGACTTCAGCATGGCATGTTTTGTTGCCAGCCTCATTTCTCTCTTCGTTCTCAACTCGCTTGACCAGGCCAATTAGTCTGGCTTCCATAGTCTCCACAGGGTCCGGTGGAATAGAATCCTGATAAACTATTTGTCCCTGATTAAATCAATCGGCTATGAGTCACCTTTCACCCAGTTTCTTGTAGACAATGGATGGGCCTTCCGTGTCCAACTTAAGCCCGTGAGCTGGCTGCTCTGATCCTTTCAGCCCTGACTTTTTTGTTGTTGCAATTTTTTTAATATTTGATGTAATCGCAGTAGTTACCCTAACTGCAACACAACATGCATCATCTATTACAAATTATAAACAATTTCTTTTTTTATATATATATGAAGTGGGACTCAGAAGTCCCGACAAGTTTTCATTATAATATATAAATGTATTAGGGGCGAAAATCTAAACAAGAAAAATAGTTCTTAAATGTTATGTAGAGTCAGTCTTAACATATGGATGTGAATCATGGACAATAGGACAACAAACGAGAAAATCACTGGAGTCTGTAGAAATGTGGTTTTACAGAAGAATGTTGAGAATACCATGGACAGATAAGAAAAGTTATGAAAATGTTCTGAAAGAGGCCAAAGCAAAAAGAGAGATAATTTCCAATGTTAGGAAGAAGCAATCATCATTTTTTGGCCTTGTAATGAGAAGAGAACAACTGGAATATATTGTAACAACTGGGAAAATTGAGGGACGAAGAGATAGAGGAAAGCAAAGAGAAAAAATACCAGACAGCTTAAGAGAATGGCTTGGCAGAAGGTCAACAACAGAAATGATAACTAACTGTCGAGATCGAAAGTTGTGGAGAGACATGATCACCTACGCCAGCAGGCCCAGTACATGATGATGATGATTAGGGGCGAAAATGAGCCAGCTCGGCATTCTGAAAACAAAAGTAAACAACACGTTCCAAGAGGTCACACTGCCATCCGTTGGTGATTCCCAGTGATGTAGTCTGCTGGGCCTACAAGTCCCAGCAGGAAACAATACTTGTTAACTGAGATAATGTAGCAAATATGAAGTGGGGCCTTTAGATCTTGTTTGGCCTCAAAGGGATATAATACAGTCCATGCCCTCGGTACTTATTGTCTAATTGTTCTGATGGTGTGTTATTGATGTTTGGAGGTGTTGGGAGATGATGGCATCGCTGGTCTGTCTGTTGGCGGAGGGTCAGTGTAGTAACAGGTGAAATTTAAGACAGGGACCATCACATCCTGAGCCACCGTGCCTCATTGGTGAGTTTCAGTTACAAGAAAGTAGTGTAATTTGGTGTGCTGTACTGCCCTGTATAGTTCTTGTTCCACTCCAGTCAGAGATTCTTATTGTCCTTTTGGGCCAGAGATGGACACAGCATGTGAGGTAGAAATTGAGCTGACTCTCCGTGTGTAACAATCTACACAGCATGTGAGGTAGAAATTGAGCTGACTCTCCGTGTGTAACAAATCTACACAGCATGTGAGGTAGAACTTGAGCTGACTCTCCATGTGTAACAATCTACACAGCATGTGAGGTAGATCTTGAGCTGACTCTCCATGTATAACAATCTACACAGCATCTGAGGTAGAAATTGAGCTGACTCTCCGTTTGCAACAATCTACACAGCATGTGAGGTAGAAGTTGAGCTGACTCTCCATGTGCAACAATCTACACAGCATGTGAGGTAGAAATTGAGCTGACTCTCCGTGTGCAACAATCTACACAGCATGTGAGGTAGAAATTGAGCTGACTCTCCGTGTGCAACCATCTTATCAAACTCTGCACAGACCCACATTTGTCTCCTTACACTTCTTTGTTCTGGGTGAGTCTCTGAACTTCAGCAAATGGAGCCGATGCCTGCTGTTGTTGCCTCTTGCCTCAATGTTCTTAGTTTCTCTCTCTTGGTCAACCACTTCTTCTTTTCCCCACTGTTTCCCATTTAAAGACTTTTTTTTGTCATTCTCTTGTCTCTTCTCACCACATGGGCCAACTATACCCTCCACCTTTTCTTGATTATTGATGATGTTAATGGGCACATGACCAATTCTCTTCTGTGCTAGTTACAGAGACTGCATGCATTTTAATTATGTATTAAATAAAGACATTCAACTAATCCTAAGCTACATACAGAAACAACAAATTAACTGGTTAGCCCATCTAGAAAGAATGTCATGTTATTCATTACCATTCAAAGCATATGTTAAAAAGGGAGAAGAGCAAATCGGGAGACCCAGAGTAAGATAACATGGACTGATAACATCAAAGAAATGCATCATTAATTCTATCTAATCTATCTATTTATCTATTGTCCTTTCGAGCCGAAGATGGCACATATGGCAGAACCACAATCTCAAAAACAAAAACCTTGCGTGCCAAAATGTCACATATTGCAGAGATCACTGCTTCCAAAATCCATGGCGCTGTTTCCATAACAATACTTTTTACAATGACAGCTTATCAAGCCATCGATCAACCTCCTTAGTCGCCTCTTACGACATGCCTGGAAGGTCACAGTGTCACTATTCTTTACTCCCTCATAATGAGGCCCCGGTAACACACGGGAACATCATTAATTGGCAGTGATTAAAGCTGTCCAAATGGTTAAAACCAAGAATTTCTTGCATCTCCCTCGACACCCGAACAGGTACAGGAGAAAATGAAGAAGTCAGAGAGAAAGACTAAAATCAAGGTCATGTATGTATTCACATATGCTTATGATAAGACTTAATCTTTCCTTCTTTCTGATGTTCACCTGATAACTACTAAAGGGATTGATAGTCCGCTTTGTCATCTGACCTCAAAAGGACATTTAAGTTGGTGTAGATGCCTTCTGTGGTTTATTTATGACTTTAGCCCAATTCAACATTTTTAATTGCCTTCAATCTCTACTTGCTTGACCCAACTACACCGCTTAGTCTGTGTGATAAGGCACAGCGAAGAGGTGGAGTAGGGTCTGGATGGTTCGGGTTCACCAATCCTAGCGCAAACCATCAGCTATGAGTCACTGTCAACTTCACTTCTGTTGTTGTGGCGGGCACCTTGCCTCCAGCGACTCAAAGACATGAAACCTCACATCATACTAAAACACATACTGATTTATGCTGTAGCATATTTGATCGTATGGCAAAGACGATGGCATTGGATAGAACACACTGCGGAAACCAAATTAGAATATTACACAACAAGCCCTTTTTTGGAATCCCCAGGGGAGCAGAAAAAGAGCAAGACCAAAATATACTTGGGGGAGACAGGTGGGAGCAAAGATACGAAGAGGGAAGACATGGAATGTTCTTAAAATAATGGCAAGTAACAGAATGGTTTGGTGTGACCTATACTCCACAGGGAGTTGAAAGAAAGAAAATATTAGATCTGATCAAAACTGTTCATGACATAGAATATGCTTTAAGTTCTGTTGTATATGATTGGATTTGTCCCATAATTCTGTTTTTAAAATATGTTTATTTTGTTTTCTGGTCATGTTTCTTTATGATGTTTTTCTCCATTTTCTGACATACTGCAGGTTTCATTGTCTACTTGTTTGTGTCTGCTTGTCCATCTTGTGTAACTTGTATGAATAAAGATATATGTACAACATTTGGATGTGTGGCTGGTGGTGTTTGTGTGAGGGAGATGTGTGGTTGGCACTACCTTCTGTGAGAGAGCTGTGTGGTTTGGTGTTGTCTTCCGTGAGAGATCTGTCTGGCTGGTGTTAGCTTCTGTATGGGCGGCATTACTTTCTTTGTGAGAGCTGTGTGGTAGGTGTTACCTTCTGTGTGAAAGCTGTGTAGTTGGTGTTACCTTCTGTGTGAAAGCT
The DNA here is from genome assembly GCA_032433765.1 of Megaustenia siamemsis. Classification (NCBI taxonomy): domain Eukaryota; kingdom Metazoa; phylum Mollusca; class Gastropoda; order Stylommatophora; family Ariophantidae; genus Megaustenia; species Megaustenia siamemsis. Next base: position 26,048,182 of record JAVIAB010000159.1, on the reverse strand, counting down.
GTGTGGTTGGTGTTACCTTCTGTGTGAGAGCTGTGTAGTTGGTGTTACCTTCTGTGTGAAAGCTGTGTGGTTGGTGTTACCTTCTGTGTGAGAGCTGTGTGGTTGGTGTTACCTTCTGTGTGAGAGCTGTGTAGTTGGTGTTACCTTCTGTGTGAGAGCTGTGTAGTTGGTGTTACCTTCTGTGTGAGAGCTGTGTAGTTGGTGTTACCTTCTGTGTGAAAGCTGTGTGGTTGGTGTTACCTTCTGTGTGAGAGCTGTGTGGTTGGTGTTACCTTCTGTGTGAGAGCTGTGTGGTTGGTGTTACCTTCTGTGTGAGAGCTGTGTGGTTGGTGTTACCTTCTGTGTGAGAGCTGTGTGGTAGGTGTTACCTTCTGTGTGAGAGCTGTGTAGTTGGTGTTACCTTCTGTGTGAGAGCTGTGTGGTTGGTGTTACCTTCTGTGTGAGAGTTGTGTGGTTGGTGTTACCTTCTGTGTGAGAGCTGTGTGGTAGGTGTTACCTTCTGTGTGAGAGCTGTGTGGTAGGTGTTACCTTCTGTGTGAAAGCTGTGTGGTTGGTGTTACCTTCTGTGTGAAAGCTGTGTGGTAGGTGTTGAGAGCTGTGTGGTTGGTGTTACCTTCTGTGTGAGAGCTGTGTGGTTGGTGTTACCTTCTGTGTGAGAGCTGTGTGGTTGGTGTTACTTTCTGTGTGAGAGCTGTGTGGTTGGTGTTACCTTCTGTGTGAGAGCTGTGTGGTAGGTGTTACCTTCTGTGTGAAAGCTGTGTAGTTGGTGTTACCTTCTGTGTGAAAGCTGTGTAGTTGGTGTTACCTTCTGTGTGAGAGCTGTGTGGTTGGTGTTACCTTCTGTGTGAGAGCTGTGTGGTTGGTGTTACCTTCTGTGTGAAAGCTGTGTAGTTGGTGTTACCTTCTGTGTGAGAGCTTTGTGGTTGGCATTACCTTTTGTAAGAAAGCTGTGTGGTTGGCATTACCTTTTGTAAGAAAGTTGTGTGGTTGGTGAAAGCTGTGTGGTTGGTGTTATCTTGACAGAAGCATGATGTGATACAACCAAACAAAAGACCATTGCAACCAAAACTTCAACTGAGATGAAAACAAACAAAGCAAAACAGATCTTAAAGAAACAGAAGAAATGTAAACAGTGTAACTCAATGTCAGTACACACAAATGAGATGTCATACAGCAAGTAAAGATGAAGCCACAAGCTCGGTTCTAAAACCATATCAAGTAAAGATGAAACCACAAGCTCGGTTCTAAAACCATATCAAGTAAAGATGAAACCACAAGCTCGGTTCTAAAACCATATCAAGTAAAGATAAAACCACAAGCTCGGTTCTAAAACCATATCAAGAAAAGATGAAACCACAAGCTCGGCTCTAAAACCTATCAAGAAAAGATGAAACCACAAGCTCGGTTCTAAAACCATGTCAAGAAAAGACTCCTAAAACTTCTTTCCTTCTTCATCTGTCTTTCAGCGTCGAGGGGAGATATAATTTGCGGTCTTTTGCTCTTCTGTTAGCCTCTGCTGCTGTTATGTTTCCTAGTACTTCTAATATTCCATCGACCCATCTTTTTCGTGGTCGACCCTTGGGTCTGGTGTTCTCACAACGTTTGTTGAAGGCTCGTTGTGTTGTGTTTTGTTCATTCTGCCTTGTCACATGGTCAAACCATTTTATCTGTTGTTTCCTTATATATTCTATGGCGGGGGCTATTCCTAGCATTTTTCTCAGTTCTTCATTTCTGATCTTATCTCTCAGACTTTTTCCTGTCATTTGTCTAACACATTTCATCTCTGTAGAGGTTATTTTTCTTATTGTTCTTGTATCTAGGGCCCAGGTCTGGCATTGGTTGCACAACGTTGGGATGAAGATTGTATAGTGCTTGTTTTGCCTCCAGAGTTATTTCCTTGTTGGACAATAGTGACGATAACTGTCCAATGATTTGACAAGCTTTGTTGCATCTTGATTCTATCTCTGCTGTTTGAGAATTATCGTTTGTCATTAGACTTCCTAGGTATTTGAATTCCTCTACTTGTTTTAGATGTCTGCCTTCTATAGTTATGTTGATGTTCTGTTTATTTTTGGCGACATTCATGACTTCTGTTTTGTTGATGTTGATTTTCATGTTGTATTTTGTGCCTGAGCTGTTGAGTTTGTTTAAGTGTTCTTGTAGGTCTTCTATTGTTTCATGTATTAGTGCCTGATCATCTGCAAATAAAAGCTCGTTGATCTCCTCTGTCTCTGATGGGTTGGCTAGCTTGCATATATGTAGTCCATGTAAGGTGAAGTGGACTCCTAAAACATGCCACTAAAATAAATGAATAGCACCATTTCACTCTGTGAATCGCCTCATAGCTCATTTTTGTTTGCTTGCTTGCGTTTGCCTGATCAGGTGCACCTTCGCCTCCATTTTTGTTGTTTAAACCCATGAGGAAATGACTCTCCATTCTTTTATTTAATTATACATCATATTATTTTACTCACTTTGTTGTTTGTGTGCCAGCTTTGACATCTGTACTGTAGTCCCGACTGATTGAAGCTCAAGGTAAAGTATGATACATATACTTGAATGTGCTCGGCCACCTATCCAGAAGTGTTCTGAGACTTCTGGATAGTGTCGCTTCAAACATCGAAACTCACGATGTGTGGTGGCATTCCTCACCTTCCCAGAGTGCTATCCTGGTACCCATTTCTCCCAAAAGCTAGGTTGACTGTTGGGGTATTTTTTTTTCAACCATGAGTACAATTCACACTGCTTCCAGCGGGAATCAAACAGGTCGTCCGAACGCCGGTAGTGATTGAATTTTGCGTGAATATCACTATTTCCTATTTTTCTTTCACCACAGCCCGTCTGAAACAATCTCTGCCTCTAGCCAGATCTCCAACAGAACATTGCATTCACCACAGCCCGTCTGAAACAATCTCTGCCTCTAGTCAGATCTCCAACAGAACATTGCATTCACCACAGCCCTTCTGAAAGAATCTTTGTCCCTAGCCAGATCTCCAACAGAACATTGCATTCACCACAGCCCGTCTGAAACAATCTCTGCCTCTAGCCAGATCTCCAACAGAACATTGCATTCACCACAGCCCTTCTGAAACAATCTCTGCCTCTAGCCAGATCTCCAACAGAACATTGCATTCACCACAGCCCTTCTGAAACAATCTCTGCCTCTAGCCAGATCTCCAACAGAACATTGCATTCACCACAGCCCGTCTGAAACAATCTCTGCCTCTAGCCAGATCTCCAACAGAACATTGCATTCACCACAGCCCTTCTGAAACAATCTCTGCCTCTAGCCAGATCTCCAACAGAACATTGCATTCACCACAGCCCGTCTGAAACAATCTCTGCCTCTAGCCAGATCTCCAACAGAACATTGCATTCACCACAGCCCATCTGAAACAATCTCTGCCTCTAGCCAGATCTCCAACAGAACATTGCATTCACCACAGCCCGTCTGAAACAATCTCTGCCTCTAGCCAGATCTCCAACAGAACATTGCATTCACCACAGCCCGTCTGAAACAATCTCTGCCTCTAGCCAGATCTCCAACAGAACATTGCATTCACCACAGCCCTTCTGAAACAATCTCTGCCTCTAGCCAGATCTCCAACAGAACATTGCATTCACCACAGCCCTTCTGAAACAATCTCTGCCTCTAGCCAGATCTCCAACAGAACATTGCATTCACCACAGCCCTTCTGAAACAATCTCTGCCTCTAGCCAGATCTCCAACAGAACATTGCATTCACCACAGCCCTTCTGAAACAATCTCTGCCTCTAGCCAGATCTCCAACAGAACATTGCATTCACCACAGCCCTTCTGAAACAATCTCTGCCTCTAGCCAGATCTCCAACAGAACATTGCATTCACCACAGCCCTTCTGAAACAATCTCTGCCTCTAGCCAGATCTCCAACAGAACATTGCATTCACCACAGCCCTTCTGAAAGAATCTTTGTCCCTAGCCAGATCTCCAACAGAACATTGCATTCACCACAGCCCTTCTGAAACAATCTCTGCCTCTAGCCAGATCTCCAACAGAACATTGCATTCACCACAGCCCTTCTGAAACAATCTCTGCCTCTAGCCAGATCTCCAACAGAACATTGCATTCACCACAGCCCTTCTGAAACAATCTCTGCCTCTAGCCAGATCTCCAACAGAACATTGCATTCACCACAGCCCTTCTGAAAGAATCTTTGTCCCTAGCCAGATCTCCAACAGAACATTGCATTCACCACAGCCCGTCTGAAACAATCTTTGTCCCTAGCCAGATCTCCCACTCATTCTGTTGTTAAGTTCAAGGTCTCTTTAATGTCTTGAAACCATTTTTTTCTTGGTCTGCCCCTTTCTCATCTTCCCTTGACTTCAGTAAATTTATTACGACGGCTGATTCTAGAAAATTGAAGAACTTCAAGCCAACATGACGAGACAGATAAGTACTAATACAAAGCATCTATGAGCACTGATTTTTATCATTGGCTAGACTAGACAGGTTAGTCTGTTTCTGGAGGCACCATGGAGAGGTGGAGCAGGGTCTGGATGATTCTGGTTCACCGATCCTGGTAGGCCATCGCTGACAGCGTCCTGCTCTGTTACTGTGAGGCGCCATTGCCTCCTTAGTTCTTGTTGATGGAAGTCTTAATGTTGTCTGGTGGTGGAAGTTATTGAGTTATTAGCGGATCATCATCATTGCACTCCGAACATGTCCGTAGGTGCTCAGATCCCTTGTCCAGCGACTGACAACTCTAGTTCTGTCTTGATTGGTAAATCTTCTTACACGCCCATTAAGTTTCTCGTTTCTGGCTGTGCCCATATTAACTCCCATCTCTTTCATCCGAAGGAGTGACGTGGACTCATGGTTGTCAAAGCCCTGTGCCCTTCCCATATTTCGAAGGGCATTGATGATGTCCGCCCGATCCATTGGTTGACCGTTTTCAACTACAGCGCAGCTAGCCAACCTGTCCGCTCTTTCATTTCCCTGTACTTCCATACATCCAGGGACATAGACAAAGGTGACTCTATGTATTTTTTTTACTTCTGCAATGACTCTACCCATTGCATGCGTACAGAGCCCGCCTCCACTTTTCTTATCATGCTCATCGAATCACTTAATATGTAGGCATGGGTGTAGTCTTGTGACTCGAACCAGATGAATGCCCTTACCACAGCCATCACTTCCATCTCCATGTTACTCGTGGTCATAACGTGTGCACCACTGTCTTCTTTGACCATTCTGCCTGCCAAGTGTCTTCATCTTCTTCTTTCCTTCCTCATCTGCCTTTCAGCGTGGAGGGAAGATATAATTTGCGGTCTTTTGCTCTTCTGTTCGCTTCTGCTGCTGTTATGTTTCCTGGTGCTTCTAATATTCCATCGACCCATCTTTTTCGTGGTCGACCCTTGGGTCTGGTGTTCTCGCAACGCTTATTGAAGGCTCGTTGTGTTGTGCCAAGTGTGCTGTAAAGAAATTTAAGACAAGACAGTTCATGCAGCTGGAGGTCATAAACATCATCTTGTTTTTCTCTTCGATCCCGTGCTTTCTTCGTGGCCTTCTTTTCTTCCCCGGCTTCTCATTAACAAGATCTGCAACATAGTTGAGGTCCCATGTGCATCTCTCACGTTAAAGACCTTTGCTTGTTGGAAATCAAAAAGAGTGGGCCAAAAATGGCTGCTGCCCATTAAAAACCCACCACATTCAATAGTGGGAGCCGCAATAGCTCAGTGGTTAGTGAACTGGACTACAAAGGACAAGAGATCGGGTTCGATCCTGATCGACGACTTCCGGGTTCACCCAGCCTTAAATGAGTGCCGGAATTTTTTTCTGGGAAAGTAAAGTGGCACGGGCGTAATACCGACCACAGTACCCCAAAAATCATGTGCCAAAGGTCTGTAAAAATTATGGTCACTAACACCATATTCCTAAAAGCCACTTGAAGTGACGGTGCTCTTTACTTAACTTACTACAGGCAGTCGTAATTTCCCACTTTAAATATGTGGTTTCTTCGTGGCTTCACCCTTCCCCGTCTCTGGATAGTGAGATCAGGTGTTTAACCCTCTTGGATAATGATTTTAAAAAACAGGAATTTCCGTGTGCAGGATGCACATGTTAAAGAACCCTTGGCAGTTGAATATCAAAAACAGTAGACCAAAAATGGCCGCTGATCAAGCATCTTCTTCTTCTGCGATCATGGCTCATTCAGACTAGGATTCCACACTCTCTCATGAAGGCAGCTGTCTGTTTAAGTGATTCGGTTGCCCCGTATAGTTTCTCTTCCAGGGAGGTGGGTGTGGTCCACATTGTGCTTCTCAGGTCTGTGTACTGGTGGCAATCCTGTAGAACATGTTTTGTTGTCATGGTATCCAGTAAATAAAGTAAAGTACCCCCGTCACGCCAAGTGGCGTATAGGGAATATGGTGTTAGTGACCATAAATTTTACGGACCTTCAGCACATGATTTTGGGGGTAATGTGGTCGGTATTACGCCCGTGCTGCTTTACTTTCCCAGAAAAAAATCCAGTACCCATTAAAGGCTGGGTGAACCTGGAAGCCGTCGGTTGGGATCGAACCCTACCTCTTGTCCTTTGTAGTCCAGTTCACTAACCACTGAGCTATCGCGGCTTCCTTCATGTTGTCCAGTGTACAACGGCATTGGCTGGTAGTTCCAGTTTTGAGTTTGTTGAACATGTGGTTTCTCATTCTGTTGTGGCCAGTGCGGAGGCGAAGTATGATGACTTGATACCTCCTTGATAGTTGGAGGTATCCGTCCCTCTCGTCATACTTTGGGTGTTCTCGTTTCCATTTTTTATGGTACTGGCCTTTGATAATAGCAAGCATATTAAAAAATCTACCTACAAATGCTAAAACTCTCAACAATAACAAAACTAGAATACCTCTAAAGTCAAAGAACACCTGCCTGTATGGCGAGGGACACATGAGCTCATGACTGCTAGTGTGAACAATAAGAGAAAGTGATATTCATGCACAATTCAGTGACTTGGTACAGATATAAAGAAGTATACTTTGATAAAGATATAAAGAGGTATACTTTGTTAGAGATATAAAGAGGTATACTTTGATAAAGATATAAAGAGGTATACTTTGATAAAGATATAAAGAGGTATACTTTGTTAGAGATATAAAGAGGTATACTTTGTTAGAGATATAAAGAGGTATACTTTGTTAGAGATGTAAAGAGGTATACTTCGATGAAGATATAAAGAGGTATACTTCAATAAAGATATAAAGAGGTATACTTTGTTAGAGATATAAAGAGATATACTTTGATAAAGATATAAAGAGGTATATTCTGTTAAAGATATAAAGAGGAATACTTTGATAAAGATATAAAGAAGTATACTTTGATAAAGATATTAAGAGGTATAATTTGTTAGAGATATAAAGAGGTATACTTTGATAAAGATATAAAGAGGTATACTTTGATATAGACATAAAGAGGTATACTTTGATAGGTATATAAAGAGGTATACTTTGTTAGAGATATAAAGAGGTATACTTTGTTAGAGATATAAAGAGGTATACTTTGATAAAGATATAAAGAGGTATACTTTGATAAAGATATAAAGAGGTATACTTTGTTAGAGATATAAAGAGGTATACTTTGTTAGAGATATAAAGAGGTATACTTTGATGAAGATATAAAGAGGTATACTTCAATAAAGATATAAAGAGGTATACTTTGTTAGAGATATAAAGAGATATACTTTGATAAAGATATAAAGAGGTATATTCTGTTAAAGATATAAAGAGGAATACTTTGATAAAGATATAAAGAAGTATACTTTGATAAAGATATTAAGAGGTATAATTTGTAAGAGATATAAAGAGGAATACTTTGATAAAGATATAAAGAAGTATACTTTGATAAAGAGGTATACTTTGTTAGAGATATAAAGAGGAATACTTTGATAAAGATATAAAGAGGTATACTTTGATAATGATATAAAGAGGTTATATTTTTGATAGAGATATAAAGAGGTATACTTTGATATAGACATAAAGAGGTATACTTTGATAGGTATATAAAGAGGTTATATTTTTTATAGAGTTATAAAGAGGAATACTTTGATAAAGATATAAAGAAGTATACTTTGTTAGAGATATAAAGAGGTATACTTTGATAAAGATATAAAGAGGTATACTTTGTTAGAGATATAAAGAAGTATACTTTGATAAAGAGGTATACTTTGTTAGAGATATAAAGAGGAATACTTTGATAAAGATATAAAGAGGTATACTTTGCTAGAGATATAAAGAAGTTATACTTTGTTAGAGATATATAAAGAGGTATACTTTGATAAAGATATAAAGAGGTTATACTTTGCTAGAGATATAAAGAGGTATACTTTGTTAGAGATATAAAGAGGTATACTTTGAGAGATATATAAAGAGGTATACTTTGTTAGAGATATAAACATGGTGTACGCAAACAAATGAAACAACAGCAGATATATGTCTAGAACACTCCATTTTTCCTCACTGCTGCACACCTCAGAACATAAGAAAAACACTCAACCCGATTTTATTTCCGCTTCAATGACTTTTAAGTTGGCAAATAAAAAAAACCTTATATCAGCGACTGATACATTTTTTTAATTGCATTTTGTTTTCTTCTGTTCACTCATTTCTCATTGTAAGAAAAATTTTACATCTCACTCATTTCTCATTGTAAGAAAAATTTTACATCTCACTCATTGTAAGATATTAAACTACAAACCCATCATTTCTCACGGTAAGAGAAATTTTACATCTCACTCATTTCTCATTGTAAGAAAAATTTTACATCTCACTCATTTCTCATTGTAAGATATTAAACTACAAACCCATCATTTCTCACGGTAAGAGAAATTTTACATCTCACTCATTTCGCAAATGTACAACTCATTTCTCATTGTATGGTGATAAACTGTACAACTCACTCATTTCTCATTGCAAAATAAATATTACATCTCACTCATTTTGCAAAAAAAAAAAAAAAAAAAAAAATTATAAACTGTACAACTCACTCATTTCTCATTGCAAAATCAATTTTACATCTCACTCATTTCGCTTAAAAAAAGATAGGCTGTACAACTCACTCATTTCTCATTGCAAAATAAATATTACATCTCAAACATTCTGCAAAAAAAAAATCATAAACTGTACAACTTACTCATTTCTCATTGCAAAATAAATATTACATCTCAATCATTCTGCAAAAAAAAATCATAAACTGTACAACTTACTCATTTCTCATTGCAAAATAAATATTACATCTCAATCATTCTGCAAAAAAAAAAATTATAAACTGTACAACTCACTCATTTCTCATTGCAAAATCAATTTTACATCTCACTCATTTTGCAAAAAAAAATGATGATAAACTGTACAGCTCATTTCTCATTGCAAAATAAATGTTACATCTCACTCATTTTGCTTAAAAAAAGATAGGCTGTACAACTCACTCATTTCTCATTGCAAAATAAATATTACATCTCAAACATTCTGCAAAAAAAAAATGATAAACTGTACAACTTACTCATTTCTCATTGCAAAATAAATATTACATCTCAATCATTCTGCAAAAAAAAATCATAAACTGTACAACTTACTCATTTCTCATTGCAAAATAAATATTACATCTCAATCATTCTGCAAAAAAAAATCATAAACTGTACAACTTACTCATTTCTCATTGCAAAATAAATATTACATCTTACTCAATTCACACAAAAAATATAGACTGTACAACTCACTCATTTCTCATTGCAAAATCAATTTTTACATCTCACCCATTTTGCAAAAAAAAATTATGATAGACTGTACAACTCACTCATTTCTCTATTGTAAGGTAATAAATTGTACAACCCATATATTTCTTATAAAAAGTTGATAATTTGTACACCTCCCTCATTTCTCATTGTAAGGTATTAAACTACAAACTCATCACTTCTCATACGAAGATGATAAATTATATGACACACACACATTTCTCATGGTGCAAATGATGAGCATTACAATCCACTCATTGTGACATATGTCTGCATGTCTCTTCTACCTTTTTAGCTCCCAGTGGAGCATAGGTCTTCAACAAACAATTTCCAAGTCGTTCTGTTTTTTGCCATTCTTTTAAGATCATTCCATGTCTTCCCCATCATCTTCATCTCTGCTTCTATGCTTGCATGTACAGCCTAATGTTCCTAATTATGTAACAAATTACATTTTGCTTAAAAAAATATATATATAAAAGTGCAAAGATAATCTGCGAACACTAATTTCTGGAATATTTATTCTGCAATCCAATCATTTGTTTTTTTTTTTTGCTCAAAGTATTTAAAGATTAATTGATTTCTTCAAATTTTCCTCTTTTTTAAAAAAGAAGAAAAAACCAGTGGTACTTGTCTATGAATAAGTATCCGCTTCCAGCTATGTGGATTGTATTTTCACTGTCTCGGAATATGGAATAACCCTTTATCAGAAACACAAATCCTAGAAAATCTTCACTCAAACTCTGATGCCTTTTCTTCCGTTTCTGTTGTTATTGATGCAGTGGCCGTTAACATTTTCTGTACTGCCAGCTGCAAAAATTGGCTCTTGATACCATGTTCAACCCTGGAGCCAGTATTTGTTGCTTTCAATTTATTGACGTTTCTGCAGTTATTTCCACTTATCATTATCATCATCATCAAGCACCAGGCCTGCTGGCATAGGTGATCATGTCTCTCCACAACTTTCGATCTCGACAGTTATTTATCGTTTCTGTTGTTGACCTTCTGCCAAGCCATTCTCTTATTAAGCTGTCTGGTATCTTTTCTCTTTGCTTCCCTCTATCTCTTCGTCCCTCAATTTTCGCAGTTGTTACAATATATTCCAGCTGTTCTCTTCTCATTACATGGCCAAAAAATTATGATTGTTTCTTCCTAATATTGGAAATTAGCTCTCTTTTTGCTTTGGCCTCGTTCAAAAAGTTTTCATTACTCTTCTTAGCTGTCCATGGCATTCTCAATATTCTTCTGTAAAACCACATTTCTACAGCCTCCAGTGATTTTCTTGTATGTTCTCCTATTGTCAATGATTCACATCCATATGTTAAGACTGGCTCTACACAACATTTAAGAACTCTTTTTCTTGTTTCTATTGTCAAAAATGAATTGCACAGTATCTTCTTCATTTTTGGAAAGCTGCTTTTGCCTGAGCCATTCTGCATCTCACCTCTGTTGTACATCAACCATCTGAGGTTAACAAAGTTCCCAGATATTTTAATCCATTTACCTGCTTTAATATTGTTCCACTTATCGCTTATAATGCATTGCAGTGATGTCTTTTTCTCTGTTGCTACTATTACTTCTGTATTTTGCTATTAAGGCCGAGTCCTTTATTTTTGCTTACCTTCACTATAAAGTCTAACATTTCTTTTAACTTATTTCCACTCTTAGCATATCATTATTTCCACTCTTAGCATGTCATTATTTCCACTCTTAGCATATCATTATTTCCACTCTTAGCATATCATTATTTCCACTCTTAGCATATCATTATTTCCACTAAAGTCTTGTAATTATTTAACTATTTTCCAATTCCTTGATCAAATTGTCTAAACAAACCGTGTGCTTTAGATCAATTTTCATGTATTTTCTCGCTGTTATTTCAATTTCTTTCTAAATTGTGAACAATGGCCACGTCACAGTGTGTTAAACTCCTTTGTAAGAAATGTGTTACGCTGATAACCTTCCGTCCAATGCCATATAATGATATCCTGAAATTATTTCTGAGTTCCCTTGTAGTTCCATACAAGGTGCTCCATTTATCAGGTCTTTGAGGGAGTAGAGTTGCTCTGATATCGGTGAGATTTGGGCAGTGAGACAGGTGATGTTCTACTGTTTCATGTGGGTGTTCACAGAGTGGACATGCAGAAGTTTGGTTTCGTTGTATTCTATTGATGTGATTGTTTTGTTTCTTGGTGGAAGTATTTCTATATTTTCTCTTACACAACTCTACAATTCTAATCAGTGCCACACTTTGTGCCAGGTGTTTCTGCCTTCGTTATCCAAACTGCACTTTTGTTGCCTTCATGGTATATTCTGACAAAATCCTCTAAATAGTCCATTTCCCAATGTCCTCTCCATCTGGAACATTCACTTGCCTTCCAAGTACATTCTAACAGACTGCCACTAGTTCAGTATCCTAATAATACTCTCCCATCTACAGCTCTGCTATACTCTCCTAGAACATTCTAACAGACTGCCACTAGTTCATTATCCTAATAATACTCTCCCAGAACATTCTAACAGACTGCCACTAGTTCATTATCCTAATAATACTCTCCCATCTACAGCTCTGCTATACTCTCCTAGAACATTCTAACAGACTGCCACTAGTTCATTATCCTAATAATACTCTCCCATCTACAGCTCTGCTATACTCTCCTAGAACATTCTAACAGACTGCCACTAGTTCATTATCCTAATAATACTCTCCCAGAACATTCTAACAGACTGCCACTAGTTCATTATCCTAATAATACTCTCCCATCTACAGCTCTGCTATACTCTCCTAGAACATTCTAACAGACTGCCACTAGTTCATTATCCTAATAATACTCTCCCATCTACAGCTCTGCTATACTCTCCTAGAACATTCTAACAGACTGCCACTAGTTCATTATCCTAATAATACTCTCCCAGAACATTCTAACAGACTGCCACTAGTTCATTATCCTAATAATACTCTCCCAGAACATTCTAACAGACTGCCACTAGTTCATTATCCTAATAATACTCTCCCATCTACAGCTCTGCTATACTCTCCTAGAACATTCTAACAGACTGCCACTAGTTCATTATCCTAATAATACTCTCCCTTTTTTCACATTTATCCTTGAAATCTTCCATCATTCTGTCATTTGTGTAATTACAACAAGGATATTATTTTAAGTCAGCTGGATGTACTCTACAATCTGTTTTATTCTTTCACATATCTTCTCTCATTCTTTAACCCATTACTGGGGTTCACTGAGGGTTCCCTAAGCTGTTTATTCTTTCACATATCTTCTCTCTCTCTCATTCTTTAGCCCATTACTAGGGTTCACTGAGGGTTCCCTAAGCTGTTTATTTTTTCACATATCTTCTCTCATTCTTTAACCCATTACTAGGGTTCACTGAGGGTTCCCTAAGCTGTTTATTCTTTCACAGATCTTCTCTCATTCTTTAGCCCATTACTAGGGTTCACTGAGGGTTCCCTAAGCTGTTTATTTTTTCACATATCTTCTCTCATTCTTTAACCCATTACTAGGGTTCACTGAGGGTTCCCTAAGCTGTTTATTTTTTCACATATCTTCTCTCATTCTTTAACCCATTATTGGGGTTCACTGAGGGTTCTCTATGCTTTTATAACTCACACACCATTTTCCCCCCTCTTTTTGTCCCATTATAACGGAATGCATGTGTCTTTTAGGTGCTGGAAAATAACGACAGCATGGCCAGTGCTCTCCACATGGTGGGTCAGCACTTTCATTTCACACCCTCTAGATTTTTGAAAAAAAAATAAAAATTAAAAAAAGAAAGAAAAAACTTGATTTTACAGCAATGGGCTGAACCACAGTCTCATGTACGATATTCTTTCATCAAATTCTCAAAAGATTTCACCATCTAAAAATATTATTTTCCTTGGGCAGGTGATTGGGGGGGGGGGGGAGTGGTAGCAGTTGGACTTTTACCTTTTTAGCAGCATGATCATTGGGTGTAGAGATTTACCTCTGCCTTCAGTATTAGTGTCAAACAATGAAAGTGTTCTCCCCCGTACAACAAGTCTCAAGTCAGCCAACATTACAACAGATTTCATGAATACCGCACGCAGCTTGTTCTTCCATCTGTGTTCCACCATCATGGATTTACTTTTTAGCAGCGCCACTGGTGGCAGCTTCGGCGTGTAGGTCACTTAGTTCTGTTGAGAGATGAGACAGTTTTTGGATTGTGTTAACTTCTGCCTCTTCTTTTTCTTCTTCTAATTCATCCTTCTCCTTCTTCCTCATCCTCCTTCCTCTTCTCCTTCTTCCTCATCATCCTCCTTCCTCTTCTTTTCCTTCTCCTTCCTCATCCTCATTCCTCTACTTTTTCCTCCTCATCCTCCTTCCTCTTCTTCTCCTTCTTCCTCCTAATCCTCCTTCCTCCTCATCCTCCTTCCTCTTCTTCTCCTTCTTCCTCCTAATCCTCCTTCCTCTTCTTCCTCCTCATCCTCCTTCCCCTTCTCTTTCCTCTTCTTCTTCCTCCTCATCCTCCTTCCCCTTCCCCTCATCCTCCTTCCTCTTCTTCTTCTTCTTCCTCCTCATCCTCCTTCCTCTTCTTCTTCTTCTTCCTCCTCATCCTCCATCCTCTTCTTCTTCTTCTTCCTCCTCATCCTCCATCCTCTTCTTCTTCTTCTTCCTCATCATCCTCCTTCCTCTTCTTCTTCTTCTTCCTCCTCATCCTCCATCCTCTTCTTCTTCTTCTTCCTCCTCATCCTCCATCCTCTTCTTCTTCTTCTTCCTCCTCATCCTCCATCCTCTTCTTCTTCTTCTTCCTCATCATCCTCCTTCCTCTGGTTCTTCTTCTTCCTCCTCATCCTCCATCCTCTTCTTCTCCTTCTTCCTCCTCATCCTCCATCCTCTTCTTCTTCTTCTTCCTCCTCATCCTCCATCCTCTTCTTCTTCTTCTTCCTCCTCATCCTCCATCCTCTTCTTCTTCTTCTTCCTCCTCATCCTCCATCCTCTTCTTCTTCTTCTTCCTCCTCATCCTCCTTCCTCTTCTTCTTCTTCTTCCTCCTCATCCTCCATCCTCTTCTTCTTCTTCTTCCTCCTCATCCTCCATCCTCTTCTTCTTCTTCTTCCTCCTCATCCTCCTTCCTCTTCTTCTTCTTCCTCCTCATCCTCCATCCTCTTCTTCTCCTTCTTCCTCCTCATCCTCCATCTTCTTCTTCTTCTTCTTCCTCCTCATCCTCCATCCTCTTCTTCTTCTTCTTCCTCCTCATCCTCCATCCTCTTCTTCTTCTTCTTCCTCCTCATCCTCCATCCTCTTCTTCTTCTTCTTCCTCCTCATCCTCCATCCTCTTCTTCTTCTTCTTCCTCCTCATCCTCCATCCTCTTCTTCTTCTTCCTCCTCATCCTCCACCTCTTCTTCTTCTTCTTCCTCCTCATCCTCCATCCTCTTCTTCTTCTTCTTCCTCCTCATCCTCCATCCTCTTCTTCTTCTTCTTCCTCCTCATCCTCCATCCTCTTCTTCTTCTTCTTCCTCCTCATCCTCCATCCTCTTCTTCTTCTTCTTCCTCCTCATCCTCTTCTTCTCCTTCTTCCTCCTCATCCTCCTGTCTCTTCTTCTCCTTCTTCCTCCTCATCCACCTTCCTTCTCCTCCTTTCACCTAATCTTCCTCCTCCCTTCTCATCATTCTCCTTTCCTCTCCTTCTCCTTTCCATTTACTATCTGTTTAGCAATGTACACACAAGCAGATTATAAATGCTGAGTAAAAAAGGAGAAAAAGAGAAAACTGAATAGAATGGAATGGAATAGAATAGAATAGAATGGAATAGAATGGAATGGAATGGAATAGAATAGCATCCAAGTATATCATCTGTAATCAAGAGAAATCACCAATCAAACACTAATATAATCAGTAATCAAGAAAAGAAGATATGTTGGACATGTGATGAGAAGAGATACATGTAATAACTGAATAGCAAAGCAAGCCCTTCATTAATGGATGCTTACACAGAATAAAAGGATGGAAATGGCAGGACAAAATCACTAACATAGAAATATGGAAATGTACCAGTCAAATAACAGTGGATAAAGAGATACAGCGAAGATGATGGCGTATGACAGGACACACAGTGAGGAAGCCAACTGAGAGTATTACACAACAGACCCTTTTTTGGAATACCCAAGGAAAAAGACAAAGAGGAAGACCAAAATATTCTTGGAGAAGACATGGAAGCAGAGATGAAGATAATGGGGAAGACATGGACTGATCTTAAAAGAATGGCAAGAAACAGAACGACTTGGAAAGTGTTTGTTGAAGACCTATGCTCCACAGGGAGCTGAAAGTGTTTGTTGAAGACCTATGCTCCATAGGGAACTGAAAGTGTTTGTTGAAGACCTATACTCCACAGGGAACTGAAAGTGTTTGTTGAAGACCTATACTCCACAGGGAACTGAAAGTGTTAGTTGAAGACCTATACTCCACAGGGAACTGAAAGTGTTTGTTGAAGACCTATGCTCCACAGGGAGCTGAAAGGTAGAAGCAGAAGAAGAAGAAAGCAAACCCTCAAGTGGGAAACAAAAGGTTGTAGGAAAAGAGGCCGACCCAGAGAAACACTGAGAAGAACATTGATCAGAGAGGCAAAGGCAGCTGGAATCAGCTCCCTCAATGAGACCGAGATGCTTGCACAGAACAGAGACAAATGTCAAAATTTTATAAAAGATCTTTGCATGGATTGAGACTGCCAGAAAGAACATTTCAAATCAGGGAAAGAGTATCTCAGTCTATGCCCTATGGGCCGACTACAGCTCGAAAGGTTTGATAGACAGACAGATAGAATCAAGAGAAGAAGGTGGTCTTGTGTTGCCATGTAATAAGAAGAGACAATGGAATCTCACGGCAAGTCCTCAAATGGGAACTTGAGGGTGAAAGAAAAAAAGATCGACCTAGAGAAACACTAACAAGAACATTGAGGCGAGAGGCAACAACTGCAGGCATCAGTTAAGGTTGAAACTTATCCAGAATAGGGACATGTGGCAAGATATACTGTGGGTACTGTGCAAGGTTGGGAGCAGCGATAGCTCAGTGGTTAGTGAACTGGACTGCAAAGGACAAGAGGTAGGGTTCCATCTCAACCGACGGCTTCCGGGTTCACCCAGCCTTAAATGGGTACCGGATTTTTTTTCTGGGAAAGTAAAGCGGCACGGGCATAATACCGACCACATTACCCCAAAAATCATGTGCTGAAGGTCTGTCAAATATATGGTCACTAACACCATATTCTCTACACACGACTTGGTACTTTACTTTTTTTTTACTTACTTGTGCAAAAAGGCAGCTCCTAAACAACATCAGAAAGAAACAATCAACATTTTTCGGGCACATCATGAGAAGAGGAAAGTTGGAATAATTGGTTACAACTGGCAAAATAAAAGGAAAGAGAGATCATGGACGATAAAGAGAGAAAATAATCGATGGCTTGGTGTCATGGCATGGAAAGCGGTCAACAACAGAACTGATACAATGCACTGTTGATAGAAGATTGTGGAAGGACATGATCGCCTACGCCAATCGGTATGGCACATGATGATGATGACTGTGCAAGCTCTGACTAATAATAACAATGATCACTGGACGTGTAGAGTCTAGAATTTCTTCCCTATGTGCCACCTTCAGCATGAAAGGACACGGCAGGCAGGTGGTTCAATTCATGACCTCTGAAGCAACACACCTACCTTTGACGAAAGATTTGAGAGCTCCATCAGCACAGGAAGAGAACGTTTTGAAGGAGTCTAGGCACTTCTCCGGCTGCGTGGGGTAGTCAGTCATGCACTTCTCATACAGATGGAACTGACTGCTGCACTCTGTTTTGATGTGAACAATCTCTGGGCTGTTGGGGATTACAAATATTTTTGGGGTTAAGATTACAAACATTTTGGGGTAAAGATTACAAAACATTTTTGGGGTCAAGATTACAAAACATGTTGGGGTCAAGATTACAAAACATTTTGGGGTCAAGATTACAAACATTTTGGGGTCTAGATTACAAAACATTTTTGGGGTCAAGATTACAAAACATGTTGGGGTCAAGATTACAACCATTTTGGGGTCAAGATTACAACCATTTTGGGGTCAAGATTACAAAACATTTTGGGGTCAAGATTACAACCATTTGGGGTCAAGATTACAAACATTTTGGGGTCAAGATTACAAACATTTTGGGTTCAAGATTACAAACATTTTTGGGGTCGAGATTACAAAACATTTTGGGTCAAGATTACAAACATTTTGGGGTCAAGATTACAAACATTTTGAGGTCAAGATTACAACCATTTTGGGGTCAAGATTACAAAACATTTTGGGTTCAAGATCACAAAACATTTTGGGGTCAAGATTACAAACATTTTGGGTTCAAGATCACAAAACATTTTGGGTTCAAGATCACAAAACATTTTGGGGTCAAGATCACAAAACATTTTGGGGTCAAGATTACAAAACATTTTGGGGTCAAGATCGCAAAACATTTTGGGTTCAAGATCACAAAACATTTTGGGGTCAAGATTACAAAACATTTTGGGGTCAAGATTACAAACATTTTGGGGTCAAGATTACAAAACATTTTGGGGTCAAGATTACAAAACATTTTGGGGTCAAGATCGCAAAACATTTTGGGTTCAAGATCACAAAACATTTTGGGGTCAAGATTACAAAACATTTTGGGGTCAAGATTACAAACATTTTGGGGTCAAGATTACAAACATTTTGGGGTCAAGATTACAAACCACTTTAAGAAAATACATGTGGAAAATAGCAAGAGCTTAAAAAATTGGAACCTCTGTGGCTGAGTGGTCAGTGTGCTTGTGTCCTAACAGAAGGATCCATGCACTTCTTCTTCTTCCTTCTCACTCCTTCTTCCAGCTTCTTCTTCCTTCTTCCAGCTTCTTCTTCCTCCTTCTTCCAGCTTCTTCATCCTCCTTCCAGCTTCTTCATCCTCCTTCTTCCAGCTTCTTCATCCTCCTTCTTCTTCCTTTTTTCTCCTTCTTCCAGCTTCTTCATTCTCCTTCTTCTTCCTTTTTTCTCCTTCTTCCAGCTTCTTCATTCTCCTTCTTCTTCCTTTTTTCTCCTTCTTCCAGCTTCTTCATCCTCCTTCTTCTTCCTTTTTTCTCCTTCTTCCAGCTTCTTCATTCTCCTTCTTCTTCCTTTTTTCTCCTTCTTCCAGCTTCTTCATTCTCCTTCCAGTTTCTTCTTCCTCCTTCTTCTTCCTTTTTTTCTCCTTCTTCCTGTTTCTTCTTACTAATTCTTCTTCCTCCTCCTTCCAGCTTCTTCCTCCTCCTTCCAGCTTCTTCTTCCTCCTTCTTCCTCTTCCTTTTTTCTCCTTCTTCCAGCTTCTTCTTCCTCTTCCTTTTTTCTCCTTCTTCCAGCTTCTTCTTCCTCCTTCCAGCTTCTTCTTCCTCCTTCTTCCTCTTCCTTTTTTCTCCTTCTTCCAGCTTCTTCTTCCTCTTCCTTTTTTCTCCTTCTTCCAGCTTCTTCTTCCTCCTTCCAGCTTCTTCATCCTCCTTCTTCCAGCTTCTTCTTCCTCCTTCTTCCTCTTCCTTTTTTCTCCTTCTTCCAGCTTCTTCTTCTTCTTCCTTTTTTATCCTTCTTCCAGCTTCTTCATCTTCCTTCCAGCTTCTTCATCCTCCTTCCAGCTTCTTCTTCCTCCTTCCAGCTTCTTCATCCTCCTTCTTCCAGTTTCTTCTTCCTCCTTCTTCTTCCTTTTTTCTCCTTCTTCCAGCTTCTTCATCCTCCTTCCAGCTTCTTCATCCTCCTTCCAGCTTCTTCTTCCTCCTTCCAGCTTCTTCATCCTCCTTCTTCCAGTTTCTTCTTCCTCCTTCTTCTTCCTTTTTTCTCCTCCTTCCAGCTTCTTCATCCTCCTTCTTCTTCCTCTTCCTTTTTTCTCCTTCTTCCAGCTTCTTCTTCCTCTTCCTTTTTTCTCCTTCTTCCAGCTTCTTCTTCCTCCTTCTTCTTCCTCTTCCTTTTTTCTCCTCTTCCAGCTTCTTCTTCCTCTTCCTTTTTTCTCCTTCTTCCAGCTTCTTCATCCTCCTTCTTCTTCCTCTTCCTTTTTTCTCCTTCTTCCAGCTTCTTCTTCCTCCTTCCAGCTTCTTCATCCTCCTTCTTCTTCCTCTTCCTTTTTTCTCCTTCTTCCAGCTTCTTCTTCCTCTTCCTTTTTTCTCCTTCTTCCAGCTTCTTCTTCCTCCTTCTTCTTCCTCTTCCTTTTTTCTCCTTCTTCCAGCTTCTTCTTCCTCTTCTTTTTTTCTCCTCCTTCCAGCTTCTTCATCCTCCTTCTTCTTCATCCTCCTTCTTCTTCCTCTTCCTTTTTTCTCCTTCTTCCAGCTTCTTCTTCCTCTTCCTTTTTTCTCCTTCCAGCTTCTTCATCCTCCTTCTTCTTTCTCTTCCTCTTTTCTCCTTCTTCCAGCTTCTTCTTCCTCCTTCCAGCTTCTTCTTCCTCCTTCCAGCTTCTTCATCCTCCTTCCAGCTTCTTCTTCCTCCTTCCAGCTTCTTCATCCTCCTTCCAGCTTCTTCTTCCTCCTTCCAGCTTCTTCTTCCTCCTTCCAGCTTCTTCATCCTCCTTCTTCTTCCTCTTCCTTTTTTCTCCTTCTTCCAGCTTCTTCTTCCTCTTCCTTTTTTCTCCTTCTTCCAGCTTCTTCTTCCTCCTTCCAGCTTCTTCATCCTCCTTCTTCTTCCTTTTTTTCTCCGTCTTCCTGTTTCTTCTTACTAATTATTCTTCCTCCTTCTTCCAGTTTCTTCTTCCTTCTTCCTCTTCCTTTTTTCTCCTTCTTCCTCCTTCCAGCTTATTCTTCCTCCTTCTTCCAGCTTCTTCTTCCTCCTTCCAGCTTCTTCTTCCTCCTTCTTCCAGCTTCTTCTTCCTCCTTCCAGCTTCTTCTTCCTCCTCCTTCCAGCTTCTTCTTCCTCCTTCCAGCTTCTTCTTCCTCCTTCTTCCAGCTTCTTCTTCCTCCTTCCAGCTTCTTCTTCCTCCTTCTTCCAGCTTCTTCTTCCTCCTTCTTCCAGCTTCTTCTTCCTCCTTCCAGCTTCTTCTTCCTCCTTCCAGCTTCTTCTTCCTCCTTCTTCCAGCTTCTTCTTCCTCCTTCCAGCTTCTTCTTCCTCCTTCTTCCAGCTTCTTCTTCCTCCCTCTTCCTGCTTCTTCTTTCTCCTTCCTCTTCCTGCTTCTTCTTTCCTTCCCTCTTCCTGCTCCTTCTTTCTCCTGCTTATTTCTCCTCCTTCATTCTGATTCTTCTTTCTCCTGCTTCCTCTTCCTGCTTCTTCTTTCTCCTCCTTCTTCTTTCTCCTCCCTCTTCCTGTTTCTTCTTCCTCCTTCTTCCTGTTTCTTCTTTCTCCTTCCTCCTGTTTCTTCTTCCTCCTGCTTCTCCTTCTTCCTCCTTTCTCCTTCTTCCTTTCTCCTTCCTCCTCCTTTCTCCTTCTTCCTCCTTTCTTCTTCCTCCTCCTTTCTCCTTCCTCCTCCTTTCTCCTCCTTCCTCCTTTCTTCGTCCTCCTTCCTCCTCCTTTCTCCTTCTTCCCCCTCCTCCTGCTGCTTCTTCCTCCTCCTCCAGCTTCTTCTTCCTCCCTTCCTTTCCTCCCTTCCTTTCATCCCTCCTCCTCCTTCTTCAGTGCTCAAGTCCTGTGATCATGTGAATTTGACTCTTTCTTCCTGATTCATGATGGACAGGTAAGAACAACATTCTACCTTTTTAGCTCCCAGTGGAGCATAGGTCTTCAACAAACACTTTCAGCTCCCAGTAGAGCATAGGTCTTCAACAAACACTTTCAGCTCCCAGTGGAGCATAGGTCTTCAACAAACACTTTCATCTCCCAGTGGAGCATAGGTCTTCAACAAACACTTTCAGCTCCCAGTGGAGCATAGGTCTTCAACAAACACTTTCAGCTCCCTGTGGAGCATAGGTCTTCAACAAACACTTTCAGCTCCCTGTGGAGCATAGGTCTTCAACAAACACTTTCAGTTCCCAGTGGAGCATAGGTCTTCAACAAACACTTTCAGCTCCCAGTGGAGCATAGGTCTTCAACAAACACTTTCAGCTCCCTCTGTAGTATAGGTCTTCAACAAACACTTTCAGCTCCCAGTGGAGCATAGGTCTTCAACAAACACTTTCAGCTCCCAGTGGAGCATAGGTCTTCAACAAACACTTTCAGCTCCCAGTGGAGCATAGGTCTTCAACAAACACTTTCAGCTCCCTCTGGAGCATAGGTCTTCAACAAACACTTTCCAAGTCGTTCTGTTTTTTTGCCATTCTTTTAAGATCATTTCATGTCTTTCCCCATCATCTTCATCTCTGCTTCTATCTGTCTTCTCCAAGAATTCTTTGGTCTTCCTCTTTGTCTTTTCCCCTGGGGATTCCAAAAAAGGGCCTGTTGTGTAATACTCTCAGTTGGCTTCCGCAGTGTGTGTCCTATCCAGTGCCATCGTCTTCGCTGTATCTCTTTATCCACTGGTATTTGACTGGTACATTTCCATAATTCTATGTTAGTGATTTTGTCCTGCCATTTCCATACTACCATTTCATGGTCCCATGGTCAGTATTTATATATTTGTGTGTGTCCTGATATATTCCCCTAAACTTGCGCTGTGGCTGACATACTCCACCTTAGGCAGGTTGGATCTATCAGTGCATGCTGGATCTATCGATCAAGGCTCGATTCCAAAATTTTTTTGGAAGGCTCCAGGGTTCACTCAGTCTCGAGAAATGGGTACCAGAGACTTTTCTGAGAAGTAAAGATGGCCTGGCATGATACCAACCACATCTGTGGCACATGGTCAGGGAAGAAAAAAATTGAGCACTTGTCATCTGTCATTGCATGTTGTAATAGATGACTAAGGAGGTTGAGATCTAGGTCTTCACCAGTGCTATGAAGTTCATACATCTGATCTGAAATCATCTTCAGTGCCTTCACTAGTTTGTGGAGAAGACACTTCATACTGGGGACAGTACAGATACACAATTTATTCCCGAGTTGTGATCGTAACCCTATGCTCTAGTCATGAGTGCACATGCGTGAAAGACAGCACTAGACAGCTATTTTCTTTTTAGGTAGCTGAGTTGGCCGTATGCTCTAGCGTTTGGTTTCTCGTGGCAAGGTGCTGTACCAAGGGGTACTGGTTGGTTCGATCCTGCTTTGGACCATATATTTTTCTATATTTTTTCAGCTGTTGATTATTTGTGATTTTTCCCGAGTGCTGTAAACATACCTCCTTCTCTGAAATGATTTGTTGCCTCGGAAGTTTCCCTCTATAAAAATATTCATTTATTATTATTTTTGAAAGCTGGAAAACAACAAGACATAGAAACAAAGTTGAACGCAATCGAAAATAAATGTCTAAGGAAAATACTTGGTATAGCGTGAACAAATTCAAAACAAATGAGGAAATTAGAGAAATCACCAATCAACCACTAATATCTTCAGTAATCAAGAAAAGACGATGGTCATATGTTGGCCATGTGATGAGAAGAGATAATAATTGAATAGCAAAGCAAGCCCTCATGTGGGAAACAACAGATAAGAGGAAAAGAGGAAGACCCAGAGAGACACTGAGAAGAACATCGATGAGAGAGGAAAGAGCAGCAGGAATCGGCTCCCTCATTGAGATAGAGCTGCCTGCACAGAACAGAGACTAATGGCAAGATTTGATAAATATCTATAAAAGAATTGAAAACTGCTAGAACAAAAATTCAGATAAGAGAAGGAGTATCTTGGTCTACGCCCTATGGGCCGGCTACAGCTGGAAAGGTCAATAGATAGATAGATTATTATTTGTCCCCAACCTTCAGAAAACAAACAACCCACAATGTTAAAATGATGGTATTGCTTGATCTTTTCTTAATTAAAACTGCACTGATCTCAGCACTATGGGGCTGCCAGTTGTGCACTGAAGATGATTTGTTGACCAGACTAACCATAAAGTCATCATCAAGTACTGGGCCTGCAGGCATAGGTGATCATGTCTCTCCACAACTTTTGATCTCGACAGTTATTTGTCATTTCTGTTGTTGACCTTCTCCCAGGCCATTCTCTTAAAGTAAAGTAAAGTAAAGTACCCCTGTCACGCCAAGTTGTGTATAGGGAAATATGGTGTTAGTGACCCTATATTTTACAGACCTTCAGCACATGATTTTTGGGGTAATGTGGTCGGTATTACGCCCGTGCTGCTTTACTTTCCCAGAAAAAAAATCCGGTACCCATTTAAGGCTGGGTGAACCCGGAAGCCGTCGGTTGGGATCGAACCCTACCCCTTGTCCGTGGTAGTCCAGTTCACTAACCACTGAGCTATCACGGCTCCCAAGACATTCTCTTAAGCTGTCTGGTATCTTTTCTCTTTGCTTCCCTCTATCTCTTCATTCCCGCTAATTTTCCCAGTTGTTACAATATATTCCAGCTATTTGTATGGGGGTTACGTTAATGTCGCTATAATGTACAGCGCACCAATTATGTCCCGTGTAAGGACTTCTTCTGCGACTGTTTCATCTGTGAGAGGCCTTTAACTGCTATTGCTACCACTCATACCAACAACAGCACTGATGTGGTGTCACGTTTGTAAAGTTGCAACCCGTCAATGGGTGTTATACTGGTCACCCGTCACTGGTGGTGACCGGCAGCTCTCGCCTGCTATGGAGGTTACACGGGTGTGTGCACTTTCTTTGAATACTACGACTGGATGACATTATTTATCACCACAGTCCCTCGTAGCCACCTCCAGTCATGCATAGCTGAAGTGAATGACTAGCGACACACACACACACACACACACACATGGCCTGCTTCGCTGTTCTCATGAAGCTAAGGTACACTGTCTGTCATGGACCACTGACCTGGGTAGTTGACACGTTTCACACGTGCCCGGTGATAATTTTAAGTACTCTGCATTGGTTTGTCCGCGACACTTCCCAAGTTCTTATTCCACTAGGTGTGAGCAGCTGACTGATAGAAATACAACACTGAAGTCTGATGAGGTGAACACACAAATGTTTATTCAGCTGATTTGAACAATGGTCGCATAATTACAATATATCTACATGTATTTACAAGACCCACGGTTCTCTCCCGCATGGTCAGTCACACATCTCAGTAGCAATTTCCTTTCGCCACTGGTCCCTAGGTTCTCACATAACTTGAAACTTCTAGCCTCTTCTCTATTGTACTGTTCCACACTGAACATTAACTATTGCTTACTCTACTCTAGTGCACTATCGCTTTAGTTAGCAAAACTTTAGTTCTATCTGAACTTAGCTACTACTGTGTTCCTACTTTCTAACTTTCTAGTTCGGGCCATAGTCAGCCCCTGTCAACTAACGCCACGTGGCGTCGTCGCTCCTACCTAATCCTAGGTGTGTGACATCTTTCTCAAAGAGCTCTCATTTCTTTGTGTCTCGTCTTCAAATACTCCTCGTATCATCCAATCAAATCTTACTTCCTCTCCCTTTCTCCAATCAACTATCGCCACGTCCCTGTTTACTCGTTTAATTATCCCCTCTCACCTATCTCGAGACTCATGCTTCACATATTTTCTCTAATTTCTCATGGCCCTTCACATTTCCTCCTTTCTCTCCCTCACTCATGGCTACATGTTCCCTTCTCATTACATGGCCAAAAAATGATGACTGTTTCTTCCTAATATTGGAAATTAGCTCTTTTTTTGCTTTGGCCTCTTTCAGAATGTTTTCATTGCTCTTCTTAGCTGTCCATGGTATTCTCAACATTCTTCCGCAAAAACCACATAAAAATAATATAGCACCATAAATAATAATATAAACAAATAAAATAATAATATAAAATGTATGTATTTTAAAAATCTGCATCACTGACTTGGTTTCTGCACACTTGGCCAGTTTTCTTCGTTCCTGTTCACAATCCATCTGCCAGGTGTGAGGGTATTTCTGCATACACTCCCCAAACATCTGCAGGTACTTAGCACAGTGTATCTCCACTAGTTTTATTGAATGCTCCCTGTGAAGTAAGAAAGAAATTTGTTTAAACCTACGACACAAAATGTTAACTGTCTATACCCGGTCGTACTCTATGAGTTGTCTTAGTTTCACGGTACATTGATCATATGTCCCCTTTCGTGGTGGCAGTAGTCTAAAATAAAATGGCTTGTATTTGGAACGTCTTTATACATATATTATTTTATATATTAAAACCAAAAAAAATAAAATTGAATAACAAATATAATATTATATATTAAATTAAAGGTAATTTCCTAGTTTGATCAGATATATTATTTCAGTTTGGAAGAGTGATGTCCCCTAAAATATGTCTGCCAAAATACAGTGGTTCTACGCATTCTTGGCGTTGGGGCCATTACGCTGGCATGTGTCACTCACACTGGCGTTTGGGTCAGCGTGGCGTTCGGGTCAGCGTCTGCGTCCAAATCGAGATGTTAATTAATAATTGGCTGAACCCCTATCCTTTCTTATGCTTCTTCTTACTAATTATCCGCCTATATATATAGGCTAGTTTGTCTAATATTTAAAAACCAGCTAAGCAGTTCTGAGTTTGACAATCTTCCAACATTGGCAGTAAATTACGGCGATTGGTAATCAACCGCACAATTCCCTTCGATCAGAAGATCATAATTAGGCCGAGTGGCGTCGTTTTTGTCACGCGTTATAATATATTTATAAATATTTAACACTAAAGCTAAACCTAACCCCTGGACCCAACGCCCAATCAACAGATACTCCGAAACGAAATGATTACATGCCAGCGTAATGACCCCAACGCCAAGAATGCGTAGAACCACTGTATTTTGGCAGACATATTTTAGGGGACATCACTCTTCCAAACTGAAATAGTATATCAGATTAAACTAGGAAATTACCAAATTAAAATATAACATTAATTAATTAACTATTAACTTCATATCATGACAATGACAGATGATCATGGATGTTCAATTATTTTGATTATAAAAGTAAAAGCGCACACACATTGACACAACAAACACATTTTAACAATTCAACAAAAGGTTCCTTTTACATGTTCGATGTTATTTTTGCACCCTCTGATGTTAAAACGTTTTTAAAATACGATGTTCTAATTGATAATTAAGATAGATGTTATTCAATATTTGGTCCGTTGACATTCTCCCCCAAGTCCATGAGAGACCGACCGGTTGTGTGCACATGAGATGGATTCTAGACCTAGCAGTCGTTAACTTGGAACGGTGAGGATAGTAACTTTCTGCAGGTTTATTATTATTCTCATTTGTAAAGGTCAAGTACAAGACTTTTTTTAGGGAGCCGCGATAGCTCAGTGGTTAGTGAACTGGACTACCACGAACTAGGGGTAGGGTTCGATCCCAACCGACGGCTTCCGGGTTCACCCAGACTTAAATGGGTACCGGATTTTTTTATGGGAAAGTAAAGCAGTACGGGCGTAATACTGACCACATTACCCCAAAAATCATGTGCTGAAGGTCTGTAAAATATAGGGTCACTAACACCATATTTCCCTATACGCCACTTGGCGTGACTGGGGTACTTTACTTTTTTTTTTATGGACAAGACTTGAACCTGCGTCTTAGCAGGCGAGTTATTGAGTTATTAGCGGGTCATCATCATTGCACTCCGAACATGTCCATAGGTGCTCAGATCCCCTCCTCAGTTATTGAGTTATTAGCGGGTCATCATCATTGCACTCCGAACATGTCCATAGGTGCTCAGATCCCCTCCTCAGTTATTGAGTTATTTGCAGGTCATCATCCTTGCACTCCGAACATGTCCATAGGTGCTCAGATCCCCTCCTCAGTTATTGAGTTATTTGCGGGTCATCATCCTTGCACTCCGAACATGTCCATAGGTGCTCAGATCCCCTCCTCAGTTATTGAGTTATTTGCGGGTCATCATCATTGCACTCCGAACATGTCCATAGGTGCTCAGATCCCCTCCTCAGTTATTGAGTTATTTGCGGGTCATCATCCTTGCACTCCGAACATGTCCATAGGTGCTCAGATCCCCTCCTCAGTTATTGAGTTATTTGCGGGTCATCATCCTTGCACTCCGAACATGTCCATAGGTGCTCAGATCCCCTCCTCAGTGATTGAGTTATTTGCGGGTCATCATCCTTGCACTCCGAACATGTCCATAGGTGCTCAGATCCCCTCCTCAGTTATTGAGTTATTTGCGGGTCATCATCCTTGCACTCCGAACATGTCCATAGGTGCTCAGATCCCCTCCTCAGTTATTGAGTTATTTGCGGGTCATCATCCTTGCACTCCGAACATGTCCATAGGTGCTCAGATCCCCTCCTCAGTTATTGAGTTATTTGCGGGTCATCATCCTTGCACTCCGAACATGTCCATAGGTGCTCAGATCCCCTCCTCAGTTATTGAGTTATTTGCGGGTCATCATCCTTGCACTCCGAACATGTCCATAGGTGCTCAGATCCCCTCCTCAGTTATTGAGTTATTTGCGGGTCATCATCATTGCACTCCGAACATGTCCATAGGTGCTCAGATCCCCTCCTCAGTTATTGAGTTATTTGCGGGTCATCATCCTTGCACTCCGAACATGTCCATAGGTGCTCAGATCCCCTCCTCAGTTATTGAGTTATTTGCGGGTCATCATCCTTGCACTCCGAACATGTCCATAGGTGCTCAGATCCCCTCCTCAGTTATTGAGTTATTTGCGGGTCATCATCCTTGCACTCCGAACATGTCCATAGGTGCTCAGATCCCCTCCTCAGTTATTGAGTTATTTGCGGGTCATCATCCTTGCACTCCGAACATGTCCATAGGTGCTCAGATCCCCTCCTCAGTTATTGAGTTATTTGCGGGTCATCATCCTTGCACTCCGAACATGTCCATAGGTGCTCAGATCCCCTCCTCAGTGATTGAGTTATTTGCGGGTCATCATCCTTGCACTCCGAACATGTCCATAGGTGCTCAGATCCCCTCCTCAGTTATTGAGTTATTTGCGGGTCATCATCCTTGCACTCCGAACATGTCCATAGGTGCTCAGATCCCCTCCTCAGTTATTGAGTTATTTGCGGGTCATCATCCTTGCACTCCGAACATGTCCATAGGTGCTCAGATCCCCTCCTCAGTTATTGAGTTATTTGCGGGTCATCATCCTTGCACTCCGAACATGTCCATAGGTGCTCAGATCCCCTCCTCAGTTATTGAGTTATTTGCGGGTCATCATCCTTGCACTCCGAACATGTCCATAGGTGCTCAGATCCCCTCCTCAGTTATTGAGTTATTTGCGGGTCATCATCCTTGCACTCCGAACATGTCCATAGGTGCTCAGATCCCCTCCTCAGTTATTGAGTTATTTGCGGGTCATCATCATTGCACTCCGAACATGTCCATAGGTGCTCAGATCCCCTCCTCAGTTATTGAGTTATTTGCGGGTCATCATCATTGCACTCCGAACATGTCCATAGGTGCTCAGATCCCCTCCTCAGTTATTGAGTTATTTGCGGGTCATCATCCTTGCACTCCGAACATGTCCATAGGTGCTCAGATCCCCTCCTCAGTTATTGAGTTATTTGCGGGTCATCATCATTGCACTCCGAACATGTCCATAGGTGCTCAGATCCCCTCCTCAGTTATTGAGTTATTTGCGGGTCATCATCATTGCACTCCGAACATGTCCATAGGTGCTCAGATCCCCTCCTCAGTTATTGAGTTATTTGCGGGTCATCATCATTGCACTCCGAACATGTCCATAGGTGCTCAGATCCCCTCCTCAGTTATTGAGTTATTTGCGGGTCATCATCATTGCACTCCGAACATGTCCATAGGTGCTCAGATCCCCTCCTCAGTTATTGAGTTATTTGCGGGTCATCATCATTGCACTCCGAACATGTCCATAGGTGCTCAGATCCCCTCCTCAGTTATTGAGTTATTTGCGGGTCATCATCATTGCACTCCGAACATGTCCATAGGTGCTCAGATCCCCTCCTCAGTGTCCAGCGACTAACGATTCCAGTTCTATGTTGGTTGATAAGTCTTCTTACACGGCCACTAAGTTTCTCATTTCTGGCTGTGCCCATCTTAACTCCCATCTCTTTCATCCGAAGAAGTGACGTGGATCTGTGTTTGTCGAAGTCCTGTGCTCTTCCCACATCTCGGAGGGCATTGATGATGTCCGCCCGATCCATTGGTTGCCCGACCTCAACGACAGCGCAGCTAGCCAACCTGTTCGCTCTTTCATTTCCCCGTACTCCCGCATGTCCAGGGACATAGACAAATGTGACTTTACGTATTTTGGATTTCAAGCACGCGAGTTTACACACATATGTGCTCGGTCGCCTATCCAGAAATGTTCGGAGAGTTCTGTATAGTGTCGCCTCAAGCATCGAAACTAAAAGGAAAGAGAGATCGCGGACGACAAAGAGAGAAAATACTGGATAGCTTGGTGCCATGGCATGGAAAACAGTCAACAGAACTGATACGATGCACTGTATATAGAAGATTGTGGAAGGACATGATCGCCTATGCCAACCAGTATGGCACATGCTGATGATGATTATATTATATAATTATTTATAGGAGAACATGTAGAATTTGATGTAAAGAAAAGAAAATAAGCGATGAAGTTTTAAAACAACTAAAATTAAAAGAGGACTACTAAACACAATTAGAACAAGATAAATGAAATTTTTGGGGCATGTTAAAAGACACAACAGCCTAATAAAAGTAATATTGGAAGGGAAAATACAAGGTAAAAGAGGCAGAGGCAGACCAAGACTAACATGGACGAGTAACATCAAAAGATGGACAAGTCAATCTATGACAATCTACACTTTATAAAGGAAGAAACATAGTGGAATGGCGCTCCATGGCAGCCAACCTTCGATATGGAGACGGCACTCAATGATGATGGTGATGTGCCTTTCAGCGTCGAGGTGAGTTATCGTTTGCGGTATTTTGCTTTTCTCCTCACCTCTGCTGCTGTTATGTTTCCTCATCATCATCATCATGTGTCATACCGGTTGGTGTAGGCGATCATGTCCTATCACAAACTTTCTATCTACCGTGCCTCGTATCAGTTCTTATATTTCCTAGTGTTTCCTAATATTCCGTCAATCCATCTTTTTCATGGTCGGCCGTTGGGTCTGGTGTTCTCGCAACGTTTATTAACTCTTTCCGTACGTTTCACCGCTCTATGCGCCAAGCCGATTTCAGCCACGTACGTTTCGCCGCAAAGTGCGTCACTTTTAATTAGAATAGTGTGAACCATCATCAAACGATACTCTTTCTACATGTCTTGTATCATCTTGGTATTGGTAAAATCTAATACCTTGTTCAATTATCTAAACATTCATATATAATATGTTATATGTTAGGTCAATAAAAAATACTATGTAGATTGACTCTTAAAACCATGGAAAATGTCTCTGAAATATCTTCCGGTGCATCGATAAAAAGCTTCCGTGTGAAAGAGAAAAGCTCGTTGTGTCGTGTTTTATTCCTTCTGTCTTGTCACGTGGCCAAACCATTTTATTTATGTATCTCAGTTATGATTATTCCAGGCAATTTAAGAAGGTACTTTGCCATTCCTTTCCTTCTTGGCAGTGACTGTACTAGTCGGAGATCGCAGCCATTGTCTCTATGCATGAGATCCCATGCCTGCCATCGCGGTGTGGGGACCATAACCGGCACTACTTGTCGGCTGCTCCCACAACACCATCAACCACCTGCTCCAATGGCAGATATAAAGATCTATAGAGGTAAAGAAAGATCTATATATGTGCTTTATAGACTACACGAAAGGATTTGACAAGGTAAAGTATGTGGAAATAATCAATATGCTGGAGAAATTAAACATTGATGGCAAGGATCTGCGAATCATAAAAAACATGTACTGGCAACAAACAGCAGCTATACGAATTAACAACCAAACAGGACAATTCCAATATATAAAACAAGGAGTCAGACAAGGCTGTGTTCTGTCACGGGATTTGTTTTCACTTTACAGTGAATATATTATAAGACCAATAGTAGAGAAAAAAGGAATTGAAGTTAACGGTCACAATATAACTAATTTGCAATATGCGGATGACACAGTCTTAATAGCAGAGACAGAGAACGAACTACAAGAAATGATAGACATAATAGTAGAAGAAAGCAACAAGAAAGGTCTCAGTCTGAATAGTAAGAAAACAGAAGTAATGGTTATATCGAAGAAACAATCATCACCATCATGCAGCATAAAAATAAACGAGACAAATCTGAAACAAGTGCAACGTTTCAAATACTTGGGCACAATGATTACATCAGATGGGAGATGCACCACGGAAATAAAAAGCAGAATAGCTCAGGCCAAAATAGCATTTCAGAAAATGAAAAATATCGTATGCAACAAATCTATGTCAATAAAAATTAGAAAGAGAGTTCATCGGTGCTATATAGAACCAATTCTGACCTATGGAAGCGAATCGACACAGTAGACAAACAAATGAAAAGACGATAAGAGGCCACAGAGATGGGATTTCTCAGAAGAATGTTGAAAGTTCCCTGGACAGGTAAAAAGACCAATGAGGAAGTTCTCAAAGAGGCCAACACAAAAGGGAGCTCTTAAAAAACATCAGAAAGAAGCAATCAACATTTTTCGGGCACATCATGAAAAGAGGAATGTTGGAATACTTGGTTACAACTGGCAAAATAAAAGGAAAGAGAGATCGCGGACGACAAAGAGAGAAAATACTGGATAGCTTGGTGCCATGGCATGGAAAACAGTCAACAGAACTGATACGATGCACTGTATATAGAAGATTGTGGAAGGACATGATCGCCTACGCCAACCAGTATGACACATGATGATGATGATTATATTTATATAATTATTTATAGAAGAACAGGACAAATTTGATGGAAAGAAAAGAAAACAAACGATGAAGTTTTAAAACAACTAAAAATTAAAAGGAAACTACTAAACACAATTAGAACAATACAAATGAAATTTTAGGGGCATGTTAAAAGACACAAAAAAGTATATTGGAAGGGAAAATACAAGATAAAAGAGGCAGATGCAGACCAAGACTAACATGGACGAGTAACATCAAAAGATGGACAAGTCAGCCTTTTGCAATCTGCACCATCAAAGCAAGAGACATAGTGGAATGGCGCTCCATGGTAGCCAACCTTCGATGCGGAGACGGCACTCAATGATGATGAATAGTAACAATGGCAAGCCGCAATATTTATATAATAAGTCTTCAACATAAGTAGATTTTTAATTG
Source organism: Megaustenia siamemsis (assembly GCA_032433765.1). Classification (NCBI taxonomy): domain Eukaryota; kingdom Metazoa; phylum Mollusca; class Gastropoda; order Stylommatophora; family Ariophantidae; genus Megaustenia; species Megaustenia siamemsis. The sequence continues at coordinate 26,015,228 of JAVIAB010000159.1, read as the reverse complement.
ATGAACAATTTTGCAAACGTCAGCGGCCATTTTGACCCACTTAAAAAAAAATTACTTACAGCTGCCAGATCGTTCGTTGGTTTGCGTTCCCCCGATACTATAGTATCACACCTCTTCGTCATCCGCCCTTAAAAGGGCGTTTAAGTGGGCGTGTCTGCGTTGTTTTGTGGTTTTGCAATATAACTGTGATATTTGCCCCTTTCGGCCCAATACATCCGACTTCCGCACGACATTTTTCAGTATAGGGTTGTCTTCCATCCTCGATCCCCACTTGGTCAGATTAGACAAGTTAGTCTGTTTCTGGAGGCACAACGGAGAGGTGGAGCAGGGTCTGCATGGTTCTGGTTCGCTGATCATGGCGCAAGCCACAAGCTGTGGGTCACATTTGCTCCCAGTTATTCTCTATGAGAATGAAAAAAAAAAAAAGATTAAAAAAAAAAACCGGTATGGTCAATGCTTTACGTAATTAATGGACGACACAAACTGAAACAACATTTCGGCTCAAAATTCCTTCAGCAGTGGCAAACATACAACACACAGTTATGTATTTAAAACAGAAAACAAAAATTATTCTCATTCTAGTTTTAAATTATTATTGTTATTTTATTATTTTATGTTATAAACGCATATCTCTCTCTCTCTCTCTCTGTGTGTGTTGTGTGTGTGTGTGTGTGTGTGTGTGTGTGTGTGTGTGTGTGTGTGTGTTGTGTGTGGTGTGTGTGTTGTGTGTGTGTGTGTGTGTGTGTGTTGTGTGTGGTGTGTGTGTGTGTGTGTGTGTGTGTGTGTGTGTGTGTGTGGTGTGTGTGTGTGTGTTGTATGTTTGTCCTGCTGAAGGGTTATTGAACCGAAACGTTGTTCTAATCTGTGTCGTCCACTTATTACGTAAAGCTTTGACCATACCGTTTTTCTCTCTCTATTTTTGTTTCATTTCTCCTTACAATTGGCTTTACTGCAGCTTCGCATTTTTATGCATTTCTTTGCTTTGACCCAGATGCTCTTTAAGGGAGCCGCGATAGCTCAGTGGTTAGTGAACTGGACTACAAAGGACAAGAGGTAGGGTTCGATCCCAACCGACGGCTTCCAGGTTCAGCCAGCCTTTAATTGGTAACAGATTTTTTTTCTGGGAAAGTAAAGCGGCACGGGCGTAATACCGACCACATTACCCCAAAAATCATGTGCCGAAGGTCTGTAAAATTTATAGTCACTAACATCATATTCCCTATACGCCACTTGGCATGACAGGGGGTACTTTACTTTTTTTAGATGCTCTTTAACGTGTTCATATTTGTGCTGTTGTCCAAGAGGACTAAACATGGGATCTCAGAATCAAAATATCGATGAAGGGTAATGCCAAAATAGTAACTACGTGTTTGAAGAGAAAAATCCCCATCAGTTGTGGCGATATTTGAACTCGGGATCTTATTGCTCAAGGGGTCGACGTCATACCTTCAGACCACTAAGCTACAAAGAAATAACAATCAGAGATGTTCTAGTTTAGAGACTGCAAGAATTCATCATATAATACAGACAAGGGAGGAAGGAAATACTATAACCAGTGATGGAAAATGTACAAATGAAATAGACAACAGAATAGACATGGCAAAAAAGTAATTTTAATGCCATGAAAAATGTCACCATCATCATCAAGTACCGGGGCTACTGGCGTAGGTGATCATGTCTCTCCACAACTTTCGATCTCGGCAGCTATTTATCATTTCTGTTGTTGACCTTCTGCCAAACCATTCTCTTAAGCTGTCTGATATTTTTTCTCTTTCCTTCCCTCTATCTCTTCGTCCCTCAATTTTTCCAGTTGATACAATATATTCCAGTTGTTCTCTTCTCATTACATGGCGAAAAAATGATGATTGTTTCTTCCTAATATTGGAGATTAGCTCTCTTTTTGCTTTGACCTCTCTCAGAACATCTTCATTACTCTTCTTATCTGTCCATGGTACTCTCAACATTCTTCTGTAAAACCACATTTCTACAGACTCCAGTGATATTTTTGTCTGTTGTCCTATTGTCCATGATTCGCATCCATATGTTAAGACTGGCTCTACATAACATTTAAGAACTCTTTTTCTAGTTTCTATTGTCAAAAATGGATTGCATTGTATCTTCCTCATTTTTTAGAAAGCTGCTTTTGCCTGAGCCATTCTGCATCTCACCTCCCTTGTACATCTTCCGTCCGAGGTTAACAAAGTTCCCCAAATATTTAAATTCATCTACCTGTTTTAATATTGAAAAATATAAGCATGAAAAATATACCAACATCAAAACAAATAACACCAGGGCTAAAACTAAGAATAGCAAAATGTTACATCTTCTTAATATTCCTGTATGAGCAGAAACATGGACATTAGACAAGAAAACAGAACAGAAAATTGAAGCCTTTGAAATGTGGATTTATAGAAGAATAGGTAGAATTGGATGGAAAGAAAAGAAAAAAACGATGAAGTTTTAAAACACTAAAAATGAAAAGAGAACTACTAAACACAATTAGAACAAGACAAATGAAATTTTTGGGGCATGTTAAAAGACACAACGGCCTAATAAAAGTAATATTGGAAGGGAAAATACAAGGTAAAAGAGGCAGATCAGGACTAATATGAACGAGTAACATCAAAAGATGGACAAGTCAACCTATGACAATCTGCACCATCAAAGCAAGAGACAGACTGGAATGGCGCTCCATGGTAGCCAACCTTCGATGTGGAGACGGCACTCGATGATGATGATGAGGAGGAAGGAAAACAATGGTAGGTACAGAACAAATACGCTACTGAATCACCGGTATGTACAGAACAAATACGCTACTGAATCACCGGTATGTACAGAACAAATACGCTACTGAATCACCGGTATGTACAGAACAAATACGCTACTGAATCACCGGTATGTACAGAACAAATACGCTACTGAATCACCGGTATGTACAGAACAAAGACACTACTGAATCACCGGTATGTACAGTTCGGTGTCCATTGCCTGCGTTTGCCCGATGACTAAAGGAGTACACCTCTTCATCCTCCGTCCTTAAAAGGACGTTAAGTGGGCGTTTATGCCGCTGTGTTTATCAATATCCCTTAACTGTGTAAAAGTTTGTCGAAGTTCTGCAATGCCAACTCTGAATAGCAATTAGGGAAGGAAAGGGGGGGGGGGCGCACCATTTAGCAACATAGCTGAACGCTGTCAGTGAATCACAACCGATAGTTTGTGCCAGGATCGGCGTACCAGAACTATCCAGATCCTATTACACCCTTTCACAATGCCCGTAGAAACAGAATATTAATTCTAGTCTGGCCAGGGAATAGTGACTGAGAGACAAGGCCAACAGGCACTCAGAAATGTGTTGAAATCGGATGTTTAAGGCAGAAAGGGACATACATAACAGTTCTACTGCAAACCACAGCCACTTAACTCTCTTTCCGTACGTTTCGCCGCACTGTGCTCCATGCCGATGTTGGCAGCATACGTTTCGCTGCTTAGTGCGCCACGCTCAATTTGATTTATATGAACCGTCATCAACCCATATTCATTTTACATGATTTGTATCATCTTGGTTTGGGTGAAATCTAATACCTTGTTTAATTATCTAAAAAAATCATATATAATATGTTATATGTTAGATAATATAAAATATATAGATTGATTCTTAAAACCATGACAATCTTTGTCTCTGAAATATCTTCCGTTGCGTCGATATAATGTTCTTTGGTTATGGAAGGCCCCGGTATCACTGCAAACGAATTAAAATTAATAATTGCTCAACCGCCCGTACTAGTGGAATCATCCGAATTACTATCTCATCTCCCAAACAAAGAACGGTAGCTGTAGTCCCCATCATAGCAGTCTCAACACATGCCAAAAGACATAAGGCGAAACCGCAAAGAAAGTGAACACAGCCAACTGTTTCCTGTCAAACGATATCATCATTCATCGTAAACAATCGGAATATCGAAACATGATCAAGACGGATGAAACACACAGCTCACTGTGTGCACAGAGCTGATACTCAGTAGCTCCTGCAACAAGCCGGACTTGGAATATGAGTAACTAAGGTTAGATGACGAAAAGGTCTATTCCATTGAGCAATTGGGTGAATGCAAGCAAATATTTTATCTGCACTGTCAAATTCTTCAATAAATCCTTTTCATAGTACCTAATTAGAGCAAACAAATCTTCTTCCACATATTTCTTTTCTCACACGTTCTTAATAGGCTGTTTGACTTCTGTTGTGATACTTCCCAGTGTTTCGTGATCTTTTTTGAACATTCAACGCGCTCTCGGTCTGTTGTTTTCCTAGTGTTTATTTATATTTGTGTGTATTGTTCAAGCTGTTTCTTCTAACAATGCGTTCAATGGGAACAGTGAATTTGGTTTTAATGAACACAGATGTAGTAAGTGTGCGGAATTAGAGATGGCGTCTGAACAAATTTTGGTATCACTGAAGTGACACTCGACAAGCTGTCATTGTAATAAGTACTGTTATGGAAACAGCGCCATAGAGCAGTGATCTCTGCGATATGTGCCATTTTGGCACGCAAGGTTTCTGTTTTTGAGATTGTGGTTCTGCCCTATGTGCCGTCTTCGGCTCGAAAGGACAATATATATATAGTAGTAGTAGTAGTAGTAGTAGTAGTAGCCCTCGTCAGTCATAGTTGACTATGGATTTTTCAGCGCCCCTAGAAATGTTATTTTTTCCTTTCTTTTCTTTCGTCGTGTATTCTCTTTCTCTATGAATCTGTCTGCTTCTTCTTTGAGGTGAACCTTTAGAGTGTGTTTCCAGAGATTGCGGTCTGCAGCTATGTCTTCCCATGCTGCAGGGTTTATGTTCAGATTCTTCATGTCACGTTTACACACATCTACAGATTTGGGCGCCCCCTAGTTCTTTTACCATATGCCAGTTGTCCGTAGAGTATATCTTTTGGTACGCGGCCATCCATCTTCATACGGTGTACATGGCCAAGCCAGCGTAACCTACGTTGTTTGAGCAACGTGTAGATATTCGGTAGGCCTGTGCGAGTCAGGACCTCCACGTTTGTCACTTTATCCTTCTAGGTGATACCAAGAATACGGCGTAGACATCGCATATGGAATGCATTTAGCCTCCTCTCCTACTTTACATAGGTTGTCCAAGATTCGCTGCCATACAGGAGGATACTAATTATGCAGGCATTGTACACTGCAGATTTTGTTTTAATTGTCAGTTTGTTGTTTTTGCCAGACACGCTTAGAAAGACGGGCAAAGGTGGTAGCGGCTTTACCAATACGAGTGTCAATTTCTGTATCTAAAGATAGTCTGTCGCTGATGATGGACCCCAGGTAGTTATACTGCCGCACGATGTCAAGTTTATAGTTGTCGATAGAGATTTCAGGTGTTGCTTCGGTGTCCTGACCGAGTATGTTAGTTTTCTGCAAACTTATTGTTAGACCGAAGTCTCGGCAGGCATGCGCAAAGCGATGTACCATGCTCTGGAGTTCTTCCTGACTTTGCGTGACAAGTGCAGCGTTGTCAGCAAATAACAGATCTCTAATATAGATATGTCTGACCTTAGACCTTGCCTTTAGTCTTGAGATGTTGAACAGTCGGCCATCGGATCTAGTATGCAGAAAGACACCTTCATTTGATTGTGAGAATGCATGTTTTAACAGAACAGCGAAGAAGATTCCAAATAGAGTTGGAGCAAGAACGCATCCTTGCTAGATAGAAGTAGAGCAACTATAAATCAAGACACACGATGCTGATGATTATAGTATGACTGCGCATGCGCGACTTCAAGACTTCCTTTCTAGTTCCCGGCTGGTAGACCCGATACAGGTGATGTTGGGCTGAAGCATTTTAGTCATTTTTGTCCCCTTCATTTGTTTTTCACGTTAACATTATCATATTTCGTACATTATTGATATTGGTTTTGGATTAGTTCGGACAATTTATCATCACATGCTTATATTTTTTCATTTTCTAAATTTATCCACCGAGCACGCCATGTCCCGTCCGACATGTCGCGCGGCAAAGAAAATGGCGTTTTTACGGCCACATTTTTCAAGAATTTTTTACGTTCTTTAGTTTAGGTATTTTTTTGGGGTGGGATAAGTTATATATTTTTAAACATATTTCCATAACGTCAACTTCATGTACAGTTTATTTGATTAAATATGTAGACGTGTCAGTTCATACTTTTTTTTAAAAAAATTACATTTTTTATTGTAATTTTTTAAATTTTGTTTTAAATTTTAAAAAACTGAAGACCTAAAAAAGAAAGTAAGAATATTTTTTTTAATTTTTGCGTGTTTTTGTGTGTGTTTTTTTAAGCTGTGCGGAAAGTATAGAATAAAATGCAATTATTAAATTATTTATTTATAAAGAATTAAATAACATGATTACAAAATAAAACTCACCTGAGTATCAAGTATCAGTAGTATCAAATCAGTGTACTGTAACAGTAATGAAAGTAATATAAGTAATGTATCATCAGAACCGCAGATTGAGAGTGGAGTGTTTGTTAGTGTTACGAGTGTAGTAAGTTAAGTAAGATCATCATTGACAAATGACATTGGCATTACTACCAAATTAGGTTCTAGCAGGTGTCTAGTGTCAGTATAAACAAATTTGAATGTATTGTTATAGTTGATAGCTCTTGTTGTCAGGAAAACGTTTCTCTTCCCACCCCCCCACCCCCCAATGTGTCTAAGTAAGGCAATTAATAAAAATATGTGCTTCTAAGTTCTAGGTGACTGATGATGATGGAAGCACAAAAGTTAAATAATTAGTTAAATTCTATTTTAGTTATAGTAATAGAAATTAACTGAAGGTGCTGATTGTTTTCACACTCACTTTCAGTGAGTAAAAGCAAAAATAACAAATATAGTAGGTCACCTGGTTCACCAACACAGCAGCAGTGAGTAGTTAGTTTTATTGTTTTTTTTTTCATCAGTGTAATAACGGTAATAGTGACCCATAATGACCTTAGTTGTCCTTATTTAAAAAAAAAAATTGTCATACAAACTTTTTTTTTAAAGAGCATATTTCTTAAAAATTGTACGCACTTATGTAGAAATGAACAGTAAAACAAAATAAAATGTCAGTTCTGTTTAGGGCAAATATAGCTATCTTTTTGACACCCTCTATCCAGGTCTTGAGCTCATAGTCATAGCAAAGATGTATACAAAATATCTTGTGCAACAAGTCTTTGTCAATAGAAGTGAGAGAGTCCATCTGTGCTATACTCTATAGAACCAATTTTGGCATAAGGAAGCTCAGCATGGACAGTAGACAAACAAATGAAAAGACGATTAATTAGAAGCTTCACAGATTCTACAGTCTACGAATACTTTAGAATACTTTAGTCATCGGGCGAACGTAAGCAAGCAAGCAGCAGCAGCAAGAAGAATGTTGAGAATTCCCTGGACAGCTTAAAAAACCAATGAAGAGATAATCAAATAGGAAAAACTAATGAAGAGATAATAAAACAGGAAAAACCAATGAAGAGATAGTCAAATAGGAAAAAACCAACGAAGAGATAATAAAACAGGAAAAACCAATTAAGAGATAATCAAATAGGAAAAACCAATGAAGAGATAATCAAATAGGCAGACACAAAAAGAGAGCTCCTAAAACACATGGAAACAATTTTTGTGGCACATAATATGAGCAAATTTTGAATACTTGGTTACAACCAGCAATTTACAGGGAAAGAAAGGTCATGAATGACAAAAGGAGATGCTAGACAGGGACTTAGTGTCATGGAACAGTAAACGGTCAACAACAGAATTGACACAACACACTTAGGACAGAGAATTGTGGAAAGACATCATTTATACCAACCAGTTATGGTGTCCGTTTAGCGCAATCGATAGGCGGTTGGCTTACCACGGCAACAGCCGGGGTTCGTACCCTGGCGAGGACACCTGGGTTTTACTAATTCCCTAAAAATTAGTACCTCTGAAGTCGGAGTAAATCTGCCTGCATGGCGAGGGGCATCCTGTAACTGTAATGGGATAAAACAGACTTTACACGCAAAATTCAGTCCCACAAAATTGAGTGGGTGGGACTTCGTCAGAGGTCAAAGCTGACGAAAGCGACGAACGAACCAACCAATTATGGCACATGTTGATATAATGTAAGCTGAAACAAGCGAACTACACCATTTGCTAATTAAATGTGCTATATTTAAAAAAAAAAACTTCTATAAGGACAGACTTTGAGACTCCTCCTCATTAAATTACATAATGTGTTATGTTTGGTCACCTAATTTAGAAATAATTTATAACAAGAGCAGTAGAGTAACTTTTATGTTTAATTTTTAACAAGAAATATACAGCTTAAAATTGGTACATAAATTTACACTATAATCAAGTACTGTAATGTAACTGCTAAATAAATACAAACTTGTAATAAATTATATAATGTTCTTACATATTATACACAAATTTGCGTCAGAGTATAAAATGTCCTATAAAACAAATTTGCAGCAGAGTATAAAATGTCCTATAAAACAAATTTGCAGCAGACTTAAAATGTCCTATAACACAAATTTGCGGCAGAGTATTAATGTCCTGTAACACAAATTTGCGGCAGAGTATTAAATATCCTGTAACACAAATTTGCGGCAGAGTATTAAATATCCTGTAACACAAATTTGCGGCAGAGTATTAAATATCCTGTAACACAAATTTGCGGCAGAGTATTAAATATCCTGTAACACAAATTTGCGGCAGAGTATTAAATATCCTGTAACACAAATTTGCGGCAGAGTATTAAATATCCCTGTAACACAAATTTGCGGCAGAGTATTAAATATCCTGTAACACAAATTTGCGACAGAGTATTAAATATCCTGTAACACAAATTTGCGGCAGAGTATCAAATGTCCTGTAACACAAATTTGCGGCAGAGTATAAAATATCCTGTAACACAAATTTGTGGTAGTTTATTTAAAGTTCTCTACCATAAATTTGCGATAATTTATATAAATGTTCTGTTATATATAAATTTGCAGCAGGCGGGTAGACTGTATATATGCCCCAAGCCTTTAAATATTTATATCTGATGGTTACTGATATTTTTGTTAATTTATAATCTTGTCAGTTTCTCTGAAAACTATTTTTATTGAGGATATGATTGTGTTTGTTTAGTATCTGTGTGACTATTCATATTTTATATATTTGTTTTGCAGCCTTTCAAACATCTGTCTTTGTGCTTTCTTTTTTTCATTTCTCTTCATCTTCTAGGTTTTCTTCAAATTTAATTCATAGCTTCCTTTTCCAGTTATGCTGTTCTTTTGAGGATTCTTTCCTTCATAGACATTTATTGAAAGGCACTCTCTATCATTTTGACAATGCTGTCAACATTTCCACCACTGCTATCACGCTTGTTTGGAAGAAATCAACATTAAACATAGCAAGAGCAGTCCATCACAACACGAGAATGATACTTCTGCGATGATCATGGCTCGCCAGACTTGGACTCTGGATTCTCCCACGAAGGCAGCCGTCTGCCTAAGTGATCCGGTTGCTGTATAGTTTCTCTCCCAGGTAGGCAGACACGGGCCACATTGTCCCCCCAAGACCCGTGCGCGGACGGCAATCCCGCAGAATACGCCCAGCTGTCATGTTATCTCGGGTACATGGCACTGGCTGGCAGTTCCTATCTTGAGCCCGCTGAACATGCAGCCTCCCATTCCGCCTAGGCGAAGCCCAATGACCCGATCCTTCCTTGACAGCTGGATGCATCCGTCCCTCTTGTTACACCCCGGGCGCTTGTTTCCACTCTTCATAGTACTGGCTTCTGATGATGAAGGGGTTTAAGGCAAAGAAATGCAAATGAATGCATAAAAATGCGAAGCTGCAGTAAAGCTGAATTCGAGGAAAAATTGAAAAAAAATTAAAAAAATGGTATGTTAGAAGCTTTATGTGATTAATAGACGACACAGATTCGAACGACGTTTCGGCTCAATAGGCCTTCAGCAGGAACAAACAAACAACATACACACACAGATATGTGAATAAATAAAACTAATCTTACATAGCTAACTAGTAATGAAACATCAAAAACAAATAATCGAAATATGTTGACTTCCCTGTGTGTCGTGGACAGTGGTCAGGCTATGAAAGGAATTTCTCATGGGTGTAGCTGTAATTTATACCCTGTGGTCAGAGGTGAAGGGTTCTAAAAATACACGAGTGGGGGGAACGCTATCTAGGTACGTTGACTACAAAGGCACAGGCAATATCTGATATCTATTCTCCGCCTCACTGAGCTTGTACTCAACCTCAACACCTTTGAGTTTAATGGTAACTTCTATGACCAGGTTAGTGGAGTAGCCATGGGCACCAAGATGGGCCCTAGCTATGCTTGCCTATTCATGGGTTACCTGGAGTACCAAATTCTCAATTCTTATCAAGGTCCTCTTCCCATCATATACCTTCGGTATGTTGATGACTGCTTCGGACTCACCGATCTACCTGAGGATGACCTCTCCAGGTTTATCGACTATATTGGTAGCTATCACAAAGCTATCAAGATCACATCTTGTATATCCACTTCCTCTGTCACCTTCCTAGATCTTTTTGTTTCTTTGGGTACTTCTGGCCTCCACACCTCGGTTTTTCTATAAACCCACAGACGCCCACTGCTACCTTCTCTATACTTCATCCCATTCACCTTCTTGTCGCGACTCTATTCCATTCTCACAGTTATTGCGTCTCCTCCGTCGCATCTGCCAGGATGACCAAGATTTCCTCCGACAGGCTCACCTCATGTTAGGTTTCTTCAGCCGCCGGCTTTATCCAGACTCGATCCTCCGTCTGCCTTCAAGCGGGTCCTCCTTATCTCTCGTCCCGAGGCACTCACCCCTTCCAACCGCCCCCCTTCTGAGAGAACTATACTCACCCTCACATATCATCCTCACAACTTAGCAGCTGTGAGGATACTCAACCGCTACCGTTCCATTCTCCTCTCTGATCCCACTACCCGTCTACTTTTTAGTGATCCCCCGATGATCGCCTTCAAGCGCGACAGGAATTTGGGTGACATTCTGGTTAGGAGCCGTCTCCCTCGCTCCTACCCTCAACACTTCGGTACGGCCCCTTGTGGTCGTAACTGTATCACCTGTGCCCTATGTGCTCCCCACTGACTCGGTCTTATTCCCCAATGGACGGTTCGAGATCAAGCATGGCTTCACATGTGTGTCCCGCAACATCATTTATGCCATTATATGCCAACGATGCCACATGACCTATATAGGCGAGTCTGTAGAGGATTAGCGGAAAGATTTTGTGAACATCTACGTGATGTCCAACCAGAATACTGGCACTCCAGTGTCTTCCCATTTCAACTCCCCAGATCACAAGGGCAAAGACGACATCCGTGTCACTGGTATTGTCCTCTGTCACTCTGGCGACCGCAGCCGCTATACTTTGGAAAATCGCCTCATAGTCCAGTATGGTTCGCTGACCCCACGAGGCATGAATGTATCACACTCATACACATAGTTTCCTTTCGGCTGCTCCTTCCCTCTTGCATAGCCCTCTCTACCACCCATGTGGTGGCTCTGAAGTCTATCTACTATGCCACGCTATTCTTAGTTTCTTCTCCACTAGTCCCCGTTGAGGCACTTCGGTGTTCTCCTATATACCTTTTTTCTGCGCTACTTACCCCTCATATGTTTTTATTGCACCACACCCCTCATACATCTCACTCTTTCCCTTCCTTTTTGAATACCTGTCATTCCACTGTTCTATTCTTCTCCTTCGAGTTTGCACACTGACCCCGGTTTGAACCCTTCCACACATACGATTGTCCCCGTATGGACGTGCACATGCATGTATGTGTCCATAGGCACGGGTATTGGTATATATGTGTATACGCATATACATGCATGTATATGTGCTCTTGCTTGTATGCATACACATGTATGTGTGTGGATATGTATGTGGATGTTGATATGTATTAGTATGTGCACTTCTTCTTGCACGTGTACATATGTATACACGCATCTGTGTGTGTGTATACGTGTATTTATGGGCCTAGATACTTTCAGATATTGCCTGTGCCTTTGTAGTCGACGTACCTAGATAGCGTTCCCCCCACTCGTGTATTTTTAGAACCCTTCACCTCTGACCACAGGGTATAAATTACAGCTACACCCGTGAGAAATTCCTTTCATAGCCTGACCACTGTCCACGACCACACAGGGAAGTCAACATATTTCGATTATTTTGTTTTTGATGTTTTCATTACTAGTTAGCTATGTAAGATTAGTTTTATTTATTCCACATATCTGTGTGTGTATGTTGTTTGTTTGTTCCTGCTGAAGGCCTATTGAGCCGAAACGTCGTTCGAAATCTGTGTCGTC